>BSBM01000911.1:8927500-9527500 GCA_027924585.1 Larix kaempferi | reverse complement strand
CAAATTTTGCAGGAATTGAGTTTGAAAGGCGAGATAAATGCAATATGGCGCTTTTTGGAGGTCGTTCATTAAAAAAAACACATTGCAATTTTTGGAATGAGATTATACTAGGGTTTTCTCCTTCGTTTGACAAAATAAGTTGAATAAAGTTGTTTTTCCATGTATGTATTGTTTGGATTCCTCAACTATTATTACAAGTGAACTTGATATATTGACCATAAATATTTGAAAGCCGATGAAACTTAGGAGATGTGATGGAATGTGATAATTTTCAAAGAATCAAATAAATTATTTTCATAAAGAATGTGGATGTGAATGACAAGTCAGCAATCCAAGTCAATATTAAAAAAAAAAAAAAACAATAACAATTTCATTTAAGAAAAAAACAGAATAGTTTCCTCAAAATTTATTTTTAGAGTACTATTAAATTTATCCCAAAAAAATAGAACACCTTACCAAAATTGGTATTCCTAATCCTCAAATCCACATCAAGAGATGAGATTGTCGAGAGAGCACCTTGAAACTGCAATCCATGGTTTCCAAAGGAGAGAACCATAACTCTATGATTGGACTCTGAGTATGGAGAAATATGCATCTAAAATTCTTGAGGTGGTTTCTAACTTTTGAAGTCCATAACAAAAATAGACATATGAAATTGGCAATTACATAAGACCGAAGACATTAATAAAAATCAAGGTTTATAATATTATTTATTATACATCCAACTACTCCACTGGATGGTTACATACTTACAACTACAACCATCCCGCAGATAAAAGAGGAGTGGGAAAGAACATTAAGGAGTGCACATGCACATCTCTTTAAGGGGAAACCAATAAAAAATGGTGATGGTATTTAAAAAATATTAAATGACAAAAATACATGTTCGGGAATTCTTTGCACGATTAGCCAAACGATCTGATAAAACTTTTAACCTTATTTGACGGGCATTTTGCTTTTGCTTGTCAAATTCCAACCTTGGTGATTGGGTCCAAATTTTCGACAGGTCGTGGCACAGTCACATCAACAACTCTCTTCTCATTTCGAAGGTGATACTTGCACGGAGGTTATTTCTCTTAAGCAGTTTCAAAATTTAAACCAACTTGTCACGTGTCCTCTGGTGATTGGTTTTTGGGATTGGAGCAGGAGGTATCAAAACCACCTTTCAAATATTCTGGAACCTATTTTATTCTGGTAATGCCTTTCTGTCTGATGTTTCTATTCGCAATTTTCAAAGTTAGTTTGTTGACTTCATAACTACACCATCCGCCTACGAATCACTCTTCTCTGCATTATTGTGCCAACGGGTAATTCACTATGACTCTTTCTATGGAACAAATTCCAGTTTTTGTTTTACTTTGTAACTACATGGATGAAAAAGAAAAATTCATAGTCGATAGGGAAGGAGACATTTTTTATCCCGTCTTATCTGTCAGTAGCGTCTCAACATCTAAAGAAAGATTAGCTGCATTAGAGCCAGGATGTATGGATGTTTTGTAAATTTCTACTTCATTGATTTCTCGTTTCAGTCAGGAACAAAGTTATCATTTTCCCGAGTTCGTCAGTTGGTGTGCAACTAACTATTTAGAGTCGAAAAAACAATTATTGCCTCTAATGGGTCTAAAATCCTTCATCATATAAATTCTCAGGTCATTAGAGAGCCATTAGGGTTATTAGAACCATTTCTCCAAACCACTATGTTGTTTAACGAAGAAGAATTTATTAGGGTTTACTGAGAATGTAGTTTGGAGATGAAAAATGAATTTCTTTCCAAAGTCTTGAACTTTGGCCAAATTGTCGAAACTCTGTCGTTTCCATATGATGTAAATATTTTCAAAGAGGATGTACAACTAGTTTTGTCACTATTGAGTCAAATTTTAGGTCTTGATAATGATAATTTTTTCATTGAAGTGTCTTATGAAGGTCTGTCTGTCAAAGTCAAGTCAAATTGTTTGCCTTAATTTTGATGAATTCCTAGCTGAGGTTATTCATGCTCAACTAGTGAATTTCCACACTTTGAAGCATTTTTTTATACCAGACGTATCTTCTAAATGCATTCATGTACTATAATCAAGTAGACTTGAACTTCGGGATCTATCTTTTTTCTCAGATCGTTCTATTATCTCATCCGAGACAAATAAAATTGGCATGTTTGATTTTATGAACAGAATCATGTCCAAAATCTATAGACTTATTTTTAATGTTGAATTTCCAAGGGTTCAGAGGAGATGAAAATCATGTTACAACACACTCTAGAAACCATAACAGGAGATTGGTTTTTGTACACAGATCATATTTTCATTAGGGCTTATGGATTTATTGATGCACCTTATATTCTGCTAGCATTTTTTACTCCAAGGATATTTTCTCTTGAGTTTATTAGACAAAGAATTCATTCAAAAAATATACATTTCACAAAATCCAGTAGGCATCATATATCAAGTTTTCATTCAAAGTTGGACCATTTGTCATCAAAAGTAAATCATCCCTTAATATAGTGGAAAACTTGTTGAAAGCTATGAATTTTCAGGAAGCTGAGAAAATTAGTTATGATCCTCATCATATTATATTACAAAGAAGACAAAACAACAAAAATGTAGCTTTTGAACATCAAACAGTTGAAGAATTGGATAAAATTGCCAATTTAGAGAGCTTTAATTAGGACCCACAAGTGCTATAAGAGTTTAATAAAGCTCAGGACTCTCAAGTTCATATAGTTCAAATAGATTCTTTTGCTCTACTAGTTCTAACTCCATCGAAGACAGACAATAAAAGGACTATATTATTGGAAGATGTTCCATGACATTTGAAGAGAGTTTTGACGACGATTCCATAGATGCTAATGGCGAATGATGAAAATGAGACTGCATGATGAACGTTGATGCAAACGTGGACGATATCAAAGATTATGCGAGGACATCAGGAATCCTTAAGTCTTGAAACCCTCACATACAGTAAAGGCATGTGTCTAGTCTAACCATGTCAAATTTCGATGCATACAGGAACATTATGAATAAATTTCAACGTTGGCCCCATTCACTTCCCACAGTGCGATGTCAGTGGATGACATTGGTGATGGGCGTGTTGGAAGGCGTTCCATGATATTTCAAGAGAGTTTTGACAAATATTCCATAGATGGGAATGAAGAATGATGACAATGAGACTACATGATGAACGTTGATGCAAACGTGGATGATCTCAAAGATTATGCAAGGACATCAGGAATCTAGCTTGATTCTTGAAACCCTCGCATACCATCAAGGCTTGTGTCTAGTCTAACCATGTCAAATTTCGATGCATACATGAACAATATGAATAAATTTCAATGTTGGCCCCATTCACTGCTCATCGTGCGACATGGGTGGATGAAATTGGTTATGGGCATGTTGGAAGACTTTCCATGACATTTCAAGAGAGTTTCGACAAATATTCCATAGATTGGAATGAAGAATGATGACAATGAGACTACATGATTAACATTGATGCAAACGTAGACGATCTCAAAGATTATATGGGGACGTCAGTCATCATTCTTGAGTTTTGAAACCCTCGCATACAGTCAAGGCATGTGTCTAGTCTAACCATGTCAAATTTCAATGCATATAGGAATAGTTTGAATAAATTCCAACATTGGCCCCATCCATTGCTCATCATTCATTGTCAGTGGATGACATTGGTGATGGGCGTGTTGGAAGACGTTCCATTACTTTTCAAGAGAATTTCGACAAATATTCTATATATGGGAATGAGGAATTATGACAATGAGACTGCATGATGAACATTGATGCAAACGTGTACAATCTCAAAGATCATGTGAGGACATCAAGAATCCTTGTGTCTTGAAACCCTTGCATACCGTCAAGGCATGTGTCCACTCTAACCATGTCAAATTTCGATGCATATAGGAACAGTTTGAATAAATTTCAACATTCTCCCCATTCACTGGTCACCATGCAGTGTCAATGGGTGACATTGGTGATGGGCGTGTTGGTCAAAGATGTTCCATGACATTTCGAGAGATTTTCGACAAAGATTCTATAGATGGTAATTATGACGAATGATAACAATGAGACTACATGATGAACGTTGATGCAAATTTGGATGATCTTAATATTATGCAAGGACATCAGGAAATATCCTTCAATCTTGAGACCCTTGCATACCATCAAGGCATGTGTCTAGTCTAACCATGTCAAATTTCGACGCATATAGGAACAATTTGAAGAAATTTTAACATTGGCCCCATTCACTACTCACCGTGCGACATTGGTGGATGACATTGGTGATGGGCGTGTTGGAAAACATTCCATGACATTTCAAGAGAGTTTCAACAAACATTCCATAGATGGGAATGACGAATGATGACAATGAGACTGCATGATGAACATTGATGCAAACGTGGATGATATCAAAGATTATGCGGGGACATCTGGCATCCTTGAGTCTTGAAACCATCGCTTATCTTCAAGGCATGTGTCTATTCTAACCACGTCAAATTTCAATGCCTACAGGAATAGTTTGAATAAATTTCAATGTTGGCCCTTTCACTACTCACCATGTGGCATCGGTGGATGACATTGGTGATGGGCATGTTGGAAGACATTCCATGAAATTTCAAGAGAGTTCCAACAGAGCCCTAAATTCCCTAACCCCTAAGCCATTGACCCTTAAATCCTTAAGCCCTAATCCCTAAACCCTTAATCCATCAACCCTAGTTAATCACTAATCCCTTAACATAAAATCCCTAAATCCACTAAGTCCTAAGACATTTAACCTTAAACACTTAAACCCTAATCCCTAATCCCTTAATCCATAAACCCATATTCCCTAAGCACTTAAACATTAATCCCTAAGCCATTAACCATTAAACTACCTAACCTGTAAGTGCTAAATCCGTTAGCTCTTGACCCTTAATCCCTTAAACCCTAACCCCTAATCCCTTAACCCTTAATCCATGTACCCCAAATCCCTAAATCCCATCATATTCAAATACCATATCCACTTAATCCCCAACACCTCAACTAATTAACTATTTAGGAAAATCCGACAGTAAATTCGACGATAATTATGGTGGTAAATTTGGCGCTAACTCTGATGCTAAATTCGGCTCTAAATATGGCTCTAAATCTGATGCTAAATCCATTGCTATTTTGGGCGCTATTTTTGGTGCTAGTATTGCCTACATGTTTTGGTCGATGCAAAAAAATCCAAAAATAGCGTCGACTTTTTCAACAATTTGGAGAAAAATACTCTTAAAACAATATTTGGAAGAAAAAAAGGGAGCAAATCATAGGGATTTGTTGTAGTGTATTCATGATGAATATTTTATGCAAGATGGCTACCTCTTTCAAGGAAAACAACTATGCATTTCAATTGGTTCTATGAGAGAACATATTATCAAAGAACTTCATAGTAGTGCTTTGGCGGGACATTTTAGAAAGGATAAGACACTAGCATTAATCGAAGATAAGTATTACTAGCTGAAGATGAAAAATGATATAACTAGGTATGTGGCATGGTGTAGGATTTGTCAAATGGCTAAAGGACATTCCCAGAATACAGGGTTGTACATGCCACTACCAGTTCCCACAAACCCATGGACATATCTGAGCATGGACTTTGTGTTGGGGATCCCAAACACACAGCGAGGTAATGATTCTATTTTTGTGGTTATTAATAGATTCTCTAAAATGTCTCATTTCATTGCTTGCCAAAAAAACTAGTGATGCATCAAAAGTGGCAAAATTGTTTTTTTTCTTTTTTCTACAAAAATCATTAGATTGTATGGTGTTCTAAAAACTATTACCTCTGATAGAGATACTTGATTCTTGGGTATTTTTTGGAGGACTTTATGGAATAAATCGGGACTAAATTATAGTTGAACAGTCCTTGTCACCCCCAAACAGATGGGAAAACTGAGGTAGTAAATCAGATTTTGGGTAACCTATTACAGAGCATTATTGAAGAGAAGCCCAAATAGTGGGATTTGGCTTTACCTCAAGCAGAATATGCCCACAATATCTTAGTGAATAGAACTACAAGTAAATCTCCATTTCAAATTGTTTACGGTAGAAATCCTATGGGTTTCCTAAATTTGGTGCAGCTACCGCTTAGGGATAGAATCTGTGATGATGGGAAGCATTTGCATAACACATTCAACAGTTACAACAAGTGAGGCAAAAGCTACATGCTAGTAACAAGTAGAACAAAATTATAAAGTATGCTCACCATTGATATCAAGTATTCAATGAAGGTGATTTGGTGATGATTTATTTAGGGAAAGATCAGTTTCCCAGATGAACCTACCACAAATTGAAGCATAAGAAAATTGGTCCTTGCAAGAATCTCAAGAAAATTAATTACAATGCTCATAAGGTCAATTTATCAACTTCTCTTGATATTTTCCCCGTGTTTAACATTTATGATATACATATATTCCATGGGGATGGCTTGTGTTATGACATCGAGGCAGAGGTGGATTAGTAATAAGCCATTCCGAGCAAGAAAAAGTAAAATATTCCACATATTTTAGATAAGAAGACCCTTCATACTTAGCAAGACCAACACAACCGATCCATGGTCTAGTGGGAAGGCTTAGCACTAGCAGAGAGTACATGGATTATAGAGGGGGACTTGCTGAATCTAGATCCCCTTAAGTGGAAGTAGTTTGAAGATAGTAACTTGTAGGAGTTGCGTTCTTTTCAACCAGAGGAGAATGATGCAGGGAATTTTGTGGGATAAAATTTTAAAAAAAAATAATGCAAGGATTTCCGAGGGTCATAACTTTTGACTCATTTATCTGTTTGGGTTCAAATTTAACAGGAAGTTGCGTTTCAAATAATTCACTGCACTGACCAATTATATTTCTCTAATCGGATTTTTTTTTACACTTTTCTAGGGCCTAATTCCTTCATATAGTGCCTCAAATTAGGGTTTTACTGTTTTTGTGAGATTTTTTAAATTTGTAATTATCAGTTATTTGTTACTTTAAGAACCTAATCAAAAAAGTGAGTTGACAACTAATGTCTCTCTATTTATCTTTAAGTTAGTGGTTAGTTTTAGAGTCATGCGATAATTTTCTAAAATTAGCAATTTTCGAAAACCTCAGATATCAATTATAAGAGGTTGAACCTTCATTGTAATAGTTAGGATGGATAATGAATAAACGATTTTTATTTTTACACACTCATGTGTTTGCATGGTTTTTAGATCTCATTAATGAATTAAAGTTTATTGGCTACATCACTGTGTAAAGTGCCTTGCAGGGAAAAAAAGGTTTTTTTGGGTAGGCACAGTATTTAACAACAGCAGCTCCATTCTCCTTCATAATATTACTATATTTTTTGTTTAACTCACCTGGTTGAAAGTTACTTTATTAAGAAAGAGGTCTTGAATTCAAGTCTTTTAATTTACATTTTTTAAAAGATTCATGCAACTTTAGTTTATAAAGTAACTTCATTGTAAAAGTGTTTCCCACTTGTTTTATAAAAGTGGATCACTTCTTTTAAAAAACAATTTATTTGTAAAAGTTAGCTTATAAGAAAAGTTAATGAAGAAAGGGAATTATATATTATTAAGTCACCTTATCACCACATGGATCAACCTATGCTTTCCACGTGGCTCCCTAGTTCCATTTTATGCATTTTTTCAACTAAGGATTAACTTTGGCATTAAGAGTGCATGTTTTTAGTGTCATTTTCTTAAATTGCCTATTTTTTTCGAGATCTTTGCATCTATTCTACTACTTTATGTTTTTGAATCTATATTACCTACATATTATCATATGGCTATTCCACATGAACTTTTTCTTGTCAGTGCCAACTACTCGTGGAAATCCCATATGGAGGATGTTCTACAAAGTAAGGGACTTTACCAAATTACCTTGAGAATTGAAATTGGCCCCACCGATGCCTCAAAGAAATCCAAATGGGATAATACAAATGATGAAGCACATGGTTTAATCAGGATGCCCATCTCTAATGAATTATGATTTTACCTTCAAGGAATTGACCAACTAGATACGACTTAGACAAACTCTGAAAATGTATTTGGTAAACACAATGAGATTCAAGCTCACCATCTTGAAAATTAGTTGGCTTCTTCAAGTCTCGATGATTTATCTTGCATTGAAGACTATATATCTAAATTCAAAACCCTTAAACTCTTAGCTGAAGAATGCAATATATCTAAGCTAGATATTCAATCTATTTATGTTATTCTTTCTAATCTTTGTAGTCCTTATTTTGTTTTTGTATCTACTTTTCACTCCACCAATGAAGCTCTAGGGTCTGCTTACAGAGATCCCACTAAATTTTTATAATTATGCCAAAAAAAATTGGAATTTACTATGTTGGAGTTTTGAAATGACCAATGTTTCGAGTGGACACTCCACCCATCGTCAAGGTCAAAACCAAGATATGAGATATAGAAAAGATAATGTTTGAATATATAGGGAGGTAGAGAGAAATTTTTTAGGGAAATGAGGAGTCAAGGCTAACCATTAGGTGAGAAAAAAAGAAAATATATTTTCTTGGAGATAATATATCTCATAGACAAGATTCAAGATTAACCATAAGCTTTAACAGGTGAATTAAACAAAATTACAAAAAGGGGGCAATTTGTAATGAAAAAATGAAAAGAGGGAATCAAATAATTAAATAGAAAAGAAATAAAGAGAAGGGAATAAAACATCTTAGAGTTCGAGAAAATAGAGGTTGATGAGATCAAATTGATAATGGAGAAAGGGAAAAAAGAAAAGAAAATACCAAGAGAGGATAAACTAGAAGAGGGGAGTGAAAAAACTTAAATAACAGAAGAGAATGAAAAACAAGAACATAGAGACTAAAAAAGTTAATTTTCAATACCATGGATTAGGGGTTTCCAAGAATGAAATCTTGTAGCCATATTCATCATTGGAATTGTGAGGGTGTTTTTCTATTTCTAGGGCTTCTTTGATAAGGTGAGATGAATAGTAGGAGGTAGATGCAAGGATTTTTATTTGATCAAAGAAAATGTGGTGTTTGGTGTTAAAGGAGTGCTCTACTATATCAGATTTATTAAGGTGATATGATTGGTATCCACGTGTTCTTTGAGATGAGTATGAATGGATTTTCCTATATGCCCAATGTAGGTTTTTCCACAAGAACATGGAATTTGGTAGACCCCTTGGGAAAGAAAAGGGTTGGACTTTTCTTTCACACTTATAAAAGATTGTCTAAGTGTTTGGAGGAGTTTAAATATAATTTTAATATTTTTTTATTAATAGCTTAGAGATACGATATGTGGTACCTTGGATATAAGGGAGAGTAATTAATGCTCGCATTGAGGACTTGGGTTGGGTATGCATAGATTTAGGGTTTAGGGTGGCATGCAAGGCTCTGTTAATTTGGTTTTGTAAGTAACCATTGGACAAAAGGGATTTGGTTAGGTGATACCTTTCTTAATTTAGGTTTTGGGGGTTAGAAATGCACACAACTCTGGTGAGAAGGGTTTTTAGAGCAATCAATTTTTTAGCAAGGTGGTGGTGGGATTGAGCATGAAGGTATATATCAATCTATCAATGTGGGCTTTTTTGTGTTACTTGATGAGAGAAGGATCCATCTAGCTGATGAGTGACTAGAACATCTAGAAACAAGAGAGAATCATCTTGATGAATTTCCATGGTGAATTGAATGTGAGGAGAAATATTGTTTAAATGATTGTGAAATCCAATGAGGGAAGAGTTTCCATGTGGTCAAATGAAAAAGGTGTCGTCAAAAAATTGAAACCAACATTTTGGTTTCAAGGGGAAACTATTGAGGGCTAGGAATTCAAATTATTCCATGAATATGTTGGCAACAACTGGGGATAAACACGATCCCATGGCGATGCCTTCAGTTTGTTCATAGAATTTGTTTTTGAAGCAAAAGAAGTTAGAGGTAAGAAAAATCTTGTTAAGATTTAAGGTGTCTTCGTCAACTAACTTAGAGATGATGTCAAGGGATTCAAGGACATGGATTTAAGTAAGAGGGAGACTACGTCAAAACTAACCATCAAATCATGATCATCAAGATGGAGATTATGAATTTATGAATAAAATTAGAGGAGTCTTTAATAAATAACGCGGTTTGACTAGTGAAGGGTTGAAGTTTATTTGCTAAGAATTTAGAAAATGCATAGATGGGAGCTCCAATAGTGTTGACATTGGGATGGACAATAATATATTTCTTATGTATTTTTAGCTGTCCATAAATTTTGGGAGATTGAGGATTGTCAGGAAGAAAAATTTGGCAATGTTGAATCACTTGCAAACCTCCATGCTTAGTCTTTTGTAATTATTTAGTTAGATATCAAGATAAGCCCTTGCATCTTGGAGTGATTAGCACTGTTGACACATATAGAAAGGTCTTTTGGCACAATTGAACGATAAATTCAAGCATCCAAAGAAGCAACGACCGCATAACAATAAACAAAACAAGGGTCCCAAACCCTCTCAACAAGTTTCTACATGCAATGGTGATAAAGTCTCTAAATCAAAAGGTAAGATGACTGAGTGACATTGAAATTTTTTAGTGTGATTTGGTCATGTGGAATCTATGTGTTTCAAGAAAATGGAAGCTTGAAAGATGAAATGGAAAAACCATGAGGAGCTCACTAAGTAGTCAATATTATATCATGTGAATTTATATTGAGAGGTTTAAAATTAAAAAAAATGGAAACAATATGTTGCTTAGTATAAAGGGGTCTAGGGGTATTTCTAATATACTAAAAAAATATAAATCTTGGCAAGGGATTAGAATTAGGTATTGATGGGTTGAATTAAGTATCAGGAGATTGGAATGGGTGTAACTTTGCGTGTGAAGATAATGTGTGTCCAATTGTGTGTGCAATCGAACTAGTCCTTGTATATGTATGATTTATTATGTGTGAAGTTGGTGTGAATTCGGTTGTGTGAATTTAGACTTATATTTGAATATTTATGATCTCATGTGAAAGTTGTGTGATGTCTATTGCAACAACTATGTGTGAAATTTGTTTGTTCCACTTCTCAAAATAACAATTCCCACCAAGATTTCATATTTCACCCTATAATATTGCAAGCATTATAAGGGTTTTGTCATGTCAACATATTAGCATTAGAAATAAAATGTCCATATTAATATCCAAAAAATGTATTCTACCTGTGAAAATATGAACTAAAGATATATAGGATATCTTATGAAGAGAGAGATGTTTTAATTGGAAAGATGTATTGGCAGGGGATTTCAACAAAATGCTTTTTAGAAGTATTCATTAATATTTAATGAAATTAGGAGTATTCTTTAATATCCCATGATCACATGTGCTATGTCACAGGTTCACTTAGGTGAAACCCCTGTGGAATAGGCACAAGATCAATCTTGATTCTTTTAACTCTTTTTCTCATGGACATGCACCTTCTGCTTTACACTTATCCTTTAATGCATCATATATTTCTTCTAATGAATGACTCATACATTGTATAGCCTCCTATAATATGGTTAAGGATAAATCCATTTTTTTCTCTATATGAATGTAACACAAAACAAATATTTGTTGGTGATGATAGATCTTGTAGTGTTTTAGTGTCTAGAACAATTCAACTAGATGGTGGTCATTTCAAAGATGTATTTATGTGTTCCAAGTATTTCCTGCAATAGTTTTTCACTATAGCAAATCACTTGTTCTGGTGAAGGTAATACTGTAGATTTTTCACCTCACAAAGTAGTAATCAACATTTTAAAAGATCGTAAAGATGTTCTATCAACTAGAGTTGATGATAATATTATGAGTTTGTACATATTTGACAACTTTGGGTCATCATCTTTTCCTCTAATTTTTACCACTCATAATGATAATTTGATCAAATTTGGTATGAGCAAATTCAACCATCTAAACTATTGCTCCTTTTGTTTGTTGCAAATATGGTGTTTTTCATGGGTGTGTTCTCAACAAACATCATTAGGATAGTTTTGACAAACATACCTCTTGGCACGCATCAGTGCCCTTGGAGCTTGTTCATAGTGGTTAGCATGGTTTGTTTCCTTCTGCTTCTTTCTCTAGGTTCAAGTATTTTTTAACTTTTATTGGTGACTTTTATAGATGGACTCAAGTTTACTTCTTAAAATTGAAGAGTGAATTTTTTGGCGTGCAGGGAACTTGTATAACAACAATATAGACATCAAATACAAAAGTTAAGACCAAATAATGGAGGTGAATATGTAAACAACAAATTTACAAATCATCGCATTGCATAGGACATTATGATGCAACATACTATTCCATACACACCACAATAGATTGGTGTTGCTAAGAGAAATAACCGCACATTAAAATAAATGTTGAAGTGCATGATCCAATCTAGGGGATTAAGTCCTCATTTTTTGGGTGGAAGCCATTAATTGTTTCGATTACATAGTCAATGGCACTTCCACAAGTCTTTAAAAGATATCACATTGGAAGAAGCATGGAGTAAAATTAAACTAGATGTAAGCCGCTTTGGTAGTGAAGCATGGGAGCATATTCCTTATGAAAAATGAAAAGCATTACAACCTAAGAGATAAGTGCATTTTTGTTAGATATTCTATATATGTGGTTATAGATTTATTCAACCTCAATCCAATGAAATTATTATTAGGAGCGATGTTAAATTTGATGAAAATATCTTAGCCTATGAGCGTAATTCAACGTTTGTGCCATTTTCCATCTTTAATTTCCAACTTTTCTGCTAGTGGTCCTATTTTGGTTTCTTCTTTAGATGATGACAGCGAGGATGGAAATACACCTCCACCTACTCACCTTTCTCTAGTTGGGTCCATTGAAAATGAATTTGCACTAGCATCACTAGGGTCTGTACAACACGAGAAGTAGTTGGTGATCTTGATGTTAATCCTAGAGATAAGCTTTGAACACATTCATATCTCAAGCTAGTGATCCTCTTCTCTTTTGGCTCAAATTTCAAGGATTTGTGATCCAAAACCATTTGCATAAGATTTTGGCATCCAACTTGGGATGCATCAATAAATGAAGAATATCATTCCTTAATGCAGAATGATACTTGATATCTTGTACCTCTTTTGAAAGGGAGAAAACTTGTCAAATGTAAATGGGTGTATAGAATTGTATGCATTAGATGGAAGTGTTGAAAGAGATAAGGCTCGATTAGTTTCCAAAGGATTTTCCCTAGTTGAAGAGATCCAATCTAAGGGATTAATTCCTCATTTTTTGGGTGGAATCCATTAATTGTTTCGATTACATAGTCAATTGCACTTCCACCAGTCTTCAAAAGATATAACATTGGAAGAAGAATGGAGTAAAATTAAACTAGATGTAAGCCACTTTGGTAGTGAAGCATGGGAGCATATTCCTTATGAAAAATGAAAAGCATTACAACCTAAGAGATAAGTGCATTTTTGTTAGATATTCTATATATGTCAAAGGTTATAGATTTATTCAACCTCAATCTAATGAAATTATTATTAGGAGGGATGTTAAATTTGATGAAAATCTCTTAGCCTATGAGCGTAATTCAACGTTTGTGCCATTTTCCATCTTTAATTTCCAACTTTTCTGCTAGTGGTCCTATTTTGGTTTCTTCTTTCCATGATGACAGTGAGGATGGAAATCCACCTCCGCCTACTCACCTTTCTCTAGTTGGGTCCATTGAAAATAAATTTGCACTAGCATCACCACTTTCTAGATGGGTATGTACAACACGAGAAGTAGTTGGTGATCTTGATGTTAATAATAGAGATAAGCTTTGAACACATTCATATCTCAAGCTAGTGATCCTCTTCTCTTTTGGCTCAAGTTTCAAGGGTTTTTGATCCAAAAGCATTTGCGAAATCTTTTGGCATCCAACTTGGGATGCATCAATAAATGAAGAATATCATTCCTTAATGTAGAATGATACATGATATCTTGTACCTCTTTTGAAAGGGAGAAAACTTGTCAGATGTAAATGGGTGTATAGAATTGTATGCATTAGATGGAAGTGTTGAAAGAGATAAGGCTTGATTAGTTTCCAAAGGATTTTCCCTAGTTGAAGAGATCCAATCTAAAGGATTAAGTCCTCATTTTTTGGGTGGAAGCCATTAATTGTTTCGATTGCATAGTCAATCACACTTCCACAAGTCTTTAAAAGATATAACATTGGAAGAAGCATGGAGTAAAATTAAACTAGATGTAAGCCACTTTGGTAGTGAAGCATGGGAGCATATTCCTTATGAAAAATGAAAATCATTACAACCTAAGAGATAAGTGCATTTTTGTTAGATATTCTATATATGTCAAAGGTTATAAATTTATTCAACCTCAATCTAATGAAATTATTATTAGGAGGGATGTTAAATTTGATGAAAATATCTTAGCCTATGAGCGTAATTCAACGTTTGTTCCATTTGCCATCTTTAATTTCCAACTTTTATGCTAGTGGTCCTATTTTGGTTTCTTCTTTAGATGATGATAGCGATGATGGAAATCCACCTCCGCCTACTCACCTTTCTCTAGTTGGGTCCATTGAAAATGAATTTGCACTAGCATCACCAATTTCTAGATGGGTCTGTACAACACGAGAAGTAGTTGGTGATCTTGATGTTAATCCTAGAGATAAGCTTTGAACACATTCATATCTCAAGCTAGTGATCCTCTTCTCTTTTGGCTCAAGTTTCAAGGATTTGTGATCCAGAAACATTTGCAGAAGCTTTTGGCATCCAACTTGGGATGCATCAATAAATGAAGAATATCATTCCTTAATGCAGAATGATACTTGATATCTTGTACCTCTTTTAAAAGGGAGAAAACTTGTCAGATGTAAATGGGTGTATAGAATTGTATGCATTAGATGGAAGTGTTGAAAGAGATAAGGCTCGATTAGTTTCCAAAGGATTTTCCCTAGTTGAAGAGATCCAATCTAAGGGATTAAGTCCTCATTTTTTGGGTGGAATCCATTAATTGTTTCGATTACATAGTCATTTGCACTTCCACAAGTCTTTAAAAGATATAACATTGGAAGAAGCATGGAGTAAAATTAAACTACATGTAAGCCACTTTGGTAGTGAATCATGGGAGAATATTCCTTAGGAAAAATGAAAATCATTACAACCTAAGAAATAAGTGCATTTTTGTTAGATATTCTATATATGTCAAAGGTTACAGATTTATTCAACCTCAATCCAATGAAATTATTATTAGGAGGGATGTTAAATTTGATCAAAATCTCTTAGCCTATGAGTGTAATTCAACGTTTGTGCCATTTTCCATCTTTAATTTCCAACTTTTCTGCGAGTGGTCCTATTTTGGTTTCTTCTTTAGATGATGACAGCGAGGATGGAAATCCACCTCCGCCTACTCACCTTTCTCTAGTTGGGTCCATTGAAAATGAATTTGCACTAGCATCACCACTTTCTAGATGGGTCTGTACAACACAAGAAGTAGTTGGTGATCTTGATGTTAATCCTAGAGATAAGCTTTGAACACATTCATATCTCAAGCTAGTGATCCTCTTCTCTTTTGGCTCAAGTTTCAAGGATTTGTGATCCAAAAACATTTGCATAAGCTTTTGGCATCCAACTTGGGATGCATCAATAAATGAAGAATATCATTCCTTAATGCAGAATGATTCTTGATATCTTGTACCTCTTTTAAAAGGGATCAAACTTGTCAGATGTAAATGGGTGTATAGAATTGTATGCATTATATGGAAGTGTTGAAAGAGATAAGGATCGATTAGTTTCCAAAGGATTTTCCCTAGTTGAAGAGATGAAAAAAATGAAACTTTCCCCCTATCACTAAAATGAATTCCATACACCTTGTTCAAGCCCTTGTTGCTTCACATAAATGAGAAGTCCATCAAATGGATGCCAAATATTTTCGGGGCTTTGACAATGTTTTTGCAAAGGGTAGCTGACCCAATGGACTACACTACTTAGGAGGATCGATGGAGTCTATGGAGGCTTGTGATGTAGGCATGTAGACTTACCTTGTGTAGAGACATAATCTTGGAGCTCTTATTTGTATCGCATACCTTGGAGCATGACACATGTACTTCAATGTGGATGTCTCACTCGTGTTTACCTACAAGGTTCATGTAAGTGTTTGTAAGCTATTGTTCCCAGATTGTATTGTTGGTCTCCCTTGCATCTCATATTCATCATCATTTGCACTATTTTCTTTGTACTTAGCTTCTTAGAGGAAGTTGTTAGGGTTTCCTCATTAACCCTAGGAGTTATGAAGTCTACAGGTGATGTCTTTGTTGGAGTTTGATTCTTGTAACTAGGGTTTTCTATTGTGAAGAAGACGTTGGAGATGATAATATCACTTGTGCATTCATTCTTATTTACTCTTGTGAAGAGATGTCACTAAGAGAGGAGTGTGAACTAACCACTCTCCCTCTTTTATATTTCAATTGTATTCTCTCTATCTTGAGGCTCTAAGGTTTCTTGGTATAGGATTGGAGCTTCATGGAGTTCTAGGATTAGGTTTTAACTTGTGGAGATTGAAGGTTGGGGTTTTGTCATAAAACCCTTGGGTGGATTGGTGAAGAAGAAGAGAAGAGAAGTATGTCTTGTCTTGGAGGTTGTGTTGGATATATTTTTTCTCTTGAATCTTCTTGGTTAATCTAGGGTTTGGTGATTTACCCTAGACAAATATTGTTGGGTAGTTGGATTTTTTGTACTAGCTTTGAGAAAAAGCTATGGTATGCACTTGTACTTCATCATGAGATTATATATGAAGCTTCTATCTATCCATATACTATTCAATTTCCAAATTTGAATTTTGGTTGCATATGTTCTTTAGGCATTGTTATTTACAACTATTTATCTTGCCAATTTGACTAAAGTAAATGAACAAATTGTTAAGTGTTTTGACATCTAGAGAAGAATATATGGGTCTGATTTTATTGTTGTTATACCACCATGAAGTACATTTTTAGATCTGGTCATTGGCTGGTAAGTTTCCCTAGAAGGGTATTCTTGCACTTGGTTGAGTGAGGGGTTGGTGATTATCCCTAGATACAACTTTTTGGATAGTTGGAGTTTTTCTACTAGCCTTGGGTGAAGGCAATGGTATATACTTATGCTTCATTGTGAGCATATATATGAAGTTTCTAGCTGTCCACATATTATGCAATTTCCAAATTTGAACTTTAGCTATATATGATCTTTATGCGTTGTTATTTACAACTAGTTATGTCTTGTTTATTTGACATAAGGGGAAAATTATTAATTGTTTTGAAATCTAAGGAAGAATATAAGGGGATGATTTTATTGCTATTATATTGCCATAAAAGTACATCTTCATATATGGTCATTGACTGGAAGGGTATGAAACTTATCTCATTGGTTGGTATATTTTCTCCTTGGATTTCCAGGAAGTTTGGGGTTGTTTGAAGTTATTGTGATCTTTCGGTTATTGTTTGATACCTTATTTTATGACACTCCTAAGGATAAAATTTTTAAGTTTAATATCTGATAAATCTTATAGGAAGAAGATGAAATTTCAATTTTGCATTAATTTCCTAATTGCATGAAATTTCAACATGGCATCAAAGCTTGTTATGGCTAAAATCACTTCAGTAAGAGGGACTTTGTATTTCAACCTGATTTGTCCCAAGAGATGTACCTTATCTAGTGGAAGTTAGTGACTAAGAAACCCTAGTTTTCTTGGAGAAGCACTTGGACCCCATAAAGGGTTATATCTTCTTCATTTAGTGATGATTTTTGCTTGAGATTATGCATTTTTTACTTGTGATATGTTTTGACAGGTTTCTCTCATGATGAGAGGGGATGAGCCTATTAAATTGATGGTTATCATGGATGTATTTTTAGCTAGTATGATGCCTATGATGACTTGTGATAAATAGATGATTTGTTCTAGTAGATGCCAGTTTTTTTTACCTATGACAGGTGGAGGATATTCATATTGTAGATTTCCTAGGATGGATATGGCTTTGGTCTCTTGCTTGTCCTCTAACAATATATCTAGTGTTGGATGGTTTGTAAATAATGGATGTTTCATACATATGCCATATGATATGTTTTTATTTAGTAGATTTCAGGAGAAAGAGCGAGGGATGATCATGGAGATTTTGATGATGCCATTTATATTGTGAGAGGAGTTGGCTCCATTTCCTTTCAGATTCCTTCAGGTGATGTTCTGAGTTAATTTTGTTTTGTTTCTTCATGGTTTGAGGAAGAATATTTTATCAGTGTCGTGTATGACATATTTACAGTGGATAGTTCCCTTTGAGGGACAATAATGCACAATCAATGATTACAGTTTAGCTAGTTCGAGGTCTTAATTAGCTAGAGGGGTGAGAGTGAGTGTCCTCTATAGTTTATTTTTGATCCAATGGAACTTGTACATTTCAATGAGAGGTCGGTATGGATTTCTAGGTTTGAGGAGGCACAATTATGGTAGGATGCTCTGGTGATAGGTTCAGAACCTATGTATAGTGTTGGGTAGTTTGTGGATAGTGGATCTTCTAAAGATATGACATATGCTAGCTTTTTCTTTTTTCAGTGGATTTTGGGAACAAGGAGGCATGATTGTGGAGCTTGGTGATGATGTCACTTATCTTGTGAGAGAAATTGGCTCCATTTCCTTTTAGATTCCTTCAGGTGATGTTCTTGAGTTGGATTTTATTTTGTTTCTTCCTAGTTTGAGGAAGAATCTTCTTTCAATGTCTAGTATGATATATGTAGAGTGGATAGTTCCTTTTGAGCGACAATAATGCACCATCAATGATTGTAGTATAGCTAGTATAAGGTGTTTAGATAGAGGAGTGAGAGAGAGTGGCCTTTATAGGTTACTTGTTGATCCAATGGAACTTGTACATTCCAATGAGAGGCTAGTAGGTCCTTCTAGGTTTGAGGAAGCACATGCATGGCAAGATGCCATGGTGATAGGTTTATAACCTATATTTAGTGATTGAATCTAGGACTCAAGATGTTGTGCTAACATCTTGTGTTGATGGTGTGATAAATACTTACATGGTCGCGATGCGGGAGCATCCTGCTCTCCATCCAAGTCTAATGTTTGGTCAAACCTTAGGGTCTTGACATTTACCTAAGTAGAGGTATTATGATGCAATATTTTAAATAATGTTATGTTTTAAGTGTGTTTCTAGATAGGGGATGAGTCACTGGGTGAGTCATTAGTGTGTTGAGTCATTTGGATGAGTCATGTAACCAAGTACTCGAATAGTGGAAGGATTTGTTGAAGCATTCGATGGATGTTTGATGAGTCATGGAGATAGGATAAGGGTGTTGCTAATCTTAGATTACAGTTGTAGCAAGATAGGAATTGTTGACTGTATTCTGGATATGAACCATAATTGGTTTCAAAGTTCTATTTGTATAAATGTGTAAGCCTACAAGGCATAGAGGCAGCTAGATAGCCAGGGTATCCAGGTAGAGAGTCAAATGAGGTGTATCTAGCTAGGGTGGCTAAACAATTTAAATCAGTCCTATGTATATTATAACATGGGTTCTGTGATGATAAAAATGTGAATGTACAGGTTCTTTGGGTTAAATAAAGAAAGCCTATTTCAACGGACCTCTGTGTAAATGGATAATTGATTCTCTGTGTGTTTAATTCATGAATCAATTGACATTTTGAATACATTTGCAAATTTTGTGTGTATGCAATAGCTCGAAATTAGGGCTCGTGAGAGTTGAATGAACTCTGTGTGTGCAAAAACACAAAGAGGATGTGCAGATCCAACAAAGGAGTCTAGTCTAGTGATGATCGATTGAGTGATTGATCGATTTCCTAATCAATCAATGCAAAGGCATAAAGTTGTAGAGATTGCGTTTAAAAGATGTTGGATGATCCAGATTAAAATCCAAAAGGAAGATCGACGACGGGGAAGGGATCCGCAAAGTGAACGTGCACGGGAGTTAAACATTTCCGCAAGCCGATGTGAAGTGTTCTGCATTGATCATAGATCAACGGACGAGATCAAATCCGCAAGGGATCGACGGTTGATACAGTGTTCCACGGAAGGAAGAAGCTCGGGAGGTAACAGCGAGAGTTTGCGGAAGTCACATTGTGGAAGAGCTTTGCGGAAGTCTTTTCAAGAAATTATGAAAAGTGCACCCACAACCTGCAATGCGAAAATTGCAGAAAGGATACGTCCGCAATTGCAAAAAGGAAACGTCCGCATATTGCGAAAAAGATGTGTCCACATTGCGGAAAGGAAGTTGCAGAAGGGCTCATTGCGGAAAGACAATTGCCGGAAAGTGACTGTTGAAAGATCATTATGGAAGGACGCCCGCAATTGTGAAAAGAAGACGTTTCCGCAAGGTTGTTGCGGAAAGTTAATTCTGACAAGAAGAACATTGCGGAAGGCCTATTTTGAAGGTAAGGCCACAATTGAGAAGGACTTAGCTGGTTTTTAGCTAAGTTTAAGTGGTTCGATTTCAGAGAATCACAATATTTCTTGGGGTAAGCGGGTTGGATTGTAATTTGTCATTCCCACATGCATCATTTGGTATCAGAGCAGAAAGAAAAAAAGGATTCTGCGAAGGAGATCAGAGCATCCATTGTGGTCAGGTCGATGAAGAATTTGAGCCGAAAGAGAATTGAATCCTCCATGAAGGAAATAGAGGTAAATCAAATTCTGATTTTCAATTTATGATAAATTTGAATACTAACACTTGTGATGAGAAGGAAGTATTCATAATTGAATTAAATCAAGGATTGTAGATAGGGGAGATGTTTCAGCCGACTGTACAAGTGGAAGAGATCTTATAAGGTATGGACTAATTGATGTTTTGTTTAAATCTGGTTATAAGAATTTGTTGAAGCAAACATGAAAGGTTTGACAGCAATAGTGAAATATAGAGGAGATGTATTAAGGATGATTGTGTTCTTGGTGAAGAAGTTATGAACTCTTAGAAATGAAGAAATAGTGGCAGAACCAAAGAATCCAACAGAGGTTGGACCAGAAGAGGACAAGTTGCATGTTCTCAAAGAATAAGTGGATCTGTAGAATCCAAGAGGACCAAATGAGTTTCTCAAAAGGTTCTAGAGGAAAGAACCAAGAATACCAAAAGGACAAGCTCAAGGAGAGATAACTTGTTGAGGCATTGTGGCAGGTATGAAGACTTGCTGAGAAGAGGCTTGGGAGCAGTCCACAAGTGAACAAGATGAAGTTCACAGAGAAAGAGAAGGAGGAGAGAGAGACAATGACTACCAAAGTTGTAGAGGTTCAAAGGAAAACCACGGCAGAAGAAAAGATGCCAAAGCTGAAGGCATCAAGAGAATGAGTCAAAAAGAGTATGACAGAGAATTAGTTGACATAGGATTGCAACTATTTCATTGCAGAAGCTACTATAGAAGGAATACCAGAGGTATGGTTGGATAATGAAGAAGCAAAAAGTGAGATGGCCTTCACTACAAGTGAAGCTAAAGAAAGAATGTCTACTATATTGAAGGAAGAACTCAATACAACTGAGTTTGAGATGGAAATTTCATATTGTGAACCAAAATAAGGAAGCATCCTTGGAGAGGATGATGAAGCAGAGATTGTAGATGATTTTATGAACTCATTGATAAGTTAGGAATCACATGAAGATGATGTGGATGAAACTCCATATGTGGAGTATATGGTTTTTGAATCTAATGCTTTGTGTATGACTGCATGTATTGAAGAACACTTAAGTGATGTAGTTATGCAGGGAGAAACTGAATAGTCATCTTGGACTGTCAGAGATAATGAAGGAGGAGGAGAAATGCTTTTCAAAAGAATAACAGTAAAACGTAACTCTAATGTGAAGGAGGATGAATATTGTATACATCTTGTAGATCAGACTATAGGAAATATGGGGTTTGGTGAAGAAATAAAGCTGCTGAAAGAGATGACTGAGATATAAAAGTTCTTGACTAAATATGTATTCAAGGACAATGAAGATAGGAAGAAGAGACTAACTGAAGGTCTCATGAACTCTTTGCAGAGTTCAGATAAGCAAATGAATGTACTGACGGAGAAATAAATGACAGTTAGAGAGCCTAATGTTTTTAAAACTAATTAATTGTGTGTATTTACAGATATAGCAAGTGATGAAGATAATGAGGTTATCATGAAGGTGAAGGAAGAAAAAGAAATGAATCCTTACCTCCCTGAAAGTGGGAAAAGTTGGAAGATTTGTTTGAAGATGGAGGCTGAGACAACATGGTCTCATGAAAACAACCAAGGGGGAACACATACACAATTTGACAGTGGAGTTGTTGATAGACAGTTATAAGAAATTGCTATTGCAAAGTTAGCTAATGAAAATAGAGAGATATTTTCTGATCTCGGAAAGTATGGTGAAGAACTGGAGATGCTAGAAGACTGGTTGATCAATCCAAGGACTGATAAATATTCTAATGGTGTAAGTAGAGATCCTAAAGGTATAAGTATGCAGCAGGTAATGGACAGCAGTAGCAGAATTCAACCAAAGGAACAACAGAAGATGCAACTGTACCAGCCAAAGGATAGACTAAACAATGAAATTGAAGAAATGAGGATGTTGGTGATGAATATGTCTCAGAGAAGACATGAAGAAAAAATGAAGATTTGCATCAGCAAAGCAAAGAAGCAAAGTAGCAATAGAAGACAAGTAACAAAATAATATCGGAGAAGCAAGGCTAGTAGAGCATTGTAGCAGAAAGTATGGAAGCCACGAGAATTACATCCAACAAAAATATTACAGGACAACCATGAAGCCACTAGAAAGCTTCAGCACAAAGTTTGGGATCCAGGCATATTGAATATTGAAGGTTATGACCAGGAGGTCATAAGTTCTTTCGTCCTGGGGAGTCTGATGCAGGAGCAACCTTCTCTCCATCCAAGTATAATGTTTGGTCAGACCTTAGGGTCTTGACATTTACCTAAGTAGAGGTCTTATGATGCAATATTGTAGATAATTTATGTTTTAAGTGTGTTTCTAGATAGGGGATGAGTCACTGGGTGTGTCATTAGTGTGCTGAGTCATTTGGATGAGTCATGTAACCAATTACTCGAATAGTGGAAGCATTTGTTGAATCATTCAATGGATTCTTGATGAGTCATAGAGATAAGATAAGGGTGTTGCTAATATTAGATTACAGTTCCAGCAAGATAGGAATTGTTGAGTGTATTCTGGATCTGATCCAGAATTGGTTTCAAAGTTATGTTTGTCTAAATGTGTAAGCCTACGAGGCATAGAGGAATCTAGATAGACAGGGTAGCCAGGGAGAGAGACAAATGAGGTGTATCTGGATAGAGTGGCCAAACAATGTAAATCAGGACTATGTAGATCAGAACACGGGTTCTGTGACGATAAAACTATGAATGTACAGGTTCTTTGGGTTGAATAAATAAAGCCTATTTCGGTGGACCTCTTTGTAAATGGATAATTGATTCTTTGTGCGTTTAATTCATGAATCAATTGATAGTTTGAATACCTGTGCAAATTTGGTGTGTATGAAGTAGCTCAAAATTAGGGCTCGTGAGAGTTGAATGATCTCTGTGTGTGCAAAACAACGAAGAGGATGTGCAGATCCAGCAAAGGAGTATAGTCTAGCGATGATCGATTGAGTGATTGATCGATTTCATGATCAATCAACGCAAAGGAATAAAGTTGCAGAGATTTCGTTTAACAGAGGTTGGACGATCCAAATTAAAATCCAAAAGGAAGATCGATGATAGGGAAAGGATCCGCAAAGTGAACGTGCGCAAGAGTTAACATTTCCGCAAGTCGATGTGAAGTGTTCCACATTGATCACAGATCAACGGACGAGATCAAATCCGAAAAGGATCGACAATTGATACAGTGTTCCGCAGAAGGAAGAAGCTCGGGAGGTAACGACGAGATTTTGCGGAAGTCACATTGAGAAAGTATTTTCAAGAAATTATGAAAAGCACACCTGTAACCCGCAATCCACAAATTGCGAAAAGGATACGTCTGCAATTGCAAAAAGGAAGCGTCTGAATATTGCGGAAAGGATGTGTCCGTATTGCAAAAGTGAGAATTGAGGAAAGGAAGTTGCAGAAGGGATCGTTGTGAAAAGACAATTGCGGGAAGGTGACTATGGAAAGATCATTGTGGAAGGACGCCTGCAATTGTGGAAAGAAGACGTTTCCACAAGGTTGTTGCGGAAAGTTAATTCTGACAGTAAGAACATTGCAGAAGGCCTATTTTGAAGGTAAGGCCGCAATTGAGAAGGACTTAGTTGGTTTTTAGCTAAGTTTAAGTAGTTCGATTTTAGAGAATCATAATATTTCCTGGGGTAAGCGGGTTGGATTGGCTTTTGTCATTCCCACCTGCATCAGATCATGATTTCGGTACAGTGGAAGGTTGTCATGAGTAGACATGTGATATTTGATGAGGATGTGAGATCTTATTGTCAATAAGATTCTCCTTCAATGATTGAGGTGAATGTAGAGTTTTTTGTTTCATAGGTTAGTTAGATTTAGAGGGAGGTCTGGTTAGATTGAGCATGGATATGCTCTCACCTACTCTAGATTGTATGAGGTTGACATGGGTCACTTAGACATTAGAACATGCATGGAAATAGGTCATGGAGTCGGGTACAAATTCAATATCATATACTCTAATTGGATCTCATGCCAATGAGGATGTGAGATATTTTAGTTCGTAGGATTCTCCTTTAGTGATTGAGGAGAATGTGGCGATTGTTGTTCTAGATTTAAAGGATCAAGAGTATACAGAATCATTTCGTTAAACACTTATCTCACATTCATGATTCCCGAAGTAATATCCCCTCTTTGTTGCACAAAGGTAGATCAAGATAACTCTGATCCAGATGAGCTCGAGCATTTGCAACAATTATCCTTCCAGGAGTCAAAAGGATCCCGAGAAATAACACAGACAAAAACCAAAGAGAGTGGAGAAATCTATGCACAACCTATGAAGTTGCAGAATGTCAACATCAATACTGAAGATAAACTGAATATGGAAGCCATCGGGGATTATTGGGATGAGAAAATGGTGCCTCAAGTTACATTAGTATTGAAATAATATGATGATCTATTTTCACAAAACTTTATAAAACTCAAAGGGATTTATGGAGATCTATGTGAAATGAAGATTCCACTGAAACCAAATGCTAAACTTGTTAAGCATCAATTGTATAGATTGAATCCACGAGTGAAGCAGAAGGTGAAGAAGGAATTTGACCACATGTTAAGTGCAAGTCTGATTTTTCGATAGATGAATCAGACTGGATTAGTCATATTTTCATCTAGAGAAAGAAAGATACATAGGTAATAATGGTATGCATCAACTATCCGAGCATGAATGTTGCATGTGTTCATGACCAATTCTCGACAAGAGTATACAGAAGCATTTCATTAAACACTTATCTCACATTCATGATTCCTGAATTAATATCCCCTCTTTGTTGCACAAAGGTAGATCAAGATAACTCTGATCCAGATGAGCTCGATCATTTGCAACACTTATCCTTCCAGGAGTCAGAATGATATCAAGAAATAAAACATACAAAACCCAAAGAGAGTGGAGAAATCTATGCACAACCTATGAAGTTTCAGAATGTCAACATCGATACTGAAGATAAACTGAATATGGAAGCCATCGAGGATTACTGAGATGAGCAAATGGTGCCTCAAGTTACATTAGTATTGAAAGAATATGATTATCTATTTTGGAAAAGCTTTATAAAACTCAAAGGGATTTAGGGAGATCTAGGTGAAATGAATATTCCACTGAAACCAGACACTAAACTTGTTAAGCATCAATTGTATAGATTGAATCCACGAGTGAAGCAGAAGGTGAGGAAGGAATTTGACCACATGTTAAGTGCATGTCTTATTTTTAGGTAGATGAATCAGACTAGATTAGTCCTATTTTCATCTAGAGAAAGAAATATACATAGGACATAATGGTATGCATCAACTATCTGAGCCTGAATATCGCATGTGTTCATGACCAATTCTCGACACCGTTTAGTGATGAAGTGCTAGATCAAGTAGCAGGAAATGAGGCATACTCATTCACTGATGGATTCTCGGGCTACTACCAAGTTAGGATTGTTGAGGAAGATAAGAATAAGGCCACATTCACTAAAGAATAGGGATGATTTTCTTGTAAAATGCGCTAGCCGTTTTCTCAAGGATAATGATCGCAACTTTCTGTGAATTCTTCCATAAGTTATTAGAAGTATATATGGATGAATAGATAGCCTACAACCTACTCAAAGACCATGTTACTCTTCTTCGACTTATGTTGGATCGATGTAGACAAATGGGAATTTATTTGAACTTGTGGAAGTGCTTTGTTTGTGTTCCTTTCGATAACCTATTGGGCCATATTGTTTGCAAAGATGGAGTTTTGGTAGATCCTATGAAAATTGCAGCAATTGTGAATTTGTAGGCCGCAATGTCAGTAAAGTAGTTGTGATCCACCTTGGGACATACAGGGTATTACAGAAGGTTTATCCGCAATTATGCCTCCATCACTGCACCCTTGGAACAATTATTGAAGAAAACATAAACTTTCAAATGGAATGACACTTTTGAAAACAAATTCACAACATTAAAGAAAAAATGGTAAACAACTTGATCAAAGCATTTCCGAATTGGAAAAGGGAGTTCCATGTACATGTTGATGCATCAGGGATTTCTCTTGGTGTTATACTAGCCCAAGAAAGAGAAAGCGAGATGGACCATCTAGTTTATTTTACCAGTAGAAAGCTATCGCAAGCGGAGCACAACTACACAACAATAGAACAAGAAGGATTAGCCATGATTTATGCATTGAAGAAGTTTCACAATTACTTGTTGGGATGATACTTTAATTTTTTTACTAATCACTCAACTCTGAAATGTTTGGTCAACAAGCCAGTGCTAGAAGGACGAATCTGTAGATGGTTAATATTATTCCAAGAATTCACATTTGAAGTAATAGTCAAACCTGGGAGGCATAACCATGGCCCTGATCATCAATCATGAATATATTTTGGAGAAGTTGATGGACCTGTTGATGAATACTTACTGGATGCAACACTTTTCAGGGTAGAAACCATTCTAGACCATTTGGAGGAGATTGCATTGTTACTTACCACATGAAAGGCCCGAAATGATTGTTCTACAACATAGAAGCATCATTTAGTTAGATCCACAAAGTATCAGTTGATCGCATGACAAGTCTATAAATTGGGAATTGATGGGATTCTACGTCGATGTGTATTAGATCATGAACTCCAAACCATTTTATGGGAATTCCACACTGGTGTTGCAGGTGGCCATGTTGGTAGAAAATCCACAGCAAGGAAGGTACTCCGAGCAAGGATATGGTGGGATATAATGTTCAAAGTTACCAAGGAGTACACGAGGATGTGATGTTTGTCAACGGGTCGACAAACCATCTCGCCGAGATGAACATCCCCTTCATCCAGTTTGAGCTTTGCAACCGTTTGAAAAATCTTCGATCGATTTTGTGGGACCTAACATCCCACTGACGAAACATTCTAAATCATGCTACATTATCACTTCAACTGACTATTTAACCAAAGGGTTCAAGGAAACACTAATTCATGATTGTTCTACGGATATAGAAGATCAATTCATTTATGAAAATATTATTACTCGGTTTGGATGCCTCGCGAGTCTTACAAGTGATCAGGGAAATCATTTTTTGAACAACATTATTAAAGAATTGACAAATTAATTTCTAATTCAGCACCACAAAAGTAGTCCATATCATCCCTAGGTAAATGGCATTGTTGAAACTTTCAATAAGATCTTGGAGAATGGACTAATGAAAGTATATTGTGCAAATATGGATGATTGGGACGAACGAATTCCAGCTGTATTATGGGCATACAAGACTACTACCAAAAAGATTCAAAAATAGACTCCATCTCAGTTGGTCTATGGAAGGGAAGTAATAGTTCTCGCAGAGTTTGTAGTTCCAAGTCTTTACCTTGCACACACAACACACATGACAAAGGAAGACTCTGTTGTGGAATGCCTTGTGGAAATGATGGAACTTGAAGAATCTTGATTTCTAGCCGACTATCATGTAATAGTGGAAAAAGGGCGATAGAAGGCATGGCACGAGAGATACATAAATAAAAAATGATTCGCCAAATGTGACAAAGTGCTACTCTATGACAACAAATTCATCTAACATCTAGGAAAACTACATATGCATTGGCTGGGACCATTTATTGTTGCAGAAATCAAAGATTTGGGTGTTGTGAAACTCACACAACTTGATGGTATCCTACATCTAGGATGGGTGAACGGTGCATGCCCGAATCCCTATGTTTCTGATCAATAATTCCCACTCATGCTATTGGAAGTGAGTTAGTTAGGAGTTAGGTTCATTTCTAGTCTAATGATTTTTTTTTAAATTTTTAGTTCTCAGCTGTTTCTTTCATTTTAGTTAGTTGGCAGTTATTTCAACCCATTGTGGTCAGGGAGGGACCCTCAATTCATTTTAGATGTCGCTGGAACCACATTACAGGAGTACACTTGTCGTATCCATCAAATCGTAGCCCACTTGTGCAAAGTCGTAGGCACTCTAGGTCACTTGGTATGTCATCATTAAAATACTCCACCATATCGACCCCGTAGCACTAATGGCCACCCAACAATCCCATCCATGTGATTTCCCTACTCTGTCATCCATAATTTCTCATCCCTTACATGTATGATTTTTGTATCCCATATCCAAAACCGTTAGACTCTTTTTATGTTCCTCCAATCATTGTGATTCCCCCCCATTGCAAAATCCCCGACACATGATTTCCCTATTTAATCCATGCAATGTGAAAGTCCACCTTGCAATCATAGCACATCCATATATAGACACATAAAATTTCTCGCTAATCCATCACTCTCTAATCCACAATCACTATTGTCATGTATCACCCTATTGTATCAATGTATATAGTCTCGCCAGTCCCTATGTTTATCTCCCTACTATTGTATGAGATTTTATCCCTCATCGTGCCTTTCCCAATTTGTTTCTATGCAAGACACCTCATTGACCACTCCCATACAAGTTCCACACTAGAAGAAGGTTCTGATGATTAAAGCCCAGCAAGAGCTTGTGATATCACCGCAAATACCACCAAGAAACTCGAGCTTGGCCATTCTATCTCCCATATGTGATTTCATTTGGGACACATCTCACTCTCTTAGGCCCTCTTCTACCACTGCTATAAATTATGGAATCTTGGAAGATGAGAAATTTGAAGACGAAGAGGGCCCTGAAAGCTTTGTTGATAGTCGGGCATATCTTCACTCCTTTTTTCTTAGTCTCCTTGATGCTATGACTGATTATGAATATTTTTTAAAGGAATTTGGTCTCTTGTTGAGGGAGTACCTGGCACTTTTTTGAGCATGATGACACTTCCAAAGAGGTAATCATCACTGAATATTTTAAATACGAGATGGCAATAGACCTTCCTGCTTACTATAACACCACAATCATGGGTGAGAATCTTTATTCCAGGCATGATACCTAGTCACAACATCTAGTAATTTCCTTCAGGGTCTCGCATATAGTATTTAAAAGCTAATGTTGTTCAGTATTAGAAGTGGTACACTGACATTGTTTAGTACCATAGTTGACTCCTTTGTTTGATGAGCTAGTAGCATAAGACACAAAAGGATCAGAAACACAACAAATTTGACTCGAGGGTGAGTCAACCCTTGTGGTCGATGCCTATTGGCTCCTTTGTTTTTGGAGAGGACTATGAAAGGCGAAAGAAGAAATGACCGAAGAAGGAAGTGCGGGGTAAAGGAGAGGGAGTTGTGAAAAAGATGCTAACAGCCGCAATCATTTTAGACCCACCTCCACAAGTATAAAAGGAATCAAAAGGTAAGAGGAAGAGAGAGAGAAGGAAGAGATGTGAAAGATTAGAAGTGGATTAGAACAACCAAAGATAGAGATAGTTATATCCGTAGCAGAGAACATTTGGGTCTTGGGTAGTTGGGTTTTGTTTATCTGTTTTGCATATGCCGCAATGCGTATTTCTGCGGTGATTGTAAGGTCATAAAGCCATAATGTAATGTTTATCTTCTATAATGAAGAAGGACTTTTGGTCCCCTCAATTTTATGTGTTATTTCTATTATTTTCTTTGCTATGAGTAATATATATGTTAAATTTTGCAATGTTCTGATATGAGTAATGTTGTGGTATCCTACATTGAATTCCTTTTTTATATGAATGATAATGAACTTTCATAATCATATCCTTACAGTTAACCAATCCTTATCCCACATCGGTTTGGTTGTGCTTTGGGTTAGACCTTCTCCTTCGGGAAATTGAAAATAACAGCACACTAGACTACAATAGTGCCTTTGTTGGCTCGGTCTCAATTTTTTGCCAACAATTTCCATTTTTAGCTTGGTTATGGGTAATCCACAAACCCAAGGTTAGTACGGGTAAACCACAAAAAAACCCTATTTTCATTAGCTTGCTTGGTTATGGGTCATCCAACCTCTATCAAGTTATTGTAAGCTCTCGATCTAGCTACTTAAAGATCAATTGAGAACTTGAATAAGGATAAATTGAGAGCTTGAATAAATACAAATGTTAGTAAGAGGGTTTAGTTGGGTTAACAAATCTCTTGATTGCCCATAAAGTTTTACTCTACCACTTTTAATATTGTGCATAAAAATCACCAACTGATTTACAAAACCATGTGATATAAAGTAAAACCATGTGCACAAGAGTAGGTTAGCCTAAGAAACGTTAGAGCATATTTACCTTCCCTTAGCATTAATCTCTTACCTATATATTATAGAGGTCAGTCTCATGATCCTATTGGTCCAATTTTGACTCGAATTAGCCAAGTGAGCCATTGGAGTGCTCCATACCAATATTCAAGGGAGTAATCTACTATTTCTAGCATGTGAGAGTGATTAGGTCTATTTTTGTCATGTGAGGGTGCATTCCTCAAATTAGAGCTTTTCCCCCTAACTTAAGATCCCACCTTGCATGTTTGACATCCTAGAGTAATTCTAGGAACTTAAATCCACTAATTAGGGACAAATAACACCCTCCTTTACTATTTTGATTAGATGGTGCCCTCCTTTACTATTATGAGTGGATTCCTCTCATGCATGAGTTATGCATGGATTAGATCACTGACTGTGGGTAATTGAGCCTCCACTTGGATTTGAGGGTTAGTGATGATACTGTTAACCCATAATTGAGAGATTGCATGATTAACTAAGGGTATATGATCTATGAGTTAAGCCTAACTAGTTTCTCATACATCCCTAAACAATTTGAATTTCCTCCTTGAGTAATTTGAATTTCTATATGTAAAAAAATTATTCATTGTTTCATTATTGAATAAGATTTATGTGTATTTGTTCCAATATTTTTGCTCTCTATACTCTATTTCTCTCTCCTTCGTAAAATTGCTCAAATCATTTGTTATTCATTAGGTTTCTAGATCTAGTTTATGATATCTTACAGTGATCACAAGATTTAACATGGTATTATAGCTACTTGGAATCTAGGATTAGCATACTTTATTTTGTAGGAAGAAGACAAATCAAGAGCACCTACAACAGATTAGATGGATCAGCCCCAGCATGTGATTCTTACTCCACTCAATTACTTTGAATGAAAGTCAGGTACCAACCTTATCTTGAGTAAGGGTCTTCATATGATTACTATGGGAACAAAACATCGACCTAGTTTTGTAGAGGAGAAGGATAAGTGGTTTAACAATATGGATGAAGTCTATGGGTTGTTGTTCCTTTCAATCTCTCCAGATCTATAATTTCATGTCAATCCAACTTCAAAATCAAATGAAGTATAGACCATCTTAGACGGTATTTTCCAAAAGCTAGACAACATGTGGGGACACCAAGTAAGTGGAGAACAAGCTCATGTCTTTGAGCCCAAGTAACTTCGATACCATTCAAGACTTTTTTACCAAGATTAAAGAATTATTAATGCAACTCAAGTTGTGTGGGATTGAGAAGAACAAAGAGAAACTAATACTCTCTATTCTCTCAAAACTAAGTCCACAATACTCAATGTTCGTATCTTCCTTCCATGCTACAAAACAAGCTTTGGGAATGTCATGGAAGATTCCTGAGTTTAATGATTTTGTTGTCTCACTCACTCAACAATAGGATAAGGTAGTTTAGATGGGTTCCATCAAACCCTCAAATTCCCATGCTCTTGTAGAAAATGAGGGAGCTAATATAGGCAACAAGAGATGCAAGAAAAACCCAGATTGGAAAAAGGGTCCAAATCCCAAATCCAATGGGGAAATCTCCAAACTCGGGGTGGAACAAGAAGGAAAATAAAATGTGTAGCTACTACAATAGAGGAGGATTCATCCTGATAATGCATGCATGCGGGATACCATATATCAAATGGTACAGTCTCTTCAACAGAACAATCTAGCAATTCTGCAAAAAGATGTTGATGATCCTCTTCATGATCGTGGTGAACGAATGGAAGGTCATGATTTGGTGGTTTTTACATCATCATAATACACATATATTCTTGATTCAGGTGCCTCTAGTCACGTAGAATCCTCACGATATTTCTTCACTTCCTTGGAGTCTTGCATTGGTTCTTCCATTCTAATGGGAGATGACACACTTGTTCCGGTACGCCGGAAAGGTAGGATTCATCTCGGCAATGGTTTTTTTCAAAATGTGTTGCATGCACTCTCTCTATCCACAATATTTTTTCCATATATCAAATCATTCATTCAGGTTCTAGAAATCAAGTGGTATTCACTGCAGAGTCAATGGTGATGTTAGAGATTTCGGATGGGTCACATGTTGTTATCTAGGTAGCAAATCATAAATCTAGGTTGTATACTTTTTCACATTTCATTCATAAAAAGTACATCTAATTAACTTTTAACGCATGGTAATGAAGTGAGAAAAAAGTACCTCACAAATCTTTTAAGGGAGTTCACCTTTTAAGGCTTGGACCGATAAGAAACAAGAAATAAAAAATATCGACGTTTTTGGATCTAGTGCTTGGGCACATATACCAATAGAGAAACATAGGGATCTTGAACCTCAAAGTCAAGAGTCCATATTTTTTTGATATCCAGAAGGTAACAAGGGGTATAAGGTGTTGAACCCTCGAACACAAAAACTCTTCATTGTAAGAAATGTTGAGATCGAAGAAGGCCCCATGCATGCACTTAAAAGGAACCCATTGTAGATCCATATGTTCTAGTTGATGCCAATCCTTTATATTTCGATCATACTTCAGATTCAAATCAAATTTATGACTCTTCTACAGATCCCTTGATACGTCTTCATTGATACATGGTACTCACATTAGATACTCATTCTTATCCATAGGTTGTAGGAAATCCATATTGGGATTCACATGCACTACATGCACTGCAATATTGTCCATTAGCATATTAAGTTGTAGACATATTCACCAAGTCCTTCATTGAGTAGTGGTTCAAATAATTGTGCGGACTCTTGGAAGTGGTGAATAATTCAGAGGAAAATTCATAGTCTCCTTCTCATTATCCTCCTTTAGGGGGGGGAGGATTTTTCCCGCAAGGTTTTCCCTCTTTCCTCTATTAGATTTTTAATGATATAGCAGTATAATTTTCATTTCTTTCAACACATTTGTACCATAAACAAATATAGGATTACTGAAAGAATAACCATCCACATAAACACAAGAGACACAATAGTTTCCCTTGGAAAACCCAAACTCTAGAAAAAACCCAACAAACATTTCTTATTCAGAGATTCAGTACATAATACAAGTACATCAAATACAAGAGTCATCTATATCAATAGATATCACAAATAGAGAATATACAAAAGAAAGAAGCCCCAAAAATCAGTCTTCTACAACCTAGAGTGAACTTCTCCTTGCTTGAGTGAACTTGTGTGAGATGTGTGTCCAAATGAGGAGGTGTCCCTCCTATCTATACTATTTTCTGGGTGACTTTTCACTGGGGTCAACATGCCTTCTTTTACTGGGATGACTTTTCTTTTTGCATAGTAAAATACATTTTTATTTATTTTTATTTTTGTAGGTCGGCCTAGCTAGTGAGGATACCTCACATAGATACTCACAACAACACTCCCTCTTAGATAGGGATGTATCATCACACTCGAACACATCTAAGAATCATCCGATCATCCTGGCTTGTCTCATACATCTCGTCATCATAGGAAAGTTCCATCCACACAACTCAGTCCATCAAGAAATGTGATCAATATAGTCCACACAGGGAAAGAAGTCCATACAGAACTCACCTTGGTCCACATAGGGCTAGGAGTCCACACAGAACTCATCTCGGTCCACACAAAACCATAGTCCACACAGGACTAGGACTCCACACAAAAATCTCGAGGAGTACAATCAACTCAACTCAGTCCATCATGGAGTATGATCATAATGTTCCACATAAGAACCATAGTCCACACAGGACTCTCGAGGAGTACGATCAACTCAAATCAGTCCATCAAGGAGTACAATCAAATCAACTGATATGATCAACTCAATTCAATCCATTGAGGAGTATGATCATAATGTTCCACACAGGAACCATAGTCCACACAGGACTCTCGAGGAGTACGATAAACTCAACTCAGTCCATCAAGGAGTACAATCAACTCAACTCAGTCCATCAAGGAGTAAGATCAACTCAACTCAGTCCATCAAGGAGTATGATCAACTCAAATCATTCCATTGAGGAGTACAATCATAATGTTCCACATAGGAACCATAGTCCACACAGGACTCTCGAGGAGTACGATCAACTCAACTCAGTCCATCAAGGAGTGCGATCAACTCAACTCAGTCCATCGAGGAGTATGATCATAATGTTCCACACAGGAACCATCCCACACAGGGATACACTCCACACAGGAATCAGGCACAAGTCTTGTCTTGTGCCTCATCACAACCATATTGGTCATCAATATCTCTTTTGGAGGAAGGGAATCTCCACCATCCTAAGCTTTTCACGGAAGGATGCAAACTTCACACTTGACAAAGACTTGGTAAATATATCTATAATCTGCTCATCGGTGGAGATATACTAGAGCTTCACTACTCCCTTCTTAACTATGTCTCTAATGTAGTGATATCGAATCTCAATACATTTGGATCTGTCATCGAACATAGGGTTCTTTGAGAGCATTACACATATTTGGTTATCACAAATATCACAGTTGCATCAATTTCATGAGCATACAAATATGTAAGAAGCTTCTGAAGCCATACTTCTTCCTTTCTAGATGCATTGGCTATGAGATACTCTTCTTATGTTGTATTGAGTGTCACAGAAGACTGTTTCTTGCTTAACAAAGAAACCATAGCCGATCCCAAGCTAAAACAACACCCAGAGGTGCTCTTTCTGTCACTAACACTACCATCCCAATCTGAATCTGTGAACCCCACCATATTCACTTCACTATATGAGGCATCTCTCAATCCATAACCAATTCTACCGCAAAGATATATCATCATATTCTTAGATGCTATCCAATGTACTTGTCTCTGCTCAACCATGTGTTGACTCAATGTGTTCACTACATAACAGATATCTGTCACGATATTAACCAAGTACAATAAGGAACCAATCAACCAACGGTGCATGGTCAGATCAACTAAGTCTGAAGATATGGCAGAGTCATGTAACTTCTTCATATTATCATCCATAGGTGTGGTCATGGACTTATAGTCCATCATACCAAATATGCACAATATCTCAATGGTATACTTCCCTTGTCCAGGGAAGATATCGTCAAGTCCCTAGCACACCTCTAAGCCTAGGAAACAATGCATCATTCCTATATATTTCATCTCAAAATAACAAATCAACTCCTTCTTTCACTTATCAATTAGATTCTCATCCCGTATGAGAAAGAGATCATAAATCTAGAGTACCAAGATCAAGGGACAACTATCAACAACCTTGTAATAAAGTTTCTAATATACTTCACTTCTGGTGAAGCCCAAAATTTTCAAGTAACTGTATATCCTAGAGTACCAGGCTCGGGATTCCTTCTTAAGCCCATAAAGAGCTTTCTTCAACCTACAGACATGAGACTCCTTCCCATGTATACAAAACCCCTCGGGTTGCTCCATATATACCTCTTCCTCAATTACACCATTGAGAAATGAATTCTTTACATCCATTTGATGTAATTCCCAACCCATTACAGAAGCAAGAGAAATAATGGACCTGATAGTAGAGTACCTAGAAACTGGAGCATATGTCTCATGATAATATATTCCTTCTTTATGAGAGAAACCACGGGCTGCAAATTTGGCCTTGATGTTTTCTATGTTTCCATCTGCAGCATGCTTGATCTTGAAGATCCACTTGGAAGTCACTGTTGACTTCTCCTTAGGTCTCAGAACAATATCCCGTACATCATTTTTCATGATGGAATGATACTCATCCATCATAGCATCTTTCCAAACCTGATTTCCAACTGTCTCCTCAAAATTGGAAGGATCTGAATCACTAATGTGACTCATCAAGGTTGAATATCCTGAGTATTTTTTAGGTCTCCTTCTCTCTCTAAATGCACCTTTAGGAGTTGCATGATGCTATGCATCTTGAAAAGTATCAAGAATCCATGTTGGCCTCTTCTGGGTAACATATCTAGGAGTATCTGGATATGGGATAGGATCTAAAGGAATTTCCTAATGATCTGGATCACGGTCCTCAAGAATAGGATCCTCCTTCTCCTTAGTGTCATCACCCAAGTGAGATTCTCGGGATCTCCCGAATGCCACCTCTTCATCAAAATTCACATCTCTGCTGACATCAATATGACGATGCCCCAGAATATATACTCAATATTCCTTTGAAGTCTCATTGTACCCAACAAAGATGCCTTTTTGTCTTGAAAGTTCCAACCTGGTCCTCTTTTCCTTGGGCACATGAATGTAAGTTGGACAGCCAAATATCCTCAAATGTCCAACTTTTGGTTTCACACCTGTGAAAACCTCTTCAAGGGTCTTGTCCTTCAATGCTTGGTGAGGACATTTGTTCTCGACATACACTGTAGTGTTTGCTGCTTCATCCCATAGAAACATAGGAACCCCCTGATAATGGATCAATGCCTTCATAGATTCAATGATGGATCTATTCTTCCTTTCATCAATCCCATTTTGATGGGGATTATATGGTACAATGAACTCCCTCTTAATTCCTGCACTCTTGCAGAAATTGTTGAATTCCTTGGAAGTGTATTCTCCTCCATTATCTAATATGAGGACCTTGATCTTCCTGTATGTCACGTTTTCTACTTGATCCTTAAATTCTTAGAACTTGGAGAAGACTTCATCCTTGTTTTTCAAGAAATAGACCCATGTCTTTAGGGAGAAGTCATCAATAAAAGTAACAAACTACAAGTATCCTTCCAAGGTGGTGTAGTCATAGCTTCACAAATATCTATGTGAACTAGGTCCAAGATTCCCTTGGATTTTCTATCACTAGATGGAAAGCAATGCTTGGAATTATTTCCAAGTGAAAATCCCTTGCGTACACCTTCATGTTCATCTGGAAGGTCAAGGAGTCCTGAGACCATTTGTCTCAAGGCTGGAAGAGATTTATAGTGTAAGTGAGAAAATATTCGATGCCATATCTCACTTAAAATATAAGATTTATGAACAAGAGTTTAAGATGGTTGTCTTGTCGGTTTGTAGAACCCCCCAAATATGGTACCAATAAATTTGTCTGAATCAATGCTTGAATATTTAGTCCACATGAGGACTTGACCATACACAAAGGAAACTCTCATGTCCTTATCTTCCAAAGATGAAATGGAGATGAGATTCTTCTTTAGACCTGGTACAAGAAGCACTTTTCCCAACTGTAAAGAATCACCCGAGTCTAGCTAGAAATATGTTGAACTAGTTCCCTTTACTTCATAATTGGTATTGTCACCAAGTTCACCCTGGAGAGAAGCATGCTTATTTGAGAAATCTGAGAGAGGGTTCTGAGAACCTGTCATGTGTCACAATGCACCACTGTCTATTAGCCATTCATCATTGTCTAAAATAGAACTGGAGAGAGTAGTAACAAGAAGGTATTCTTTATGTATTTCTTCTTGTTGTTTTAATTTGTCTCAGGCTCCCTCTGGATATGGAATATCTTTGAGATCAACAACCATCTTGATAGATCTGGTGCAGAAACCCTAATAGAAGAGGGTCAACAATTGAAACTTTGACTTTGATAAAACTGAATCCACAGGATAATGCGCCCTCCCAAGGAGAGTTGGATATACCTCCTTTTCTTCCAGATCTGATTCTAGAATAGTTCAAAATTGGAAACCTGATTTTTGGAGATTCTACTATTTCTGCAAAATTTAGGTCAAAACTAAAACTTCACCAAATTGAATTTGGTCTCCATGGAAATATGCGCCCTCCTAGGGAGAATTGAGAAATCCTCCTTTTCTTCTAAATTAGTGGATGGAAACCCTAGAAACAAGAATCCCTAGTTTCCAGCAGTTGTATAGCAGGAGCATGGTGTGGTCCCATAACCTATTAGAATTTTAATGATATAGCAGCATAATTTTCATTTCTTTCAACACATTTGCAACATAGACAAATATAGTAGCATTGAAAGAATAACCATCCACAGAAACACAATAGTTTACCCTGGGAAACCCAAACTCGAGAAAAAACCCAACAAATCTTTCTTATTTAAAGATTCAGTACATAATATAAGTACATCAGATATAAGAGTGATCTATATCAAGAGAGAACACAAATAGAGAAGATACAAAAGAAAGAATCCCCAAAAATCAGTCTTCTACAACCCAGAGCGAACTTCTCCTTACTTGAGCGAACTTGTGTGAGATGTGTGTCCAAATGAGGAGGCGTCCCTCCTAATTATATTGTTTTCTAGGTGACTTTTCACTGGGGCCGACTTGTCTTCTTTTACCAGGCTGACTTCTCTTTTGCATAATAAAATACATTTTTATTTATTTTTCTTTTTGTAGGTTGGCCTAGCTTGTGATGATACCCCACGTAGCTACTCACAACAATATCCTCACTCCATGAGGATTTATTTTATACATGGGTACCTAATATGGCATCACTTTGGTCCGGCCCCATTCTTTTATGCATTATTTTCTCCAAGTTAGGATTATGGGGGGGTGTTAGAGCATATTTACCTTCTCTTAGCATTAATATATCACCTAGGTATTGTAGATGTTGGCCTCATGATCCTACTAGTCCAATTTTGACCAGGGAAAATTTTAAGCATCCGCAATTTTCTTAAAGTGTAGAAACCTTGGTGAATCTTACTAATTCTTAAATTTCAAACCATAAAATGTTGGGTTATATTTTTGTATAAGGATTCAAAATTCTAAGGATTTGATATTGTTTATGGACAATTTTTGGTGATATTTAGAGTTAGAAAATGTTATCCCATAGAATTTGGGCGAATCAATTTAGAAGAAAATGGAAATGGGCGAATCATTTTTTGGAAAAAGGTCGAAAATTAGCCCAAGGGATAAATTTCGCCCCAAAATTTTTCCCTAATTTTGACTTAAATTGACCAAGTGAGTCATTGGAGTGCTCCATCCCAAGATTCAATGGAGTAATGTGTTATTTCTAGCACATGAGAGTGATTTTAGATCTATTTTTGGCATGTGATTGCACATTCCTCAAATTAAGGATTTGTCCCCTAACTTTAAGATCCTACCTTGCATGTTTGACTTCCTGGTAATTCTAGGAACTTAACTCCACTAATCAATGACTTGTAACACCCTACTTTACTATTTTGATCATATGGCACCCTCCTTTAATATTATGAGTAGATTCCTCTCATGTATGAGTTTTGCATGGATTAGATAACTAATTGTGGGTAATTGAACCTCCAGGAATGACATACTATTTACCCAAGTATTTAATCTTTGGGGATGGAGATTCATGTAACGATGAAAACGAGGTACTGATTGATAGAAACTTTCAATATATATTGATAACTCCCTATCTTCCTATTGGTTATACAAAAGATCGACTTGGCTTCCAGGGTTAGTGATGAGACTTTTAACTCATCTTTGAGAGATTACATGTCTAACTAAGGGAATTTGAACTACGAGTTAAGTCTAACTAGCTCCTCATGCATCCCTAGATAATTTGAATTTCCTCCTTGATTAATTCAAATTGCTATGTGTAAGACAATTATTCATTGTTTCATTATTGAATAAGATATATGTGTATTTTCTCCAAGATTTTTGTTCTCTATACTCTCTTTGTGTTTTCTTGGTAAAATTGCTCAAAGTATATGTTATTCATTAGGTTTCTAGATCTTGTTTGTGATCTCTTGTAGTGATCACAAGATTTTACAAGAAAGAGTGCAAGAAAGCCCATATGTGTGGTTAATAAAAAATTATGAGTAAATAATAAATAGTAAATTTTATCCATTAATGAAATGACATGGATTGGAAGACAATACAATGGGCCAATACCATCAAAACTCTGAATCATGAACCAAGCCACCATGTGTGAGAGATGATAATATAATTCCTTATATATATATATATATATAATCAAACCTATATTTTTTTATTACTTATTATTGAAATTGTGACAACAATTACCCACTATGGAAATTTTATAGTAAAACCATATTTACCTAGGAAGTTCATTTAACAACGACGGTTCATGAAATAGTGGTAGTTCATGAAATGGTAGTAGTTATGTTGAATTTAATATATTAATGTATCCCTGGGAGGCATTGAATGCAATTTTGTGTAATCCTACTGCGACACGTTGTATTCTTTACCTCAGAGCAATAAGAACACCGATATCTTACCCTGTGGATGTTTCATTAAAATCTTGTCAAGGTATTACCATGTAAATATTGTGTCTTGTGTGATTGTTGTTATGAGTCTTTTTTTTCTCAGTTCTTTGTTACAAATGCTCTGAATGGGATCAAGTTTCACAACAAGTGGTATCAGAGCCAAGTTTGAAGAAGCCACGAACTAGTAAATAAGTCACGCAGAAGATGAAATGTCGAGATGAAGAGGGACAAGGTATAGAGAGACAGTATCGAGCCAAGATTTGAACTAGTCAAAAGTGTGATGTGATTTGGCTATAGAGGAAATACCTATGCGAAAGGAGTAAAGTCGCAAAGGGAGTGCCATCGATTTGGTATCACGTTTCTTGGCCGCCATAAAGTAAAGTGTCGTCAATTTGTATTGTTACCATGTGATTGACAGAAACAGAGACACTAGAGGGTCAAGTTTCCAAAAGGGCTTGATTTTGGGTGTGTTTCTTTTAACTCTTCCACCACTAAGTGAAGACAATTCAATGCTAGTTCATAGTGATCTATTCGGCGAGTGCATGGACAACAATTCATTGGGCATGTGCATTGACATAAGTTTTGTGGGAGATTAACATGAAATCCTTTTTGAAAATGTGTTATTTTGTAATAGTCTTTGTTGGTTCCCACTTTGTCACTATTTTTTGTCGATAAATATACTCTGAATGGCGGCTCTATCATCATTTTTTATATCATAAATTGTTCTTTTTGCCACTTAGATCGCCAAATGGGACAGGTATGCATTTATTTATACATCTTATGAATGTTGGGCAAGATTCACCATATTTTGGTTTATTAACGATTATCTGGCTTGTTTACTGATGATTTTCTTATTTTACAGATGATGGCTCTCAACGGAACCTTCAATTAGGCGCTTACTGGAGTCATGTTCATTCAGCCCACCGCTCGGACGTGCATTAGATCCACGGACTCATTAGTTGAGGTATGCTCGGGTTGTTAAAAGATGAACCGGCGCATGGATTTTGTTTGGGACGTTGCCCTGGTGGTTCATGAACTAGAGTTCTAGAAGATTCTTCCTCCTATACACCCAACTTGACACCGCATCCACTTCTTCCCACGATGAAGAGGAATTAACTCTCCAGCTATTGCATGGAAGAATGATGCTGTGGACCCTGGGGGACCTTCCATGTGCTGTCCTGAGTCATCATGAAGCCGTTCCTTGGAATATGAGTTGTCATGAGATGTTGAGCAGAACCGTTTTTGGTTATGTGTTGTCAAGGGATGTTGGGCAGAGTCGTTTTCCTATATTAAAGACTGTCTATTATTAGAAGTAGTCAACCACTGAAAGGGTCGACTTGCTCTCCAGATTGTAATCGTATATATAGGCGTTCCTACTTCTGAAACTGGTTAAGTCTTGTCAAGCCTTGTTGTGTATTGTTAAGTTTTGTTTTCCATTTGACATGACTGAGACGGAGTCAGTCTTATTGATCTTTCTCCCACTGCAAATGAACACAGGGATGCTGTAATGCTCTGTTAATTCAATATATATATATCTCTGTTTTGGTTTAATGAAGATCTTGCAGCATATATGGTGATTGATTAATAAAGACTCAGCCTCTGCTTGCTGAGACAGGCCCCTCAATGATCAGCGGTCTCTATTCTGTGTGTATAGTTTGTATTCGTTCCTGCAGATAACGTTGCGTTGTGTATTTCATCTTTGCATCTATCTTATACATGATATCTATATCCCGAAATCTCACTTGTTGTTCTATTATTTACATAGATGAAATTTATGTTATGTAGTTTATTGTCACTCACGTTTTATTGTTTATATGAATGAAGAGCTCTATGTTATGTTATATGCATCTTGTGAGGTACTTATGTTAACAATGTTTGCAGCATACAATTAAGTGACCAGTTACGCTTAGGTTCAGCTAAGTTTTCTCCATAGGATAGGTCATATTTATTTCACCTCCTTTGGTTGATAGGTTAGGTTGCATTCATCTCTTCCAGCTTGCTTCTGTAGTCTTGCTTAAGGAATTTAGTTTACTTGAGTTCCTTTGGAATCAAGTTAGTTGAGTTTTCTGAGCCTTCCCATAGTTAGCTCCTCTCTTAAACTTTGTAGTTCTTCCTCTGTAGTATCAGAATTCCTCCAATCTCAAAATAAACTTGCTTTAGGATGAAGTAGGAATAGCTAGTTTTTCTCTCATATAGATCACTTCTTCCCTCACTCCTTATTCTAAAAAATCTACTCATTGCCTCCTTTGCATCATAAGGTCATGTGCATTAACCAGCTGGTAACTAAATCATCCAAAATTCTTCCTTCCCTCAGCTTAAATCCCCTTCCTTCATTCAGATTGGCATTCGAGCTGTCATTCAGATGGGCATTCGGATTGTCATTCGGACCCTTATACTCTCTACATCGTTTTAGCATCTTCAGAATCTAGTTTCTTCTGTCCATCTGAGTATAATGCTTCTTGCTTTTGATTTAACAGTCTAGACATACTTTAACCTTGTTTCATGTTTATAAGTTCTTAAATGAAGTTCTTCTTCTTTCTCTTAAACCTTCCTCTAAAGTAAAATTATTCACATCTGATTTATTAAGTCATTGTTGTTTCAGCTTTGTTTTAGATAGTTAATATTTTCACCTCTTCTAAGGTTGTTAAAATCTCTTCTATTGTCAGATTGGTGTTTCATTCATATGAATATGTTCATGACATAATAGTTGGATTATAATCAGATATTCTTATCAAAGTTTCCTGCTTGCTTTTATACTGATCAAGTTTTTCACTTGTTATCCTATCATCTTTTTATCACTTATGTATGGATGGAAATAAGTCATGTTATAGTTCTAAGCTTTATCACACCTTCTCTTTTAATAAGAATTCAGTTCTTCTTCCATCATTTAATTCTTACATAGAATAGTGTAACTTGATATTGCTTTAATCTATTGGTCAGGTTAGCTTAGTAATTGTGTTGTTTAGAGTTTGACTCGGTTTTTCATTTTGAAAGATCTTTTGATCTCTTCTTCATTAAATATCTCTGAGGTATGACAAGCCGAAATTTGAGATCCCTTTCTACCTAGGCATATATTTTGTCTCAACTCTAAGTCCACTGATCCTGGTCGATAATTAATATTAGGTGTTTCCTTGAGATAGCTCACACGCCCAACATTTTGACGCCATTGTCGGGGAGTTGAAGATAGGTAGAATATAATCAAAAGTAGATAGAATTTTCTTTCCAAAATTTAGAAATAGGTTGGTGGCGGGTAAGCGGTAAGACGAGAGGTAAGAACCTGCGCATATGTTATAACAAGCATCCCCAAAACCCAGCAATTGTTATAATAAATTTTCTAGTTATAATTTATATTTCATGAATAGGTCTAGAGATTTAGAGATAGTAACCAAAAACACCAAAATATTTACTATCACAGGGGTGCATCCTACCCCAGCTATTAACTTAATAAAAAAGGGTATCGGAACATAAACAAGGGGAATAGACTTACTAGGGAAATTCTTTTAGGAACAAGGGGAACGATAGGGATTAAATCATAAGGGAACATTATTAAAAGGATCCTCCACATTCCATAAGAAGCAGAAAGGGAGAAAACCTAGAACAAAAAGACTAGATGGATCAAGAAGATCATAATGAGATGAGACACAACATAGAAAAAGAAGAAACTCAAAACAAGGGAACTTTTGGATTCCCCATTTTAGAACCTACACGAGATGTAATCATTCCTCCTTCCCCATTACCTACCTTTTATGGGAAAGATAGTGAGAATCTGGATACCTTTTTGTTCGAATTTGACATCTTGTGTAGAATGTATGACTATCTACAAGAGGGCCAAAAGTTAAAACTTTTTCCAACCACATTGAAAGGCTCCGCTCTTTTATGGTTCAAAGGGTTATCTAGTATCAATGCTTGGGGAGACATGGAGACCGCATTTCTTCAAAAGTACCAAGGTTATTATAGCTTAGAAGGTCACCTTGAGAGATCTCGCTATGTCCTCCATAAACCAAGATATAGTGACCCCCAAAAGGATACATTCTTCCCTAAGGAAATTTTGGAAGAATTGTTGAGAACTCTTAACCTTATTTATGACATGATCAATAGAGGGAAAAGTAGGAGGTATTTTCAGGAGGCTTGTATTAGAAATCTGAAAAACCCTGATAAAGTTACAAGGATAGAATTGGAAAGCCTGCTAGAAGACTTTAAAACTGGCATTTTAGAAGCTATGGACTCTCAACTAGATGCATCACAAGCTAAGAAGAAAGAGCATGCAATAACGAGTGTGTTCTGCCCCAGATGTAGAACCAAGCATCCTCGACAAGAATGTCCGTTGGATAAAATTTCAGTCTGTCACCCTTATAATCCAACCAACAACTCTTCATTTTTCCCTAGTTTGCAAGTCATAAGTGAAAACCTTGGAGAAACATATAGGAGGTCTTGGAATCCTAGAGATCATTTAAATTACCAGAATCCGTTATTACAAACCCCACCTTACTACCACCCTTATCAAACTCCTCAGCTGTGGGATCCTTCAAATTGGAATAAATGGCCACCTCAGAATACTCAGCAGCCACAATGGGCACATGGATGGAGAGAACAAGCCTATGCTCCATATCCCCCTCCCATGCCTAACTACCCTCATCCACCTAATATCCAACAACTTTTACCTGGATTTCCACCCCCTCCATTACTCCCTACCTCAGATCAACCTCCCCATATCCGAGACATGAGGTCTCTAAAATTCCCAATATTTCCTACACAACCGATACCAATCCTTAACAATAAGCCAACCCAAGCTCTCAACGGCATTGGGTTACAACTCCTCCCATCTTATGTGATGACCACCACACTTGTCCATGATATTCAATCACGATCTGGAAGAGTTGTGCGAGATCAACCCAAATCATCAGTTGTTATTCAAGAACCACAAGAGGAAATGAAACTAGTTGAAAAGAGACCTTCTCTTTCTCTTAGTTCTTGAGATTCAAAAAGGGGTTGTCTTTATTTGTACATATGTAGATATGTCTTTCTTTTGGTTTTTAATAAACAAGATTCATTTTCTGACAGTTGATTATATGATTAATAAAACAAACATTTACCTCCAATCAGCTCAAAACTTACAGTAATAAAGAAGAAAAGACTCTTCTCCTCCCTTTAACATTTTCATATATAGTTTCTATGTATATATAGTTTTGAATCAAATTTAATAAATAATTTGCAATCTGGTCATAGGGATCACATCTTTAGCCTAATAAAGACATCAGTTGAAAAAGAAGATGCTCTGAAACTCATTTAATAATTCTAATGAAAAATGAGCATAATCTTATCTCACCTTTAAAAACCACTTTTATGATTCCTTTTCTTGAACTTCATAACTTGCATGGTAATTGATTCAAATATACAAATTCATGATTTTCTATCAGCAGTTGCTTAAGACTTACTATAATCAATTTAATTGCCAGAAATTTTCTCTTACCTATGGACAACTAGATCACCTTGGACCCATTATTGAAACTTGTCTCTAAAGCACTCTTTAAAAAGTAAGCCTGAGGGTAAGTAGTATTTCTACTTGTGGGGAACACTACTTTGGAGAAGATGGATTAAGAAGTCAAAGACAACTTTAGGTTATTCTCTTTTGATATGATCAGTAATATAAGCTATTCTTACTTATATTCTTGAACTATGTGTCTAGCAATGTTCCATATACTTTTGTTCCAACCAGCTTCCATATGATAACATCATTATACAAAGCAAACCCGCTGGGGTGCTGAACAGGCCTGCTGGCAGCGGGTCCATGCTAAGTAAAATCTTAAACCAGGAAATTTGGTAAATGCAAGTAAATCCGTCGGGGTACTGAACAGGCTCACTGGTAGCAAGACTATGCTTGCATGGTACCAAGATAAACCGGTCGGGGTACTGAACAGGCCTGCTGGCAGCGAGGCAATATCAGGAAGAGAGAGGTACAGTTAATACATTGCTATGCACATGGTTCATTACACAAACACAGGTACTGGCTAATTATCTGTAATATCAATTGAGAATGGCTGTAAGATAGACTTGGACCTTGTCATCTAATTCAAATAATATCTAGGAAATTGTTATCCTAGAAGTGGGACCCATAATTATAGAGATCTAACAAACTCAAAGGTGAACTTTATCTATATTCTTAATATGACAAGAGATCTTTCAGAATGAATCCTTGATGATTAGTTTTCCTGTGGCATTTTCTTGCATCAATTACATCAACATTATTCACCTGGTCTTAATAAGCACTGTTATTTATTTTTAGTGAATTTGCATATATGAATCATTATTTCAGAGTTATGGCTAAAATTTTTAAGATTGAAAATCATATACTAACTAGTTCTGCCCCCTCTCTTCTATGGCCTGAGGACATGCCATATTCTCGGTTTGGGGGAGGATCAGAATATTTTATGGTCTACTTGATTCTGATAATAGTCTGACCATTTTTATGATAGATGTCTTCAAGGAAAATGCAGATAATCAAGAAAGAATGCCCTATGATAAAAACATAAATTCCAGAAAAGCAAGGTTGCGAGCATTTTTTGTTCACTAACAACTTTAAAAATTCCTGCAAAAAGTAGCTACAGTCATCATTTGTAAAACAAGCTCATATACAGACCAAAGTCTACATGAAGGGTTGAATGACGGGTCGAATGCCTATCTGAATAAGGTGACAAATGAGGCAAATAAATAATGAAGTGAATATTGAAATGACAAACAGAGTAAGTAAATTCTAATCCGAATAGAGTATGGAATAAAACTATAATACGTTAATAAGTATGGCCAGATATGTTTTTGGGGTTTTCATTTATATATATCTAATCCATTAATTATAATCAAAGATCAATTCGGAATGATATCTTGGCATGTTATTTTGTTTCATTAATAAGGTTAAATCATACACCTTGGATGCTATCACATGATCCCAATTCTTCGTTCATCGTACCATTTAGCATTTATTTGGAAGACATCATGATTTATATGTAATTATGACTAATTCATATCGAACGATTATGTTCAACCTGTTCAAAGTTTTACTTTGGACATGGTTGAACACATTGTAAAGCACACAAATCCATAATTATGAATTTTTAAGTGGCACACGACTCAAGGAAATTCAATTATGAGCATATCACTCATACGTGCTCCACGATCATCCAGCTGCTCAATCAGGCCATGATTTAACCCTACCTTTGCGTGAATTTTCACTCATCCCGCTCATTTCCTCATTTCGCCCTGACGCTCTATCCTCTGCAACTGAGTGCATTCTTTTTGCTTGTTTAGCCACATTTGTTAGCTTCCATTCACAATGCCCACCCACCATGAGCCAGGAAGCTATCAAGACCTCTTGCGCATTGCTGAGTTCAGATACTGTCGAGAGACATTCTTGCGTGTTGGTTGGGGCCCGTTTATCCATCTCTTTAATGACCATGACCACGAGATTTCCCTGCTATTCGCAAAGGGTTTTGATGGTAAAGAGGCTCGGGTTGGCCACCTTACCTTTTAGGTGACAGAAGAGTTCATATCAGCATCCACGAAACTGTCGAGAGGAGGTTCCCGTTGGCACAAGCACTTGTTTCTCCCACACACAGCGCACAAATTTGCTCTCAAGCCTAAGTATCAGCATGTCAAGGGTGTAAAAGGGGTTCATTGAGAATGGGTTAAGGCTGAGTTCCTTGATCCATTGATTGTCATCATTCACCTAATCACCTACGAAGGTAAATTCTCTGTCTTTAAATCCTTCCATTTTTTGTTGTTAGCCCATTTTGTTGATAATCAACCCTTGAATTTTCCCTTCTACTTCTTAAAAAGTCTGGAGAAAATGTCTAGTCAAGTTCGAAAGAACAATGTCAATCCCTCTGGTAGCCTGTATCACCACTGCCTTAGCAAAATTTTAATTACCCATCAGTTACATGAAGAGGGTAATACTTGGGACAACATTGTATTCGAGACCTTAAACCCTCACCTAGTTGTGAAACCTATTATCAAACCCTCTCCCTCTCGCAGGCGCCATCGATTTCACTCCCATCCTGATAAGCCCGTTCAAACCCATGACCAAATGAAGAATGATTCCAAGGTTGTACGATCTGAAGAAGGCACCTTGGGAGAAATGCACCCTATACAAACACCCTCTTCTGAGCCTACCCAAGAAGACACAACTCCATAACCCTCCTATTTTTCACCAGTGCCAAAGAAATCGAGAAAGGCCAATCATGCCCTTGATCTGTCCTTCACTCAGACACAGCATGTTGACCACCCCGATGAACAGGCAAATATCCCTGCCTTTGGATCACCTCTTTTGGCATTGGCCAATCTCTCTGCCACCTTGCTTGAAGACCCTGCTCCTACCACTGCAAAGACTGAAGAAAAGGGTCCCGAAGAATACATTACACCTTCTAACCCTGAGCCATTCCTGGAGGAAGCAAGCCCTCAAAAGGACCCTGCATCTTTGATAGAAGCACCTCCTTCACTCCAGCAGACTGTGGGCAGGTTAAATCAAGACTTGGAAAAATTAAGGAGACATAATGAAGAGTATGTTGGGACCATATCTGAGCTTCGTCAAGAGGTCAAGCCATTACGTAGTCAAGTACAATCTGTTGAGTTTTTGAATGAGGCTAAGACAGTTGATAATCTGACTCTTCGGCTGAAATATGATAGCCTGCAGGATCAATGTAAGAAGTTCAAGGCTAAAGTCAAACCCTCCTCATCGAAGTCAAAGGCCGTTGCTACCGCAGCTCAGCCTGTTAGGATATTCCTATACTCCATCCTAGTCCTAGTAGCATTTCCATTGTTTGCATTTTCAGTCATGCATGCAAATATCAGGGTTTGCATGCAATTAGGGTTTGCATGCATTCCAGTCATCAGCACTAGCACCTAGCCCTCAGTGAGCTAGCCTCGAGAGCTTCATTCCTTGTAGTTTCAGCCCTTACAGTGACTAATGCGCCCTCCTTTGCTCCACTGCATGACAAAGGTGCCTTCTTCACCTATCAGTCCAGTTATATTCAGTTATCTTCAGTTACTTCCTTGATTTAAGGATTAACTGACTCTTTACTGACCTTATCACTCCGATGGACCTCCAGTGAGACTAAACTGCCTGTTCTGACTCTAGTAAGCTCCTACTGCATCCTCCACTGAGCCTCCTTCATCCAGTTAGTGTCTCCATGTGCTAGTTACATTCAGTTACACCTACTACACTCAGTTAGACTCAGTTTGATTGACAGTTGATAATTACTTGTGCATTGATGACTCCACTGATGATCATGAGGACACCTAGTTGTGCTCCGATGACACTCCAGTGATCCTTTGATCACTCCATGAAGGCTAATTCGAATTGCCACCTTAGGCATTCGAATCCTCATGCTTGTACTATTTATTTGTCCATACTGTGATTAATTAATTAGTGTGTGAAGTATTTTTGCTTCTCGACTGTATTATTATTTTGTTGCTCATTACACTGCATTGACCACTCTTCTTCTATCTTCCTGCTTAATCATAATTACTCTTGTGAGGTATACATCATCTCTTAGATCTGTTGTGAGGATTTTCACATGGTATCAGAGCATGTTGAGAGTATTGTTTATCTCCATTCTTGAGAGTTTTTTGCAGGTTATTACCAAGATTTCGAGTGCAGCAGTTTCTGCATCTTTGCAGCAGTATTCTCTATTGCTTTTGCAGGTCTTCTACAGCTTCAATGTATCCAGAATTAGAATAAATCACTCCTCTTTCTCTATTCAACTATGATGAATGGAAACCAAAAATAATAGCATATTTGAAGAGCCATGATCTCTTTGATTATTATTTTGAAAGAGAGTTCGAATCCCCTGAAGAGAAGATTGACTGGTTGAATAAAGATGACATGCACATTGGAAGAATGAAGCTTACTATGCCAGATTACATATTGCTCCCAATCATTATTGATATTGGGACTCCAAAAGAGTTATGGACTCACCTGGAGGAAAAATTTGGCAGAAAGAATAAAGGACTTGGTCCTAACCCATTCGAAAGCAAGCAAAGTGATGCATTCGCTCCTCTTGATGGTCTCTCAGATCATGAACCAGTATCATCTCATATTGAAGTTGTTGACAAAGAACTTGCAGATTATCCACTCATGCTCAAACTTTCTTCTCTTTCTGTGCCAGCTCACACTCTAGATATTGCAGAAGGTCCTAAATCCTCTCTTGCACCAGAGTTTGTTGGTTTGCATCATGATCACATGATTATTTAGGACGTAAAAATAGCTATTGAAGGTAATGCATTCGCTCCTCTCCAGCTATCTCCTCTTTTATACTACTATATGATCATAATTCCATTCTTTCAGAAGGTCATTGAAGAATATGGCAATTGCCATTTGCGTGGGAATATTTCTCATGCATCTCATGGTTTTGATCTCACCCCTGTTGGTTCAAAGGAGATCTCAAGAAACCATGATTCAAGTCTTGTATCTAATTTGGGTTCTAAGCAATTACTACTTGGGATAATTTCTCATGCATATGATAGTTTTGATCTCACCCCTATTGGTTCAAAGGAGATCTCAAGAAACTGTTTTGAAAGTCTTAAATCTGATTTTGATTTCAAGAAAACATGTAATAGTTATTTTTGGCATAATCTCACCCATGGTGGTTCAAAGGAGAAGACAAAAGACTATATGCACATTCAAAAATTTGATCCTACCTCAGCTGATTCAAATCACAGGTTCAAGGATCATTCTCATACTGTTGGATTTGTTCTCATCACATTCGAACTGAAGAGCAAGTACAAATACATGCTTTTTGAGCATGATCCACTTCTTCCCAAAAAGAAGATACCTCCAGACATATGACCAAGCATCACACCTGCTTGAGTTTGGAGCATTTATTATTGTGTGTGACCTACAGTTTATTTTGAGGGGGGTTTTTCCCATGAGGTTTTCCCCATTTCCTCGGTTTATGGACTGTTCTTTATTATTATCATTCATTTGATTGTATTGGGTGACCTTTGGTCCTAGTTACCAGGGCCCGGGATGGATTAAGGGGGGGTGTTAGGATATTCCTATACTCCATCCTAGTCCTAGCAGCATTTCCATTGTTTTCATTTTCAGTCATGCATGCAAATATTAGGGTTTGCATGCATTCGAGTCATTAGCACCAGCACCTAGCCCTCAGTGAGCTAGCCCCGAGAGCTTCTTTCCTTGCAGTTTTAGCCCTTCCAGTGACTAATGCGCCCTCTTTTGCTCCACTGCATGACAAAGGCACCTTGTTCACCTACCAGTCCAGTTATATTCAGTTATATTCAGTTATCTTCAGTTACTTCCTTGATTTAAGGATTAACTGACTCTTTACTGACCTTATCACTCCGATGGACCTCCAGTGAGACTAAACTGCCTGTTATGACTCTAGTAAGCTCCTACTGCATCCTCCACTGAGCCTCCTTCATCCAGTTAGTATCTCCATGTGCTAGTTACATTCAATTACACCTATTACACTCAGTTAGACTCAGTTTGACAGTTACGTGTGCATTTATGACTCCACTGATGATCATGAGGACACCTAGTTGTGCTCCGATGACACTCCAGTGATCCTTTGATCACTCCATGAAGGCTAATTCGAATTGCCACCTTATGCATTCGAATACTCATGCTTGTACTATTTATTTGTCCATACTGTGATTAATTAATTAGTGTGAAGTATTTTTGCTTCTCTACTATATTATTATTCTATTTCTCATTACACTCCATTGACCACTCTTCTTCTATCTTCCTAATTAATCATAATTACTCTTGTGAGGTATACATCATCTCTTAGATCTGCTGTGAGGATTTTCACACAGCCTTCTTCCTAAATCTCTTCTATGTTTTGCTCAGTGGGACCTGACATGTCTTTGGTTTGGGGGAATGTTGGTGCCCACTTTGTCATTGTTTTTGGTCGATAAATATACTCTGAATGGTGGCTCTATCATCATTTTTGATATCATAAATTGCTCTTTTTGCCACTTAGATCACCGAATGGGACAGGTATGCATTTATTTATACATCTTAAGAATGTTGGGAAAGATTTGCCATATTTTGGTTTATTAACGATTATCTGGCTTGTTTAATGATGATTTTCTTATTTTATAGATGATGGCTCTCAACGGAACCTTCAATTAGGTGCTTATTGGAGTCATATTCATTCAGCCCGCCGTTCGGACGTGCATTTGATCCACGGACTCATTTGTTGAGGTATGCTCGGGTTGTTAAAAGATGAATCGGCATGTGGATTTTGTTTGGGACGTGCCCCTGGTGGTTTGTGAACTGGAGTTCTAGAAGATTCTTCCTCCTATACACCCAACTTGACACCACATCCACTTCTACCCACGACGAAGAGGAATTAACTCTCCAGCTATTACGTGGAAGAATGATGCCGTGGACCCTGGGGGACCTTCCGTGTGCTGTCCTGAGTCATCATGAAGTCGTTCCTTGGCATATGAGTTGTCATGAGATGCTGAGCAGAACCGTTTTTGGTTATGTGTTGTCGAGGGATGTTGGGCAGAGTTGTTTTCCTATATTAAAGACTGTGTATTATTAGAAGTAGTCGACCACTGAAAGGGTCGACTTGCTCTCCAGATTGTAATCGTATATATAGGTGTTCCTACTTCTAAAACTGGTTAAGTCTTGTCAAGCCTTGTTGTGTATTCTTAAGTTTTGTTTTAAATTTGACATGACTGAGATGGAGTCAGTCTTATTGATCTTTCTCCCACTGCAAATGAACATAGGGATGCTGTAATGCTCTGTTAATTCAATATATATATATCTGTTTTGGTTTAATGAAGATCTGGCAGCATATATGGTGATTGATTAATAAAGACTCAACCTCTGCTTGCTAAGACGAGCCCCTCAACGATCAACGGTCTCCAATCTGTGTGTATAGTTTGTATTCATTCCTGCAGATAACGTTGTGTTGTGTATTTCATCTTTGCATCTATCTTATACATGATATCTATATCCTCAAATCTCAATTGTTGTTCTGTTATTTACATAGATGAAATTTCTGTTATGTAATTTATTGTCACTCACGTTTATTGTTTATATGAATGAAGAGCTCTATGTTATGTTATATGCATCTTGTGAGGTACTTATGTTAACAATGTTTGCAGCATACAATTAAGTGATCGGTTATGCTTACGTTCAGCTAAGTTTTCTCCATAGGATAGGTCATATTTATTTCACCTCCTCTGCTTGATAGGTTAGGTTGCATTCATCTCTTCCAGCTTGCTTCTGTAGTCTTGCTTAAGGAATTTAGTTTACTTGAGTTCCTTTGGAAACAAGTTAGCCGAGTTTTCTGAGCCTTCCCATAGTTAGCTCCTCTCTTAAACTCTGTAGTTCTTCCTCTGTAGTATCAGAATTCCTCCAATCTCAAACTAAACTTGCTTTAAGATGAAGTAGGAATAGCTAGTTTTTCTCTCATATAGATCACTTCTTCCCTCACTCCATCTTCTAAACAATCTACTCATTTCCTCCTTTGCATCATAAGGTCATGTGCATTAACCAGTTGGTAACTAAATCATCCAAAATTCTTCCTTCCCTCAGCTTAAATCCCCTTCCTTCGTTCAGACTGGCATTCGAACTGTCATTCAGATGGGCGTTCGGATTGTCATTCGGACCCGTATACTCTCTACATCATTTTACCATCTTCAGAATCTAGTTTCTTCTTTCCATCTGAGTATAATGCTTCTTGCTTTTGATTTAACAGTTTAGACATACTTTAACCTTGTTTCATGTTTATAAGTTCTTAAATGAAGTTCTTCTTCTTTCTCTTAAACCTTCCTCTAAAGTAAAATTCTTCACATCTGATTTATTAAGTAGTTGTTGTTTCAGCTTTGTTTTAGATAGTTAATATTTTCACCTCTTCTAAGGTTGTTAAAATCTCTTCTATTGTCAGATTGGTGTTTCATTCATATGAATATGTTCATGACATAATAGTTGGATTATAATCAGATATTCTTATCAAAGTTTCCTGCTTGCTTTTATACTGATCAAGTTTTTCACTTGTTATCATATCAGCTTTTTATCACTTATGTATGGATGGAAATAAGTCATGTTATAGTTCTAAGCTTTATCACACCTTCTCTTTTAATTAGAATTTAGTTCTTCTTCCATCATTTAATTCTTACATAGAATAGTGTAACTATATATTGCTTTAATCTGTTGGTTAGGTTAGCTTAGTAATTGTGTTGTTTAGAGTTTGACTCGGTTTTTCATTTTGAAAGATATTTTGATCTCTTCTTCATTAAATATCTCTGAGGTATGACAAGCCGAAATCTGAGATCCCTTTCTACCTAGGCATATATTTTGTCTCAACTCTAAGTCTACTGATCCTGGTCGATAATTAATATTAGGTGTTTCCTTGAGATAGCTCACACACCCAACAGTCTTCTTGTAATTGAGGCATTATTTTCTGGAATATTGAACATAAAAATGATTAACCATCTACACCATCATAATATTCTTCAAAAATCACAGAGAAATATTCAAGAAATCATGGTCTTGTGGTTGGTCTATTAAAAAAAAGAAGGAAAATGCCACATATCCCATCTAATCCATGTGTAGATTGCCAAGTGCAAGGGGGGAGCATTGTTGGGAGTTGAAGTTGGTGAGATGGATTAAGGACGAGAAGGATGTGAAGGAAGAATCAATTTCAAAAACTAAGTTAGAGTTGGGTGTTTTCTCTGATGGTGAAGGTTTCAAATGCAAAGTTTGAGGTGGAGAAGTTCAATGGGAAGAATAACTTCAAGTTGTGGAATATTAAGTTGCACGATCTATTGGTGCAATAAGGACTGAACAAGCAAGCAAGACAAAGAGACCTGCAGGTATGATTGATGAGCACTGGGACAATCTAGATGCAAGAGCTCTTAGAACCATTCAGTTTTGTTTGGAAGATGATTCTCTAATCAATATTGTTCGAAAAGAAACAACATCAAGCTTATGGAACGGAATGGAGAGCTTTTAAATAAAAAAATTTGTGGCAAATCGAATCTACTAGAAAATGTAATTGTTCAGTTTATGAATGAAAGAAGGTATTAAAATTGATTATCATCTTAATGTTTTCAATACTCCTATATGCCAATTGACTACTATGGGTGAAAAAATCAAAGAAGAAGATAAGACAATCATGTTATTGTGTTCATTGCCTAAATCTTGGAACCACATAGACACTTCTATTATCCTTTGCAAAACATACACTCTTAATTGGGATATAGTTGTGGGAGCCTTATTGTTTGAGGAGGTGCAGAGGAATCCAATATAGAAACCTCCACACCAAAGGAAATGGTGAATGGGGATCGATCCATAGAAAGAGGGGGGAATTCGAGAGATACATCAATATCTAAATGAAAAGGAAGAAATGGTAAGAAAAAATGTTGGTACTGCAACAAATTAGGGAATTCTAAGAAAGATTTCTAGAAGAGGTAAGAATCCAACAAAGCAAATATGATTGAGACATGTTCAAGTATGGTTGATGAGGTTTTGTTTGTTTTTAATAACTCATAATATCATTAGGAATGGTTATTAGATTATGGTGCTTTGCATCACATGTGCCACATAGGAGTTGGTTTTCTTCTTGCCAAGCTATTGATGATGGTATTGATCTAATGGGAAAAAACGTTTTTTGTAAGACTGTTGGGATTGGGAGCATTACGATTAAAATGTTCAGTGGTATCGTACCATAACTAAAAAACAATTTAATTTCATTGGGAGTTTTGGATTTTAGAGGTTATAAAGTTATTTGTCAAGGTGGAGCATTGAAAGTGTCCAAGAGCATTTTGGTGGTAATGAAGGCTATAAAGATTGGAAACTTTTACATCATAACTAAAAAACAATTTAATTTCATTGGGACTTTTGGATTTTAGAGGTTATAAAGTTATTTGTCAAGGTGGAGCATTTAAAGTGTCCAAGAGCATTTTGGTGATAATGAAGGCTACAAATATTGGGAACCTTTACATACTAAAAGGGAGTACTAACATAAATGGAACAACAATAGTATCTAAGGAAGAAAATTCATCTACTTCCTTATGGCATCAACGATTGGGAAATATGAACGAGAAAGGGTCGAAGATATTGATAAACCATAAGTTACTTCCATATTTAAAATCCTTGAATTTGAATTTCTCAAGCATTGTGTTTTAGGGAAGCAATGTAGATAGAAGTTTAAAACATGTAGCCATACAAGGGTATTCTCGGTGTTCGGGGACCATACCCTATAATTTTTTTGTAGGGTCATCATATTTTGTGACATCTATAGATGATTACTCAATAAATATGTGGGTCTATAAAAGAAAATGACGTGTTTAAGTTGTTTAGATCTTTGGTAGAAAAGAGAACTAGCAATTTTGGTTGTGATGTTTATGCTCTCATTGCTAAAAATCAACATTCTAAGTTGGACCCTAGATCAAAGAAGTACCATTAGAGAATTTTTGAGGTCTAAAATGGGCCTCCTAAGGAAAATTGTAAAATAATAATGGAAATAATAAAATAATATTAGCATATCTCATCAAATTTTGGAGGAAAAAAAGAATAAATTGTTTTTTTTTTCAACTCGTATTTTCAACTTATCTCCCTGTATATTCACTCAAATTTCAAGCATGGGCACTCATTGGAAGGGAAACTCAATTATGCATCCAACGAGTATGCACATGACATACTTTTCATGGACCATTCTCCCCAAAAAACAAGAAATACATGAAAAAACGTGATGATGGCATACTTTTGATGGACCCGTGTCATCATCACGTTTTTTCATGTATTTCTTTTTTGGGGGGGAGAGCGGTCCATCAAAAGTATGTCATGTGGGTACTCGTTGGATGCAGAATTGAGTTCCCCATCCAATGAGTTCCCATGCTCTAAATTTGAGTGAATGTATAGGGAGATAAGTATAAAATACGAGTTGAAAAACAGTTTTATTATTTTTTCCTCCAAAATTTGATGAGATATGCTAATATTATTTTATTATTTCCATTATTATTTTATAATTTTCCTTAGGAGGCCCATTTTAGACCTCAAAATTTCTCTAATGATACTTCTTTGATCTAGGGTCCAACCTAAAATGTTGTTTTTTAGCAATAAGAGCATAAACATCACAACCAAAATTGCTAGTTCTCTTTTCTACCAAAGCTCCAAACAACTTAAACAAGTCATTTTCTTTTTATAGACCCACATCTTTCTAGAGTAATCATCTATAAATGTCACAAAATATGGTGACCCTCCAAAAAAAATTATAAGGGATGGTCCCCCAAAAATTAGTTTTTCACTTTTTCACTTTTTTACATTTTATCTTTTTACCCAAAAATGGTAATTCATCCCCCATGGTTGACATCATCATCTTGAATCCTATTGGTGATTTTTGTTGTATAATATTATTGTTTTGAGGCCCATTTTTTACCTCAAAATTTCTCTAATGATCTTTTCTAGTTTTGATGATGGAATTAAGGAAATTGTGGGATCAGGTTGCCCATAGATTCATCATTAAAAGAGATTTGGATGAGGAAATATATATGAAAATACAATCTTTACCTTCAAGTATTTTTTTATACTAGGGGACGATAACTTGAGGTTGGGTTGGTACTCATGTTACACGGGGTCTAGGGATCCAATCTCGCTACCACTATACCCCTAGGTGCACCAACGAGCTTGAACACTAGGCACAAGTTAATTTAGGGGGATTTTAACACAAGAACTTTTGATTTCAACAATGACGTCGAAACCACATGAGCTTCCCCCACAAGCAATATTTACTTTAAAGAAATAATAATAAAATCTTCTTATTAAATTCACATTTCACACAGTTTGAACACATAGTTGGTTTGCCTGGGAACCTAAGTGGAGGAATGTTTAAAATCTTGGGTTTCTAACCAAGCCTATGAAAAATTTTGAGCTTTGCCTTGAATTGTAGCATGGGGAATCTAGTTAGCGAGGAATGAATGTTGTTTTGAAGGTAAGTATATCCCTCCCTTTCAATGTGTTGCACAGAGCTTGGGCATACTTAGTTACTTTCCGTAGGCAAAGAAGAAGGTTCGGATTCGAAAGGTGACGGAAGAAGAGATAGATAGAAAGATCCCCTTGGCATATTTTGATGGAGCAGCGCAGGGCAAGCAAAGGGACTGTGGAGCAAGGGGAGTACTTTACTTTTCTGAAAATCATTGGCCAACTTTTAAAGTAAGTCTTGGTTCAGGTACTAATAATTTTGTTGAGATTAGTGCTTTGCATTTACTACTAATTCTAGTTGTGGAAAAGAAGGTAGACAACATACAAATCTTTGGATGTTCTCTGATAGTAGTAAATTGGAAAATTGGATTAATGGGAAAAATTAACATTCATAATTTGTTTCCGGAACCTCTCTTACAGGAAGTTCAAAGGCTAAAAGAGTAATTGATCTCGGTTTCTATTAAACATGTGTACATAGAAAGAAATTGCATGTCGGATGAGCTAGCTTCAACAGGAACACTTTCATAGGCTTGTGTATGGTTTATTTCTGAAACAAGAAATGGGATCACACAAAGTTACTATCATATCCTTTCCATGAGGGATAGTTTCATGGTGCTATTTCTAGTGCATGAACAAATGTTTTGATGTAAACAGTTTTTTTTTCACAAGAAAAGATAATATTAATGTTGAATTGCAATGTAAACAGGTTCTGCTTACAAGAAAAGAACAATTAAGAAGACGAAATCTCTCATCCTATTTAGACAATTTAAAAGAGATCTGGATTTTGAATATTTTAAAGCTTTATTAGGTTAAAACTGTGTATAACAGTGTTGGAAATTCATTTAGAATAATGACGAAATATCTTTTGAAAAATATATGAAAAATGTAACTATGTCTTAAGTATGATTTTTTTTAATTTCACATTTCACAACATTTATTAAAAAAATAAGAATAAAATTGTTAAAATAAGATAACAAATATTAACTCCTAACAATCTCATATAGTTGTGAAACTTGGCATTAGAGAAGATCGCAGAACTTACAACGCACGGAGATAAACAGATTTAAAAGAAGATTATAACCATTGAAACACTTGAAAACATAATGAAAAATATGTATTAAAATACGTCCCCTGGGCATCCGTTATAGCGCGTTTTCTACAGAATGTGTACCATTAAAAAAGAGTCAAAATAAAATATGGTAGAATGCTGCCATTAAACCAACTTAGGAAGCATCAGGGCCCAGCTGACATACTAAAAAAGAACGTAACCAACTGTTACATTGCGCATACAATTCGACTAAGTCAAACATCATGTTTTGCACTGTTTTTTTCGCGATTGTTTTTGGTCTTTATTGGAACTGTAAATATATTTGTATAATTAATAAATTTTAAGAGTGGTAAATTTAAAAAAAAAATAAAAAAAAAAATTCATAATTTTAAAAATCAAACCTATTACATTAAAATCTAATTATTAACTTACTTTTCATAAACTCCATTATTTTGGAATCATAAAAATAAATTTTGTAATATTTAGAAAAAAAATAGAAGAACGATGTCAAGTTGTGATCTGAATAACAGGTCATTTCTCCACTTGAAAAAAAACTGCAATGGCCATTGAACTTAGAAAACTTTCCCCTGGAAAAGGAAAAGGACAGTGCTTAGAAAACCCTTTCCTGGGAAAAAGGACAGTGCTTATGCAAAGATTCCATTCAATGTGTGTAGAAAACGACCGCAAAATCGCGGCGCATAAGTCGGGCAATTTGGTGAGACTGAAAACAAATATGTGACGCATGAGTAGTGCACATGTTTTTGGGACCCTACTCTGGCGGTCAAGACGGTTAAAAGTCTGTGTCATATCGACGAAAGATTAGGACATCAAAGGTGGAACGTTTATTGGGGTCCCACATAATTGGTGAAGGTCGCTCCCAATTGATGCGGCCCAGCCATTAATGTCCAAACGTGGAGGACCAATATCAAAATCGGATACCAAAATATATGCGCAATGCTGTGGACGGTATATATCCAGTAAAGTGTTCGTTGTTTTTGACACAGAATAGCCAGGTGCCATACAGCTACAGCTAAGTAGGGGAACATTTTTACTTTAAAATAATAAAAGAAATAAAATCTTAACACAATAAATAAATTAATAAAAGAAATAAAATCAATATAGGTTTATCTTAAATTTAGATTTATCAAATATACATAATTAAATTAATAAATAAATGAATAAAAGAAATAAAATTAATATAGATTTATCCTAAATTTAGATTGATCACATATACATAATTAAATTAAAGGAACAATATCATAAATAGTAAAAATGTATTTTTTCTCCAAAAAAAAATTAAGCAATAATAAACATGAGAGCATGCTTATTTAATTGGTATTTATAATAGAAATTGAAAGGGTTGAATTATAAGAATTCAGCTATGTGAACTTGCATTAGAGAAACATATATCTCAAGTGTAAAAGTTAGAAAAGCATACGCCTCTCCCTCTGCACCCCTTTGAAGGGAATAGAAACTTTCAAGACTTATGTGTGTTTGTTGTTTGTGACGATCTTCACTCTTCAAAGACAATTTGACTGAGTTTGTTTACACCTGGGGAATATTTTAAGGATCCATACTTATTTAAAAGTGTATAAACATTGGCAAATCTTACCAATTCTTAAAATGTCAACTATAAAATATTTGGCGATATTTTTCTAAAAATATTTCAATTTCTAGTGATTTTATATAGTTTATATAATAATTTGGCAATTTTTAGAGTGAAAAAAATTTACCCATCAAAATTGGGGGTTTCAAAAAATGAGGCGAATCTTTTTTGGAAAACAAACATGGAAAAATAGCCCATGGGATAAATTTCGTCAGTAAAATTTCTTTATTGAGACCTTAAATGTGTCAAAATTGATTCCATCCTAGTAGCGAAAGGCATCGTGGTATGCTATAGCAATATGAGTGAGTTTGTTAGTGAGCTTGTATTGTAATTATTTTGAGTTTGAATGTCGATTCAGTCTTGGTGCCTCTTGGTATCAAAGCCAGTGGGCAAGTTTGTAATCTCTGTAAGTTTAACACTTAATACAATTATTTTTTATGTTATCTTTGTGCAATACATGGTTGATTATTACAGTATTGAGTATTTATTAGAAATTTTCTTTTAAAAGGAATAATTTGTGTGCAAGGAAGAGGTTTGCCGAGTTTTAGTTTTTTGAAAGTTGTTGAGTCCGTAGCTGTAATAATAGACATCAAAAGCCCTCTTTTAAGATTTAAAATCTTTTGTAGGCGACCAAGGAGGAATTCCTTTCTTTAATGCCAACTTTGGTAAGTGTTCCATGCATCCTTCGCTAGATTCCATAGATCTCCACACCCTTTCCTGTGAAGGTGAACAATCAACTATGTCTCTTGCATAAATAAGATTATCCTTTCAAAATGATGAACCCAGTTATTACTAATGATGATTTGATCCCTCTTCTTATTGGGAAATCCCTGCCATCATGTTTGAAGAAGTTTACAAATTGAAATAGTGGAATTATAAGTGTCGAGCTTTGCGTATTCTCTATGTTTGTGCCTTGTGCAAACTTGCATACAAGAAACTAGTTGCAACTTGAACCCCTGCTTCAATTCATGATTTGAAGTGGATGGTATTAATAAATTTAGAATTAAATAGATCAAAATGTTAAGAGTTTAATAAGAGACATTTCAATTGATTATTGACATATTTCCATGGCTAGAGAAGAGAAACAATAGATCTCAATTGAAAGGAGAGAGTTAAGTATTCTAGAAATTGTTGTAAATGTGAAGTTATGTGTTGTTATGTTGGGCGTTGAGTGTGACGAATCTCATTCTTGAAATATTTTAAGGTCTTTTTGCTAATTTGACTAAAAATCACAATAAGTTTATTGTATTTGTGTTATTGTAAATGATTATAACCTTAAATTTGGATTTAAAAGTGAAGATAAATGACAACAATTATTATTATTTGTATGACTAGTTGCCCATTTCCACTTATTCTACTTGTTGTTAAATGTGGTGTAGAAAAGGTGAGTCGACCATAAATATCCTCGCCACAGTTCTTCTAATTTAGCCATAAATACCATTGTTTCCTCTAATTTGACCATAAATATTAAACATAATTAAATCTTTATTACAAAAAATAAAAGAAAACATAAAAAAATTTAATGAAGTATTGCATTGTCTTTATAGCAACGTCCTCTATGCTTTCATACTGCCACCTAAATGATATGATATATTGTTGATTCACGTTGGAATTTGAATTCTAATAATTATTCTTATTATTGATTTGAAAATGCAGCATCTCAAAATGGGATGATGTGCTATATACTTAATTTATCGATTTATATAAGTAATAAATATTTTAAAGTAATGATGTATTTGCTTATATCTTATCCCATTAGTGAATTTACGATCAGCTTCAAAACCAATTGATTAAACTAATTTACTCTTCCTTGCTAAGGTTATGGAATATACCATATATCTACAAAAGCACTTATGTAGATGACAAATTCGATTATATCTACAAAAGCACTAGCACTTATGTAGATGATAAATTCGATTATATCTACAAAAGCACTTATGTAGATGATAAGTTCGACATGGTCATATATATCAAATGCTCATAATGACTATGAAGTTTCATTTTATCATTGTGCCCTAGCCCTTGTGAATACTACATTGAAATGTATTTTAGAATGCACAAGGCATAATTCCTCTTCGGTTCTTTTTGTTAATTATTTTAATAAAGATTTAGTTAACCATTTACATAATTGTAAGATACCTAATATATTATTTGAAAAGATATTAATATTTATTATACGATGAATTTATTTAATCAAGTTGTTCATAAATATTACTTTTTTTTTAACCAGAGCGGTTATGAGTTTTTATATAAAAAAAGAGAAACAAAGGTTACATAGTTATGAAGGCAGGCATATCTTGAGAGAGGACTAGGTCCAAGTCTCTTAATCATCTACAGCCGGTCTTGACTTATCATGATACTTGCCTATTCTATGGAGAATGAAACTTCTAGCATACTGCCCAAGGAGAAAATGGGCTACAATTACTACTAGCAAGACAAAATTTATGTTGTCTTACTTCTTACATATTAACGATATGAGGTTTGTTGGCTTCTTGTTTTTCTTGGAGAAGTTAAACATTATTTTGGCTTCAAAGAGGGTGAGGCTCCTCTTTTCTTTTTGCAGACTTTGGTCCATTCTGATGGCTCGACCGAGGCTTTGAATATGGGAACTTCGTTTTCGGGTTCATCCTGTGGGGATGGAATTTTTGGATCCATCAGTTGGATAGCACCATCTAACGGTGGATCTTTATCACTGGCGGGCCTTTGTTCTTCTAGAGTGTCCTCTATTTTAACCTGAGGAGATTCCTTAGCTTGAGTTGGAGTCTCTTCAGATAGATCTTCATTTATGCTTACAGTATAATGCTTGGGATTTGCTCCAACCCACCAGGTGGATTTGCGATGAAGCTTTTTGGATTTGGGGATCTGAGAAGTTGATGGGCAGTGCTTTGCAAGATGTCCAGTTGCGAAGCAAGATCTGCATCTAAACATCACATTTTCATAGTCTAGCTTTTGAACCCATACATAATCCTTGCTAGTCAAATGGATCTCAGCAGGAAATCCAGTGTTAAAGTCCATTTCCACACAGATGCGAGAAAAGATAGTTTTGATGTAATCCTTAGTTTCTGGACTTCGAGTGTAAAAGGAGCCCAACGCATTGCCAATAGCTTTAAGAGAGGCCAAGTTCCAGAGATGCAAAGGCAAATTTGGGAGCCGAACCCAAACCGGAGCAGATGAGATCTGATCAGTAGTTGGGTCGAAAAGAGGGCTCCAAGGTTTCATAAAGAACCCCGAGCTTCCCCAAAACCATGGTCCAGAGTTAAGAATGATCTGTTTTTCCTCAGGAGAATCGAAATCCACAACAACAAAAACCCCGAGCAAAAGGGGAAATAGAAACTTCTTCTGAGACAAGGGGTTTCCATACCTCAGAGATCCACTTATGGAGAGAAACCAAGCGAGGCCAAAACCCGTTGAAACGACAAACTAGGGCTGACTCAGCGAAATTCCTTGCTTCAATGAGAGATTCTTCTACAACCGCAATGGAGGGCGCTGAAATTTCCTGAACACACATGGGAGGCTGACCGCAGGCAGCCTTTCCCCCATTGGAGAGCAAGATGTCCCCCGCTGGGGTCGAAGAGACACGGACTGTGGAGGCATAGCTAGCCGACATGTTGGAACCGAGCACAGGCAGGGAGAGGCGGCAGCCCTGGTCATTCAAGGCGAGAATCGGCATGCACGCGGGGTGGGCGAGCAGGGCCCTGGTCGATTCAGCAAGGCAAGACCAGCATGCTGAACGCAGGGGCAGCTGGGCGAGCAAGCTCGCGACGGTGGCGGATGAACCCTAGCCGTTCAGTGAGCGATCGACTATAGGTTTAACATTATGTTCATAAACATTACTTAATATATACTCAATAGTTAATAAAAATTATATAAAACTTATATGAAGCATACAAGTATATAGTAAGCTTCATATTCTAGAAATGATAATTATTATCCAATACAGCATTATTGAATTAATAAAAATTTAGAGTTGTTTATACTCTAAACATAACATGTTAGGATAAAGCATTATTGAGTGAGTTTACTCAATTAAATGGATCATAAAAATTATCCAATTAAATAGATTTAAGGAAAATTTTAGGGGTGAAATTTAGTTCTATGGGTTATCTTTCAACTTTTTTTCAAAAAAAAGATTAGTTGGTTTGTCTTTCTTTTTTAGAAATGATTCGCCCAAATTCTATGAGATAATTTTTTTTACTCTAAAAATCACCAAAATTGCCCAAAAACTATATAAAGTCCTTATAAATTTGAATATTTTAAACATTTTATAGTTACAATTTAAGTTAGTAAAATTAGTAAGATTCACCAAGATTTTTACACTTTGAAAAAATTATAGATCCTTAAAATTTTCCTTAAAATCATTTTCCATACTTATGAATATTGATCAATTATACAACATTCTTATAAATCTTAAGATAAACAAATCATAAACATTGGATACCAAAAATGAAATATAAACATTTTCAACAAAAATATCATAAATTGAAAATCCTTGATCAATCCCTTAATAAGAAACACAAAGTCTCAAAGCTTACCCATTAAAAAGTTAAAATACCCTCCAACCATCACCATCTTAACAAGGGAAACTTTAATAACTATGCGTATGGATTCTTATTTCCCCTCGATGTATTTTTACGCATGAGGTTGAAGTTTATAAACATCTTATGCTGAGTAACGTGCCAAATCTTTCAAAAATTCTAATATTATTCGTCAAAAAGGTTTTAAAAATTCAAATTCAAATATTGTGTGTGAAAACCTCTATTTTCAAGGAGTAAGTATTATTTTCTAATTTTTTTTTTAATTTATTAATTATATTAATCTCTCTTTTAAATTGGTTTCATATTTTTTAAATATTGTATTAATTAAATATGCTCTCCATCTTTTATATTTTAGCAAGTAGTCATGTATTAAAATCTATTTTTCCAAAATTTTATAGGCTCAATTCTTTTAAATCCGTAATCATGTCAATAATCATCAAATCAATCATCTTTTGCCTTTTAAAAAAAAACAATAATTTTTTATTATTTATATATTTATTAGTGTATTTTTATTTAATAATTTAACAATAATCATAGTATATTATTATTTTTATTATTTACCTTTTTTAAGCATATCTTGGTAAAAAGATATTAATTCTTATATAGAAGTCAAGAGGGTTATTTCCTATTATTTAGCCTTTTTGGTATATACATTGACAAGCTAGAGGGTTGTTTGAAGCCACTATGGCACGTCTTTGATTGTTATTGCCATCACCCTTCTCTATGTTGATGATATTGTTCTTATGGCAAGAAGTCCCTATGATCTCAACAATAAACTTAAAAATCTCAAGGATTTTTACTATAGTATGGGTATGACTGTTACACTAACAAAACAAATATTATGATAATCAAATCCAAAAATATCACTTATGCTAATTTAATGTATGGAAACAACAAATTGGAGGAAGTGATTCCATACAAATATCTCAAAATCATCTCCATCTCAAGCTTAACTGGAATGATAACATTGAGAAAATTATTAATGGAGATTAAAAATCTTGTTATGAAATGCAAAAATAATTGTAAATCAATAGACCTCTAGCTTTGGGGTAAGGAGAAATCCATGTTTAAGACTTTCATCACTCATGTTATCTTAAATGGATGTGAAGTTTGGGGCTGCATCATCTCTACAAAATCATGGAGAAGGATAGAGAAAATCCAAAAGCGCTTTATAACATATCATTTCAAAATTGAAGGAAACACACCCTATCCTATCTTTCTCATAGTAGCATGAGTCTCTCCCCTATTGAGAGCATGGAGTCCATGACTAGGTACATAATGTATAAGAACAAGATAAACAATATGGAAAAAGAGACTTCATAAGATTGCTTCATACTCTAGTCAAAACCACTTGCAATTTAAGTGAGTGTTAGGAACCCATGTCAACCCTTCTATTTACTTTGTTAGTATATTGTTGTTGGATGCATATGCTTTGTAAGTCGTCCCGTAATATTTGTTGATCCATAGTTTGTATTATTGTTGTTGGACGCATATGCTTTGTAAGTCATCCCGTAGTAACTGTTGATCCATATTTTGTATTAGCCCATGGTTTGTATTGACACATGGTATTGACCCATGGTATTGGAGCCTAGACTTAGTATATAAGTTTGTGTTGAGACCAATGAAGGTACCGTGAAGTTATTTGTATTGAGCTTGCTTAAAGGAGATTGCCCCCTCGAAGTGGCCTGCGATCAATATAAAAGTGATTATGAGGTCTGTTATTTCTTCTATTTTGTGTGTTTTCATTAATTAATTATTGCAGGTTCTTCACAGTGAGCTTGCAATAAAGATGCTATATCTTGGCTAAATAATTGGGGAGTCAAGAAAAAATGTCACTCTACAAATTAGTGATAATATTAAAAGTTTATTACATCTAAATTTAAGGAGAAGTTGTGGTGTAATAAAGAATTATGTAACACTCCAACCTTAGTTAGAATAATTATTCAATGCCTTTAGTATAAGTATGATTAGCATAAGGTATTAGTAAAAGTTCAATTAATATATAAATAATAAGAGAAAAAATTCATTGTAATTAAATTTATACTAGTTATTAAATGAGTTAATTAACCTTAGATTGGAATTAGGTGCAAGGAGGACAAGAGATATCAATCATGCATAATTAAGAAATTGATTAAAATTAGAAAATTAAGTAATAAAAAGGGGGAAAGACCAAGGGAAAAGGGCTCTAGTTTTACTAGTGGATTTTGGGGGTTGTTTGCTTGTTTATGTTGGTTTTATGGTTGTTTGTGAGGGAACCTATTAGATGGGGAGGCTAAGGAGGAGGAGACTGTTGTACTGAGGTTGATAGGGAAGAGAGTAAGGTCTTACTTAGTTTGGCATAGGGTTAATTGTTAAGGGCTCGGGGGCCTGAGCTTTTGTTGGGGGTTAGGTTGGGTGGAGAGTTGTACCCTTCCCTCAGTTGTTGTTATTGATAGTAGATTTGGTGACTGATAGAGGTCAAATCCTGCTTGCATAGTTGCTTAAACTGGTTATCAATTAGGTAAGTAGAGATTCTTCTCCTTAGGTTATGATTTTTAAATTCTGTTGGATGTCTAAGTTGCATTACAATTGGTAACTAATTACTTATGAGGTTAACGAATCTAACTACTAATAGATACATGACAAATTGATTTTTTTTCTGTAAATTTCTTAAGGAATCTACTATCTGATTTGGCTTAAAACTTGTTTAGGAAAGGGATCCCTCACAACTTCTTAAGATTGCTTCATATTCTAGTCAAAACCACTTGCATCTTAAGTGAGGTTAGAAAAAGATGCCATGTCTTGGATAAATAATTAGGGAGTTGAGGAAAATGTCACTTTGCAAAATAGTGACAATATTAAAAGTATTATTACATCTAAATTTAAGGAGAAGTTGTGTTGCAATAAAGAACTATTGGATGAGAGAAAATTAAGATATTATAAGGAGGTGATAACCGTAATCTAGAACATGAGGAGTAACTCTCTATTTTAACTAACATAAAGAAGAAAATCAACATTGCTAAAACAAGAACAAAATCTCACAAGCTCTGTAGTGAAATAGGGCGTTGCATAATTCCTAAAATGTCATGGGATGAAATCATTTTCTCTATTTAACAAGTTATACAACTTGACGAGAAATGTATACTCAGAACGAGAACTCTAGCCATAAAACCCATATTTTTCCATAAAAAACACCAAAAATAAACCCCGGATCAAAAAGTGGTGCTACCGGTAACACCACTTTCTGATTTGGGGTCAAAAATATAGAAATGAACCAAAACATTTGTTATTGTTGTTTGCAAAAACCTTAAAATCAAGCTCTAAATTGAAAACTAATGCTACTGGTAGCACACTTTTTCAAAAAATGGCATTATTATATGATTTTATCATAATTGAAAATTGTGCTTATTTAATCTCTTAGTAAAACTATATAAAACTTGCATTGAGTTAAATACAGATTATTCAAGAAATAATTTGGCCACTCTTTTCATATAAAATAAAAAAAATTATGATATTCATCATAAAATCATATATTAAACCATAAGACGTAGAAGTAATTCATATCAAAATTCAAGCACTCCTTTAGAGTTGCCATACAAATAATGGCTTATTAATAAAAAATAAAAAATGTTTCATGTGCAAATATTCAAATCAACACATGGATTCTGACACACCATCAGAAGCTACATTTTCTTCAGATGAATGATTGGATGAAGATGTAGCTGACTTGTATTCTTCTCTACTATCAATGAGTGCACCATCTGAATTTTCATGTACGCCCAACATTTCATATACCATATTCCTTCTAGATCTATGCCTTGGTTTAGCAGACTCCCATGTTGCAACTATTTTTGGTGCCAACAATATTTTGATAATCTCTATATAGTCTTGGAGCGAAGAGTGCCTTTCTTTGTCAACTAGAAGTCATAAACTAGTATGTCAACATCCTCTAATTTCAAAATTTCTATGCGACGATGATTTACATTTTGACCCTTTCTTTTTCTCTTTTTGCAAACCTTTTTCTCAATCACCATCTTCGGCTTGTACACACTCTCAAATGGGTTTGTGTATGTTGCATACCAATGTACTTCAACAAATATAACTTCTTCATTTTATTTGGTGAAAACATGAAGTTGGGAAACAACTTTGGCTTGTTTTTGACAAACAAAACTGCTAAATTTTATGTTTTTCAACTTCGACCTCTTCAAACCCATATCTCCCTTAGGAATTTCAACGTGAAGTAAACACAAAGGTTTTAGAGAATTGAATTAGATTTCTACTCGTATGTTTTTAAATTTTTTTATGGACATATCGTGGGACAAATTTGTTGTCAACCAACAACATATACTTGAAAATTTTAGGTATGAATAATGAGTGACCTACGTTGACGTTGGTTTTTTGATAGATGGTTATTTATTTTAGGGAAAAAACTTGTAGGCTCATAATCTACACACACTACACTGTGCATGGACTATATTTTGATTTTTTAAGACTCGGGAACTATTTTTTATTATTTATCGAAACAACATATGTTCAGAAAATGGTGCATTATCGACACATGTTTTTGTCTTCGCATTTCTTTCAAATGTGACTCTTATTGGAAAAACTAAAAGTACCCTTTTGAAGAGGACGAGCCAATTATGATCTCTTTGAAATTTCAAATTGTTTGGTGTTATCTTTGTTATGATATTGAATTTTTATTTTGGGTGATTTTCAGAGTAATAAAATTCTTAAGGGATAAGGTTTAAAAAAAAATATTAATAAATAGAAATTAAAATCAAAATGAAACAATTATTATATCATTGGAAACTAGATTCGGAGATGAATCCATTGCTACCAAGTCCGACAAATAATATTTAGAATTTACAGGGGTTCGAGCTTGCCAAATTTGCAGGTTCCAGAAAGATGCCATATATTTTCGTAGGTTTGTTGACCACAAACTCTCGACTGAAACAATATCTTCCAAACTCTAGGTCGAGAGTTTAGTTCAAAATCTCATCCGAGAGTTTTTTTTTAAATATAGCGTGGCGATTGGTTCAAACTCTTGGCCTAGAGTTTTATTAAAATCTCGGCCGAGAGTTTGAACTCTCACAAACTCTCGGCCTAGAGTTTGAGGTTGACTTTTTTCGCGTGATCATCCGCCCGAACTAGTGTTTTTTCACTCCATTTGTTGTAACTTTTGTAATCCAGAATGGATAACCACGTGGATCTTTTGTGGCCAAAACTGCAATCATGCAACCCTCCTTAATATCTTGTATTAAGCCTCTATAAAGGTCTTCCATCGCCTCATGTCACGCAAATGATCTTCTAGACCCAATGTACATTTCTCTTTCTTCTAGTTGAGAAAACTTGACACCTTCAAGCTCAACATTTCTCTCATCATTTTCATTTGACATACTTTGTGGCCAACTAAATGGAGTCTTCAAAAAAATATCTCCATTTGTAGAGTTTGAAATTATGTCATTTTGCTCCATGAAAAATGACTCCCACCAAATAGAATCGACAACATCAAAATAGTCATATGTATCTTTGATATACTTTTTTATTTCTTCCAAGCATTGAGAAGAATCAACATCTCTATTGTGCTGGTTTGCATTTTGAATCTCAATAGCTGATTGCAACAACAATAACGTTGAAGCATACATTTGACGACCTGGGATGAATTTTAGAAATGTTAAACCTAATGTAGGCCCCCATTCTGCACTTGTTGAGTACTTCTTACCCCATAGTAGTGTTTTCCCATCAATATTTTTTATATGAAATTAATGTTGAAATCTAATGTCATTAAGTTTCTCAGTGCACGTTTATTCACCATGAGATCCCAAAATAAATCTTCACATGTCAATAGTTTCCTCCAATGTTAGTACAACAGGATCTGGACTATATATTTTTCTAATAATTCTAGTTAATGATGGCAGGCTCCCAACATTCTTCCTCCCCAATGTCACTGCAAAATGGCTAAACGTTTGATCAATGTGGTCATGTGTATGCCCAACAAGAAGGAAACCAAATTTAACCTTCTTAAAAATTCCCAATTCAACAAGCATGTTCAAATAACCAAACACAGTCTGATTTTTGTTTTCCCGGCTGGTGTTGTCCAATTGCAGATATAGAACTCAAGGAATATTACCAAACCAATGAGTCAGCACATGGTGAATTATGGTAATGGTCAGATTTGCATCATTATGAATATTGGGAGCTGTAAAGTAAACCCTTGGAGACATTTGACCATTAAAAACCATACAACCAACCAAGTGAAATGAATAAAATTTTCCTCCTTTAAATTCTTTGGTACATGAAAAAAATGTGGAAAAAGTGTTTTTTTCTAATCCATGCCATCAATTATCAAACCCATATACTTATGTGGTTCATCATAACACTCCTTGTGACGTTTGTATAACTTTTGCCATTCAGTTGATTGTTGATTGCGATGTGCTTGAATTTCTTTAACAACATAATCTACAAATAAAATAAAAACAGAACACTGATGAGATTTAGTAATAGATATTTATTCCAAAAAATTAAAGTTGTTAGAGACATGCCTCTCTCTATCCCTTCTGATTTATCCCTTTTTTTTTTAAGAGAAGCACATATGCAAACCCCCATCCTTGACCTCTTAGGAATACAGACATTGTTGAACTCTATTTTCCATTGTCTTGTAAAATATGCATATCTAATGAAATTGTTATTTCCTTCAGCATCTTGAACAAATGCCTTATATAAGTTGTAGATTTCCTGCCTTGAGAATTTATCTGGAATGTGTATAGTTTCTCTATCTGTCATACTCTCTCCATGCTTAGAAAAGAAGTCACGCATCCATGACATTGCAATGTTTTATCGGCCCACTAGCTCATGCATGCTATTCTTTAGAATAAAATGTAGGATCCTTTTCTAGCCTTGTATGGATTCTTGATAGTCTAAGATTACCAATTGAGTGGATTCTTTTGAATGCCCTTCTGCAAAGCAAAATACTTCCAATGCGATAATCATAACATGCCTTTGTAGAAATCATGCACCCTACCAAATATGAATTTTGCATATTTTTGTTCATTGACAGATATGCTCGCCTTTTCTCCAAGGCATAATTGTAGTGTATTTGTTTTAAACAATTTTTTTGGAAACACTCACTTGAAATCAAATCAGTAATAGTACTGGGACTTGTGAGCAAATCTTTCCTGGACCTTGTATAACTAGAATGCTTTGGATTGGTATAAAATGGCGTATTCCTATACTTAATATTGATCATTGGTACAATTTTCCGTTGTGTTTCGTGAACCATTAAATCATCCTCATTATAATGAATATCCTCATCACTATGAGGAATATCATCCCTATCATTGAGATTATCATCACCAAAATTAGTAGGAAAATGATTATCCTCATTAGTATCAAGTTTATCACTTGAGGTTAAATCAACATCATTGGCGGGTTCATCATCTGTCCCATTAAAATCCTCCCTTTGAGGAAAATCATCATTAATGCCATAAAAATCCTTGCTTGGAGGAAAATCACCTTCACCATTATTAGTGCCTTCATCCTAACCATAATCATCATATGTCACTTTAAAATCTTTGCTTGGAGGAAATTCATCTTCACCATTATTGGTGCCATCATCCTCACCAAAATCATCCCCTGTCCCATTAAAATCTCTGCTTGGAGGAATATCATCATTGTTGCCATTAAAATCCTCACTTGGAGGAAAATCGTCATCGCTACCATCATAATCCTCGCTTGGAGAAAAATCATCTTCACCATTATTGGTGTCATCATCCTCAAGAAAATCATCATTTGTCCCACTAAAATCCTCACTTGGAGGAAAATCATCATTAGAGCCATCAAAATCCTGGCTGGGAGGAAAACCATATTCAACATTGTTGTTGCATTTATCCTCACCAAAATCATCATCTTCCCCATTAAAATCCTCGCTTGGAGGAAAATCATCATCTATGCCATCAAAATCCTTTCTTGGAGGAGAAACATTATTATTCCCATTAAAATCCTTGCTTGGAGGAAAATCATCATCAGTGCCATCAAAATCCTTACTTGAAGGAGAAACATTATCAGTTCCATTAAAATCTTCGCTTGGAGGAAAATCACCGTTGGTGCCATCAAAATCCTTTCCTAGGGGAGGAACATTATCAATCCCATTAAAATCCTCGCTTGGAGGAAAACCATCCACACCATCATTGGTGCCTTCATCCTCACTAAAATTATTATCGATCGCATCAAAATCCTTGCTTGGAGAAAACCATCTACACCATCATTGGTGCCTTCATCCTCACTAAAATTATTATCGATCGCATCAAAATCCTTGCTTGGAGGAAAATCAAGTTTGTTGTCTTGTAAATCCTCGCTTGGAGGAAAATCTGGCTTGGAGGGAAATCATCGTTTGTGCCTTGAAAATTCTTGCTTGGAGGAAAATCTTGGCTTGAAGGAAAATCATTGTTAGTGCTTTGAAAATATCGCTTGGAGGAAAATCATCGTTGGTGCTTTGAGAATCATTTCCTTGAGCAAAATCATCATCAGTGCCTTGAAAATCATCACTTGGAGGAAAATTGTCATCATCTTCCTCAGTGTCGTTAAAATATCCACATGGAGGAAGGTCTTCATCATCATCATTAATTCCTTTAAAGTCCCCACTCGAAGCAAAATCATCATCGATGCCTTTGAAATACCCACTTAAATGAAAATTTCCACCATCTTCATGTACATCTTCAAACATTGAGATTGATTCAGATGAGTCCATTACTTTTCACTAAAAAAATAAGAGAATAAAATTTTCTCACGCTCCTCACCAAAAAGTACAATGGTGCAACTGTCAACCCCCAACAATCTTATAGCCAAAAGAACGAAATTTTCCCTCCCAAGCATTCCCTCCAAATTTTCCCTCCAAAATTTTTCTTCCAAATTTTCTCTCCAAAATTTCCAATCAAAATTTTCCTTCAAACTTTTCCCTCCAAAATTTCCCTGCAAAATAAATCACACATTTCTAACGCAATCATAACACTATTAAAAATATTTTAATTTATCGTATAAAAAGTGTAATAATACTAATTAAATGACATGTAAACAATTCTATCCAAACATTTTAATACAATATTAGTTATTTACATTAACTTTTTAAACCAACAATTATAACACTAGTCAAATATCATTTAATGCCTTCTTCTCTAAATTTAGAAATAATGCATTAGCTAATTACACATTTTTAATCATGCATTTGTAAAAGGTATAATGTTAAACTTAATATTAGCCATATAAACTATTTTGGTTTTCTATTCTTCATGTTTGAAATTTCATGTTTTCTAGTGCTTTGAAAGTTAGTTCTATTTCTTTTTTAAATAAATCTTTCTATTTTATATTTCCTTTGGCAATGTTTTTCTCTGTGTTTTTGTCAATTTTTTTTAATCCCACATTCATAAAGTGATAAAAAAAACTTATTTTATGATATATTAACGCAGTTTGGTTTTCTACAGTCACCCTTTGCAAACAACGATCCACAAGGCTTTGAAGACCATCAAAGAGCTTCAAACATTGTCAAGGTTAGTTAAATTATTTTTGGAATGTAAATGTATTTTTTAATACCTTTAATTTCTAATGTTTTAATGTAAATTTTTTTCCTTTGGGCTTTGGCATACCCTCTTTAAAAACTTGCGTAAATTTAAAAAAAAAATATTTGGGCCTGAGGGCTTGTGCACCCAAATGATGGCCTTGGGGTACGCCCCTTTGGACGCACGAGAGAGGAGCTAAGCTCCTACCCTCAATCTCCTTTGAATGGGCATTGGGCACCCAAAGGAATGACCCAATGCATATCCCATGGTCTATGCATAGCCCTAGGGTTATGCATTGGCTGCCCAAAGGGGCGTCCCTATGCATAGCCCACATGTTATGCATAGGGCTCCCTTTGGGCTCCCAATGCATAGCCCACAGGATATGCATAGGGTTGTCCCTTTGGGAGCCCAATGCATAGCCCATAGCCCATGCCCATTGCATAGTTCATGGGCTATGCAATAGCCCGTGCTCCCCTCGACCCCCTTTGGGCACCCACAGCTCCCGCCCAAGCGGGCAACGCGATTATCAGGGGTGTCGAAGGTATCCTCAAGGATGATCCTCAAGGGTGTCGAAGGTATCCTTACATAACGTATTGTACATTATTATTATGCCTTCAACATATATAAATTGCTCGTGCGGATTAATCCGGTTTGAGTTTTAAGTGTTTGTTGTAGTTTAGCTAAATTTTTTGGGGAGCATTAAATGGAGGTAACATGTTGTTTCCGTTTAATTGGTTTGAAAGTGCTGATGTATGCTTTGGGATTCCCTTCCCAGGAACCGACAACAAGATGTCGTCAATATCTTGTTAATGCATCTACTGGCTTGGGGTAAGTTCATTGGGGAAATAGAACTTTGTGCAGACGGCTTCTGCATTTCATGCATTGTGCAGACCGCCTCTATTGCAGTCGATGCATGTGAGCTACATATGTGCCAAACTGCTTTTTGGTGCACTGCATGCAGGTAGCGTGTCAACCTACATGCCTCCTACGCTGGGTTATGCAGTATTAGCAGCTCGATTATGTCATTCTACTTTTTCTAGAGGCTCATTTTTCCCATACTCATTTTAACTCCATTAGTGAATTATCTAAGAGCATTGGCTCTGTAATAGTTTCCTGAAGAATTTTTCTTCATCTCTTTTAGGGTTAGTTTTACTCCGTGGAATCTTCGTCTTCCAAATGCTATTGCAAAAAAACTTTCACTCAGCCAACTGTTTGTGGAAGGGTAAGTAACTCACACCAACTCGCTTGTATTCTCACAATTTGCATATGTATATGGCTATATGCATTGACCAATACACGAGCATCTTAGCTTGTTGAATTCTTTGGCTATTACAATTTCATTGTTTTCCTTAGATTATTGTAGTCGTGCTCGGTGGAGGTTTATATAATCATTTCTGAAGCATATTTAAATGAAGTTGCATATTTATTGGATTCCAATGTGATTCATGTTTACCTCTAAATATGACCGAAAAGTTACTTTACATTTTTCTATGCAGAATTTTTTGAAGGAAGCTATTGTTTAAGTTCAAGTTGGTCTAGAATTTGATGATCCTCTTGCTGCTACATTTATGTACTGTTGCGCGAGTCTGAAAATTGTTGTTTATTCACTACTCTAGAATATATTAGAGGTATGCCCTAAAAGCATAACTTGCATTTAGATTAATATTATAGATGGGAGAGATTGTAAAACTTGTTGTATATCTTTCTCATTGCATGTTTAATGCTCAGCAAAGCAGGCTTGTCCTGAGGTGGTTAAGTTTAGAAATGATGTGTGCTTGTATGTTAAAAATGGAATCTCCCCTCCTAATGCACGGTTTGTTTCCATAGGCATCAGAAAGAGGCAGAATTGAAGCTTTTAGAGGAGGAGACAACACAAAGAATTAAATAAGCCATTAAAAAAAGCGTCAAGGAAGCATTGAATTCTGCAGAAGTGAAAATTAGAAATACAGATATATTTAGAAGATGGCACAAAGAAGATGCTCTAGGATGTTGTTGTACAACTTCAGAGAGAAGCAAGATAATCTTTCTCGGGCAAAGCTAAAGGATGTAAGTTTGATGTAGCCACAATAATACTGTAATGTGTGATGGGATGCTGCTAGTGTTTGACCTTTGAATTAGTGGATTACTACATTCCATTTTTGTAACTTTGATGCAAAAAATATGTTCAATTATAGGAGGAAGCACAGAAGCAAAAGGAGAAATTAGATAGAATGGTAGAGTAAAAGAAAATTAAAATTGAATAGGGACAACTAAGAGCAATACTGGAACAACGACATAAAGAGGAACGTTATCGTGAGTTAGAGCCTCTTCAACAACAAAAAGAGGAGTCAATTAGGTTAAAAAGATGAAGAAGAGGTAATTAGGCTTAAAAAGTTGAAGAAGAACAACAACGTGTAGAGCGAATGAAGTTGTTGGATAAAAATAAAGGTTGACCAAAGATTTCTTTTGCACTTGGTTTCAAGTAATGTGGGTTGATCACTTTTAACTTTCTTGTGATCTAAAGATCTCTTGAGCATTCTTGAAATGGGGGGATTCAAGTTATTTTGTATAAATTAATTGCTCATTGGTACCCAAAATGAATAAGCCAAATGTTTGCAGTATATTGGAAGCATGGGATCAAGATCTTTCTATGGACACTTACGAATCTAATGATCCTTATTTACATTGTGAGTGTAGTGGTATTGAATACTCACATGTTGGTATTTACTCATTGTTTGTTTGTTATAGCTGCATTCCAATAAAGCATTCAATCGTAATGTTTTCTTTTCTCTAAAATTTCACAAGGGAATGAAATGTCAGTTTTTCTAAAAGAAACATAGCTCCCCATAGAGGAATGAAAATGAATTCATATCTACAAAATTATTTATTTTCCAAACCAAGAAATATAGTGAGCCATACTCCAAGATTGTGTTAAATTTCAAAGATGCAATAGACGAATGTTTTCAAAATTAGTTCTCCCATTTCTTTATTATATCGTATTATAATACAAAACTTGCTTACCTTCTATTGTTTAATATTTTCTAATTCAATATTGTATAATTGCAATGCATGTACTTCTAAATAGTTTGCAATCCTCATCCTTTCGGATCAAATATGATAATTGTGAATAGGATTGAATCACGGTTAATTCGAATAAATCAATGTAGAGAGCTATATGACTTGAATTAAATGAGTGAGGACACAAACTGTGTGCATGCGTTATCTCAAAATTGCATGCATTGGATCTACTTGACTTATTCTGTATTATATAGTTGCATATATAGAATCTTGTTTTCACTGATTGCAGTCCACACAAAATATGGTGATGCATTTGGTGTTGTGTTTACTATTGTAGTTTGATTAGTTTAGTTTGGATAGATGCATTATGAATTGTGCACTTTATATTAGATTCATTTCATTGTTTAACATGATGCAAACCAGAAAAAGGGAATCGGACCACAAATTACAATTAGTAATGGTTGTCGAGCCACAATCTAGATGGGTTTCAGACTCCGAATGATGAAGAGTCTAACTAGGACTTCTCATTGGATTGAACCCCTACTATTGAAATTTGAAATATGGACAGTTTCCCCTATTAACATGACCATACAAGCACCCATAAGGATTCATACCAAAGAAAATAAAAGTGTGTGTGTGGTTGATGATAAATGTTTCACATGAAACTGTTTTTTCCTAGTAATAAAGATTCATTTTTTGGGTGTGAAGCATACAATGAACCATTCCATTATAGCCTTATTCTTTGCTTAGGTAAACCATTATCTTGAGGATTATAGGGGATAATTTGTTGATAAGAGATGCTATAACAGTGAAGAAACCAACAAAAGGCATCACCAATGGATTATGGTTCTCCATCAAACTATAGACACTTGATATTCTCCTTACATTGAGCTTCGACAAGGTTATTAAAATCATGGAATTTGGCAAACACTTCATATTTAGATTAAATGAATTATACCCATATAAATTAAGAAAAATAATCAATATAGGTGAGAAGAAGTGTTAATAAGACCACAATTATCATTATGTATTAAATTAAGAGGCTTAGAGTCCCACCTTGACTTATCCTTTGGAAAGGATACTTGATTATGCTTCCCATTACACATCCCTCACAAACACCATTGGAAGGGTTGACCAATGGGAGGTCTTCAACAAGGAAAATATTACTCATGTGCCTCAAGGATCCATAGTTTCTATGACTAAGGATCAATGGAACCCAAAGAATATAGGAGATATTTTCATTTTATGTTGAAGTTTTGGAGAACTTCCAAAGTGGACATGGTAGTTGGGGACTAGTACGCCAAATAATCCGGAACACTATAGTTAGGAGAAACTTTAGTGTTGGGGTTATGACTAATATGACACAAAGGAATCTTCAGGATCTCAGGATTTGCATTAGGTCATGGTAGGTTCAATGGTCCTTCTAGCATGGGAGGATCCTTCTACTTACTGATATTAGGGTTTTGGTTGATGGATCGTATGGTTATGTCGAGTCTGTAAATTGATGTCAGTGGAGGCCATGCAGATGTTTTGGAAGGAAGAATCATTAGCGTGGCTTGACATAGGTGGTTGAGAAGGGCAAGGCATCACCGACTATGTTGTGACCACCCCTTATCACATGAATGAGTTTGAGGGGGATTTTGTAGGACCATAGGTTGAGTTTTGGACAAATGAAGTGATGGAGTGTCAATTTTCCTTTGGGTGGCATTAGAAACTTCACATTTTTTGGCCACATCCCATAGTTGGTGAGCCTTCGCAAGGTGCAAAAAATGATGAGCGTAATGCCCATAAACTCCATAAAATGAACATGGATTGTTAGTCCATAATTGGGGGGTTCTTACCCTGCATAAAGAATTTATTGTGATCCTAATTTGTGGGGTTTAGGTTACCTCTAGTGTTGGCAGAAGGATTGGGGGTTGGCCCCAATCATCCTATTGTTGGTTGTTACCCTTGTTGTTACCCTTATTCTTATTCTTGTTCATATTGGGTTGTGCATGTTGGTTATTGCGCATAGGCTGGGTACGCATGTTCTGTTGAGTGTAGAATTTCCCATGAGGAAAATGAGGAGTGGTGAGACGTGGTTGCATTGAAGGGGATGGTGGGGGCCAGGAAATGGGTAATAAGGGTTGATGGATGGAGGTGCCACATGTGAATTAGAAGCACGACCACACATAGTGAAACTACATGAGGGACCATGAACATGGAGGGTTGACGGAGGAGCTGAATAAGAGGTACTCATTCCTACATGTGAGGATTAGCGCAAAGGATCAGGGGGGTAATAAGGTACCAAGGGTGTTCCTTGATTACTTCATTTCATACTTAAGGGATTACCATACACATCATAGCTTTGAATAGTAGGAAACTAAGAGTATGGATTTGGATGAGATGCCACTAAACCAACCACTCCATCCGTAGAATTGGATGTACCCTGGTGATTGAGACGTGGAGTATTGGGAATGATTGTGTAGATGTATCCAAATTGAGCATAAATGAGATCATACTACTAAGATTTAAGTAATTCTTCCTCTCTAGTTTGTATATGTTCCGAGGCCACATCCTTATCTATAGTGAGGAGAAGGGATTTTAGAAACCAATCTAATAAGATCTAGTTATCGAGCTTGATCTTACAAAGAATCATTCATCATCATCACTCATGGATATGATCTTTGATATGGGTAGATGAGTTTTGGTGATAGGACATAAGGATTTCGAATCCCTCGTCATAATAGATAGGTAACTAGAAAAAGGTCAAAAAAGTGGAAGATAGGGGCACAAAAATGGGATGTATCCCTGATGGCTACTCAATATACCACTTGGTGGCCACTCCAGTCAAGGTCCTTTGGAAGAAATGTAAATAGATGGAATCATTGATGATGTTATTGTTGGATATTGTTGGCATTTGATGTCAAATATGCATTAGCAAAATAATTTCAAGCACCACTCTTATTTCAAAGTAAAAAATATAAAAATAAAAGTAAAATATATTATGAAGAGTCGCAATTGTTCGTTATGAACAATCATGATGATTTATTTTTACTCCTCTTCAATGATTATATAAACAAAATCTTGTGTTCAAATAGGAGTGTCTCTAAAGTTTTAAAATGACTATATGAAGAAGTACAGAGGCCAAAGAAAATAAGTGAAGAGCAGAAGCAGATTACATAGAAGATATTGATGTTCTGAAAATCAAATATGGGTGGTAGGGTGTTGCTAGGGCAGGCTACAGGCCTATAGGGGGTTGTATCCTCCTTCTAGTAGAAGTTGGTAAAACAGGGTGTCGAAGCATCCTTCCAGTTGGAGTTGATAAAACAGTGGGTTGTAGCCTCCTTCCAGTTGTAAAATTAGTCACAACAGATCTATTGAACAAGAATATCAATCACAAAGATGTAAAACAATTTGGAGTAAAATTTGTGCAAGAGAGATGCATTAGTGCTCTATAATCCAGAATGGTAGAATTACAATACAATACTGTCACAATGAGTGAGAAATTTGAATTATCCAAGGAGGTCATTCGAATATACTGCATGGCATAACTTGGATCCAACTAGAAGTCCTCATCATCAATCAGTGGTGGTCATCAATGCACAAGTAACTGTCAGCTAGGTGTGAAACTGAGTCTAACTGAGTGTAATAAGTGTAACTGATGGTAATGGCACTAATTTAGGGAAGGAGGATCAGTGGAGGGTGCATGAGGAGTTAACTGCACTCAAAATAGGTATTCAAGTCTCATCGGAGGTCAATCGGAGTGATAACAATAGTGAGGAATCAGTCTAGCCTCAAATCAAGTAAAGACAACTAACTAACTGAAGTGAACTAGACTGGTAGGTGAGAAAAGGTGCCCTTCTGCAGTGGAAGGTGAGAAGTAGGAGCCTCCCTGGCTAGGAGGGATAAATCTGAGTGGAAAGTAGCTCCCGAGTGCTGGAAATCTAGGGACTAGGTGTTGGAGGCATCAAACTGGTGACTGGGCAGCATGCAATGCATGCATGCAAAGTGCATACTAAATGATGAGATATCCTAAAACCCCCCCTCAAGCTATACTATGATGTAAAAAATAAAATGTAGGGCCCTCGTTACTGAGACCAAAGGTCACCCCAATACAATAATCCAAAAATGCTGAAAATAAGCTAAGTGAGGAAAGAGGGAAAACCCAGTGGGAAGAAAGATCCCCCTCAAAGCTAAACATAAAATGGATATAATCTGTCTCCACCATGATGGAACTCACCCCCAACAGTGAATGGAGGTAAGATAAATTCTTCTCATTGAAGCCCATGGTGAAGATGTCTGCAATTTGCTCATCAGTAGGGCAATTTTGCAGAATGATGGTGCGATCATGCACCAACTCTCAGATGTAGTGCATATGAATTTCAATGTGCTTGGTCCTCTGCCGTTGAACTGGATCGGTGGAGATCTTAATATCACTTTGATTGTCACAAAATATGACAGTCAAAGTAGTGCTACCAAAATCAAACTCGAAAAGAATACCCTGCAACCAAACTGCCTGAATGCAGGCATTGACTGCCCCTCGATACTCTGCCTCTGCTAAAGAAAGTGCAATGGCTGCCTGCTTTTTGCTTTACCAGAAAATAGGGCCATGGAGAATCATGAAAACATATCCAAAAGTGTTGATGTATATGTAACTTCGGAATGTATTTCATCTATGTATTTCATAAATATATTTATTGTACCCTTATAAGAGATGTGTTATTCCTCTATATGGAAGTGTCGTCATGTGGATTGACAAGTGTCGCAAGTGTGCGTACTTGCCGATGGGTTATTAGACCACCATGTGTGGGGTCGGCCCTGAAATATATATTATATTGTGGATGTATCTAGATAGACAAGTCGGCCCCATAGTGTAACTGGGCAAACAGGTTAGTATAAATAGAGATTGGGAGATCTCTATTTTGATCATTCAGAAAGTCACACTTCTCTCACTCAGAAAGTGGCGCACTAGTGAGGAGGAGGATCATCTCCTACTAGGAGACTATCTCAGTGTATTTTGGTTGTACTTTGGTTGAGCCATTGCTCTCTCTATCTCTGAGGAAGTTGTGGGGTTTTTCACCTTAGGGTTTTCCCCACAGAAACTCTGTGTCTCTTGTCTCTCATGCTTTTGATTCTTGTGATGCTTGTCATGCTTATTGTGATTGTTATGCATTGATATACTGTACATGTTATTCTCTTACTGAAGATCCTAGAGTATTCTGAATTAATGCTCAAAATTTAACATGGTATCAGAGCTAACTTGAGAAGAAGACATTTTGCAGTGATGAAAACTTGAGTTTCCTGTTTATTGGGTTTCTCTCCACATATTTTGGAAAAGCAGTATAGTAGATTGACTCTACTCATCAAGGAGAATCCATCTGTCCAATCAGAATTCAATTATGAGCATTTTCAGATTTGGCCCTAAAAATTAGGGTTTCCACAAAAATAGGAATTTCTGAAATCCGAAGACATAGCTGGAAGCTCCTTGCAAAAATCAAAGTTTAGAGCTTTAGATTGAGATTTTTGGCTGGGTAGATCTCCGGGAAACTCAAACCCTAATTCAAGGCTCTCCCTAATGAACCCGGGAGGACAAAAAGTCAAATCTGAAGGGTAAAAATTTGTTGATCTCAAATTCTGAATGCACCAGGCTGATCAGCTCATCAAGGCGCATCTTTCTATCCTTTCAGAAAGTTGAAATTCATATTTTGACTTTTTAGGGTTTTTTCGACAAACCCTAATCCAGGACCAGATCCAGTTTTCAGCATTTCAAGTGGTAAGACCTAAATCTTTTCTATTTCCATTTGAAGTACTCTTTAAAATGTCTCACCACACCAAGTTTGAGAATAAGCTTGAAGGGGCTGATAACTTTCGATCTTGGAAGTATAGGATTGGGTTAATCCTGGAAGAGAATGAGTTGGTCTCATATATAAAAGAAGACATCCCTATCCCAGAGGATGAAGAGGCTAAAGTATTGCATAAGAAGAACTTGGTCAAGGCAAAGAGAATCATTGTTGATTCTATCAAAGACCATCTCATACCCCAAGTGTCCTCTCTAAAGACACCCAAAGAGATGTTTGACTCTTTGACCAAGCTATTTGAAGGGAAGAACATAAATCGAAAGATGACCCTGCGGAACCAATTGAAAGGAGTAAAGTTTCAGAATGGAGAAACCATTCAAACTTATTTTTCAAGGGTCTCCCAGATCAAGGAACAACTAGAAGCAGTGGATGAAATGGTGGAGAATGGTGAAGTTGTCATGACCACTCTGAATGGCTTACCTAGGTCATGGGATTCCTTCATTCAAGGAATCTATGCAAGAAAGAAGTTGATTTCTTTCAGTAGACTACGGGAATAATGCTCACAAGAAGAGTCAAGGATTTTGGCACGAGAAGAAAAGATGGGGAATGAAGATCAAGCTCTCACAACTCACACCAAGAAAGGGAAGTCCAAGAGAGAGCCATCTCACTCCAAGAAATATTCACATCACTTCAAAGAAAGAAGAATATGCTTCACCTGTAATGAGAAAGGACATATTGCCATAAATTGTCCCAAGAACAAGAAGGACAACAACAACTTCAAGAAGAAGAAGAAGGGAAGCAAAAGAAGGTTTCATGCTCATGCTGCCGAGGATGATGAACCACCCAAGAAGAAGGCTAGGGCAGAAAGTGATGATAGTAATGATGACTCATCAAGTGAAGAAGAGTATGTTCTAATCTCTGCTCTCACAGGTACTATCTCCCATGGTTGTAATGATTGGTTAATTGACAGTGGGGCTTCCAAACACATGATTGGATTTAAGGAATCTTTTGTGAACCTATATGAACATGAATCACCCCATAAGGTGAAACTTGGGGATGATTATCAATACCCAATCAAAGGAAGTGGTGAAGCCTCCTACAACCTAGATTCTAGAAAATATTTGAAGATGAAAGAAGTCCTTTATGTACCTGGGCTCAAGAAGAACTTACTCTCCATCTCTGCATTGGATGCAAAAGGTATGAGGGTTGCATTTGTGGATGGCCAAGTCCTAATGTGGCCAAAGGGAAAGACCACAGATGATGCAGTAGTGATTGGAGAGCAAGAGAGAGGTTTGCATAAATTGAAAGGACAACCTGAACATACCATGGTGCATGAATCCATGGAGCCAAGTGAACTTTGGCATAGAAGACTTGCGCATATGCACTATAGGGCACTTCCAATTGCAAGCAAGGCTATAGAGGGTCTTCCCGAAATCAAGACCAAACATGAAGTTGTTTGCAAAGGATGTGCAAAAGGTAAGAACATTAAGAAGGCTTTCCCAAGCCGTGAAATCAAGGCAAAGGATATACTGGAAATCATCCACTCAGATGTATGTGGTCCTATGTCATCCATTTCTCTAAGTGGGTATGTTTACTATGTCTCATTTATTGATGACTTCTCCAGGAAGACTTGGGTATACTTCTTGAAGAACAAAGATGAGGTGTTTGATAAGTTTAAGGAATTCAAAACCTTGATGGAGAATCAAACTGAAAAGAAGATAAAAACATTCATATCTGACAATGGTGGAGAATTCACCTCAGGTGACTTCAAGAAGCTTTGCAGTGACTCAGGGATTAAGAGGGAGTTGACTGCTCCTTACAATCCACAACAGAATGGAGTTGCAGAAAGGAAGAACAGAACAATCATGGAAGTGGCAAGAGCAATGCTACATGACCAGGATCTACCTATGCATCTATGGGCAGAAGCAGCTAGAACAGTTGTATATGTGCAGAACAGAACACCCCACAAATATTGGACATCAAGATACCAGAAGAGGTCCTTTCTGGTAAGAAACCTGAAGTCAGCCATCTCAGAATATTTGATTGTCCAGTATACACTCATGTCCCAAAGGAAAAGAGGACTAAACTAGATCCTTCAGGAAAGAAGGGTATCTTTGTGGGTTACAGTGAAAGCTCGAAGGCTTACAGATTATACTTTCTAGGGTTCAAGAAGATTGATGTCAGCAAGGATGAATATAAGTTCAAGGACATGTAATCTAGGAAGCAAAGATCAAGAGGGAGCACACTCCAGCAACTCCTGCAAGGATGCATATTTTCAGAGGGAGTTGACCATCTTCCTACATTCCACAACAGAAAGGTGTAGAAGAAGCTACTTCAGCAACTCCTGCCAGGAAGCAAAGACTCAGAGGGAGTCCACCCAACAAACAAACAAAGATAAGTATTTCAATTATCATTTCTTGCCTATTTTTGTTTAAATAATATTATGCTTAGGAGATGTATTGTGCATATTAGAATGATTGCATTAATGAACAGGATACTACTAATATGCATGTGATGGATAAGTGGCCTATGGCACTGTACAACATTCTAGTGCTACTTACCTAGAATGAAACCTCTTTGCTGACATGTTGGGAGTAGTGCAAACTCTTAACAATGTTCTGGTAGAGACTGGAAGGCATCTAGAAAGTTGTGGAACATGGATAAATGTTGTATTGAAGCATTGGCTAAGATAACTGCATGACTACATGACATATTTCTTTATGTGTAAAAAATTTGTTCTGAAAATTATGAGATGTTTCTAATCATGCAATTTAACTTGAATTGTAGGAAATACCGTATATCTTCACCTACAAAAGAAGGACTACAACATTTGTTCCAGCAACAAAGATATCTATTGAAGATATTGAAGTTCCCAGGATCTGGGATGAAGAAATGGAATGCCATGATCCATCGATCATGAAGATGATATTTGGGATGCAGTCCCAAGACCTGACAGGGATTCACATGTGTGCAAATTGAAGAAAGCCTTGTATGGCTTGTAGCACGCTCCCAAAACTTGGTGTGATACAAAGAGGAAGCTCGCTGCTTAATTCGATATGAAATATTTGGGAATGATGCATTATTTCCTAGGTATGGAGGTTTGGCAGAGTGCAAGTGGGATCTTCCTTGTTCAAGGGAAGTACACAGTAGATATCCTGAAGAGATTCAGGATGATGGATTGCAAGGCCATGACCACACCTATGGCATCGAATCTGAAGCTTCTGTGTGATGCTTCATCTGAGCCGGTTGATGTCTCTATGTATCATCAGATGATTGGGTCCTTGATGTACCTGATGAACACGAGGCCAGATATTTGCTTTGCTGTGAACACATTGAGTCAGTTCCTGACAGATCCGAGGAGTGTTCACCTGGTTGCTGTAAAGCATGTTCTGAGGTACCTGAAGGGTACAGTGGATTATGGGCTCAAGTATGAAGCGAATCAAAAGTTTAACCTGCAGGGTTATGTTGATTCAGATTGGGCAGGTAGGGCTGCAGATAGGAAGAGCACATCTGGATGCTGCTTCAGTATGGGATCAGGTGTGATCTCTTGGTTTAGCAGGAAGCAGTCCTGTGTAGCACTGAGTACAGCTGAGGCAGAGTATGTTGCAGCCTGTTCAGCTAGTTGTGAGGCAGTATGGCTACGGTAGCTACTGTCTGAGTTATTTGATCTCCCATTGGATGCTACTGGTATATTCTGCGATAACCAGAGTTGTGTGAAGCTGTCTGAGAACCCAGTGTTTCATGACAGGTCGAAACACATAGAGATCAAATATCACTATATCAGGGATATGGTGCAGAGAGGAGCTGTGAAGCTCCTGTATGTTGCGACAGACGAGCAGATTGCAGATGTGCTGACGAAGCCACTAGCCAGGGTGAAGTTCGAGTACTTCAGGGAGAGGCTTGGTGTTCTTTAGATCGAGGACACTTCGAGGAAGAAGTGATGGACACATTTGCTAAAGCCACTCCAAGCATGTTGGAAGGAGGATCCTTCACATGGTTGTGGATGTAAGCGCTGGATGATGAGCATCAAGATGATGTTCTAGTTTCTACTTTGTATGATCAGTTGGATCATGTATATGTATATGTATGTATGCATCATGTTGGATGCTGGATATGATCAGTTGGATCATTTATATGTATGTATGCATCATGTTGGATGCTGCATATGATCAGTTGGATCATTTATATGTATGTACGCATCATGTTGGATGCTGGATATGATCGATTGGATCATTTGTATGTATTTCGTATATGCATCATGTTGGATGCTTGGACCATGTATCTGTATATGTATCAGGTGTATACATTATATGATCAGGTAGATCATGTATGTTGATGGATACATTGTTTGGATCATGTATCTATGTATCAGGTGGATACACTGTGTATGATGATATGTATCAGGTAGATACTTGGTGTGCATCAGATGGATGCATTGTATGATCATGGTGATCGTGGATGACGAGCTTCTCCAAATGACATGCAGCAGGATGTTGCAGTGATGATGATCAGGATGATCATGTGTACATCAGGATGATGTATGGTGAGTATCAGATGATACTTTGTGGTCGTGGATCAGGTTGTGCAGATGAGCATGTTTGGGAGATCCTATAGGTCGGAGTTGCATACCCATAACAGCCTGGGATGCTCTTTCAAGACATTGCTCTGGGAGGACATGTAATTTGTGCCATGGAAGATATTCAGGTCGAAGTTGTGTACCCGTAACATCCTGAGATGCTCTTGCGAGGTTTTGTCCTATGGCATGTAAATTGCTCCTGGGAGATCTAGACAGGATGAAAAAGGCCTCAGATGCTTCAGCTAGGTTTTTCCATGACCACATGTAATTTGCTCCTGGGAGATCTAGATAGGATGAAAAATGCCTCAGATGCTTCAGCCAGGTTTTGTGGTGGACCACATGTAATTTGCTCCTGGGAGATCTGGACAGGATGAAAAAGGCCTCAGATGCTTCAGCCAGGTTTTGTGGTGGACCACATGTAATTTGCTCCTGGGAGATCTGGACAGGATGAAAAAGGCCTCAGATGCTTCAGCCAGGTTTTGTGGTGAGATCACATGTAATGTGCTCCTGGGATATCCGACAGGTAGATTTGTGTGCTCGTAACAGCCTGGGATGCTTCAACCAGGTTTTGTGATGGGTCACATGTAATGTGCTCCTGGGAGATTCGACAGGTAGAGCCGTGTACTCGTAATAGCTTGGGATGCTGCAGCCAGGTTTTGTGACGCACGTAATAAGTCCTAAGGATTCCACAATATGGCCAGTGATGATGAAGACCTACAGGTGGTGGGCCTACATCCAGTATGAAAAAGGACTGGCTCTGTAGAACTTCCTATGACGAGTAGAGTCAGAGATTTGTTGAGATAGCAGCAACAGTGACGATGATGATGACGATGATCCCGAGAAGAAGACTTGTCTAGCAGAACTGTGTCGAGAAATACCTTCCTAGTTAAGAGGGAGTGTTGATGTATATGTAACTTCGGAATGTATTTCATATATGTATTTCGTATATATATTTATTTTACCCTTATAAGAGATGTGTTATTCCTCTATAAGGAAGTGTCGTCATGTGGATTGACAAGTGTCGCAAGTGTGTGTACTTGCCGATGGGTTATTAGACCACCATGTGTGGGGTCGGACCTGAAATATATATTATATTGTGGATGTATCTAGATAGAAAAGTCAGCCCCATAGTGTAACTGGGAAAACAGGTTAGTATAAATAGAGATCGGGAGATCTCTATTTTGATCATTCAGAAAGTCACACTTCTCTCACTCAGAAAGTGGTGCACTAGTGAGGAGGAGGATCATCTGCTACTAGGAGACTATCTCAGTGTATTTTGGTTGTACTTTGGTTGAGCCATTGCTCTCTCTATCTCTGAGGAATTTGTGGGGTTTTTCACCTTAGGTTTTTCCCCACGGAAACTTTGTGTCTCTTGTCTCTCATGCTTTTGATTCTTGTGATGCTTGTCATGCTTATTGTGATTGTTATGCATTGATATACTATATATGTTATTCTCTCAGTGAAGATCCTAGAGTATTGTGAATTAATGCTCAAAATTTAATAGAAAGTGGAATTTCGATCTATGCTATCACCTGCCTAATCTGAATCAGTAAAACAAATGAAATCTAGCTCAAAATCTGCAACATAATGTATGCCAAAATGTCTCGTACCTTGCACATACTGCAAGATCCGCTTGGTTGCCCACCAATGAATCTCATGGGGCTGATGCATATACCTTGATACAACACTCATTGCATATGAAATATCATGCCTTTAGTGTGTCAAGTAGAGTAGTGAACCAATCAACTGTCGATACATAGTGCAATCTACAAGTGGTGTGGAATTTCCTTCCTCGAGACTGATTCCTGGGAGGAATGGAAACAGAGCAGCCTTACATTATACCATATTAAACTTTAATAGCAGGTATTTAGCATAATTTTGCTAATATAATGTGATCCCATCAAAATTTTGAGCTATCTCCAAGCCCAAAAATTGCTTAAGCAAGCCCAAATCGCTCATATCAAAAGCTAGATTTAGAGCGTTTTTTAGCTTGTTAATTGTAAGGAGAGTGCTACCAGTAATGAGAATATCATCAACATATAAAACAAAAAATAGAAAATTACCTTTAAATTGTTGTAGGTACACATTCAGATCAGATTTTCATCTTTTGAAATTCTGAGAAAGAAGGAAGGAGTCTATCTTTGCATACCAAGCTCTTGGGGCCTGTTTCAATCCATACAAAGATTTCTTCAACCTACAAACTAATGATGGATCTGATATGTATCCTTCTGTTTGCTTCATATATACTTCTTCATCAAGGTCTCCATGTAAAAAATCACTCTTCACATCCATATGGTGCACTTCCCAATGCTTGGATGCGAAAATGGCCAAAACTAGGCGGATGGAATCCATCTTTGCAACCAGTGCAAAAGTCTCAGTGTAGTCCACTCAGACTTGGGAGAAACATTTTGCCACCAACCTAGCTTTGTATTTTCTGATAGAGCCATCAACAACAACTTTTTTGCGGTAGATCCACTTACATTGGGCCAATTTTCTTCCAGGTGGAAGAGAAACTAGCTCCCATGTATTGTTATTTTGAAGAGAACTGTACTCTTCATCCATGGTTGTTTGCCATCGTGGATCTCAGTGGGAATGATAGTATGATTTGGGATCTGAACCAATCATCAAATAAAATTTCTCAGATAATAATGGATCAGAAAATGAAAGAGCCATACCTTCTCTTTGATAGTTTGCTCTTGTTCTTCTTGGATAAGCAGGATTTCCAATGTTTGGAGCAGCAGATTGTAGAGTGTTTTGGGCCCACTTTGGTAACTGAGGAGGATCATTATGGTCGGATTCTGAGCCTGATATGTCATGGCCATAAAAGTATGATAAAATATCAGAAATATCAGTCCCAATGCTTTCTTCATATTCTCTCGAATCTTCTTTTTGTGGAGGCCGCGGATCGGCAGTGTTTTCCTCAACTAGTTTTAGATCTGGCAGCGATTCTTCAAACTTCACACTTCGCTCTATGAATATCTTTTTGGATCTGATATTCATGAGTTTATATGCTTTTGATTCTTCCCCATATCCTATTAGGATACATTCAATACTTTGTGGATCCAAATCCTTTCTCTTATCAGAATGAATTCTAGCCCATGCAGTGGAGCCAAAAACCCTCAAATTGGACACATCCGGTTTGCAACCAGTGAATGCTTCAAAAGGAGTTTTACCTCTCACGGATGAATGTGGAACTCGGTTATGAATATATGCAGAAAAATTGATGGCTTCATCCCAAATATTTGCATCCAAACCTTTTGAATCAAGAATGCAGGTAGCCATCTCTTTAAGTGACCGATTCTTCCTTTCCGCTACACCGTTCTGCTGGGGTGTGTAGGGAACTGTATGTTGGATCTGAATTCCTCTTTCGGCACAAAGTTGCAGAAACTCAGTCTTGATATATTCTCTGCCATTATCAGATATAAGAGATTTTATCTTTCACTCAGTGGTGGTCTCAACATAAGCCTTAAAATTCTTGAATTTTCCAAGCACTTCTGACTTGTTTTTGAGAAAATATACCCAAGTAAAGCGGGAGAAGTCATCGATGAATGTCAAAACATACCTTGAAAAATTCATGGAAATATTTGGCAGTGGACCACTGATATCAGAATGTATGAGGCCCAAAATAGTAGAACCTTTGCTAGCTTTTCCATGGTCGAACTTATGCTCAGGGTGCTTCCCAACAATGCAACCGGAGCAAATTCCCTTCGAGGAACGGAGTTGCGGAAGACCATCAACCATGGATTTCTATTGTAACAGCAACAAATACTTGTAATTAAGGTGTCCAAAACTTTCATGCCAAATCCTACTAACCTTGTTTCCATGAGTGAGGAGAGCAGTGGGCTTTTCAAGCGGCACAAAGTGAGAAAGCTCATAGTATTTTGCAGTGTGGTTTGCCTTTCCGACTGCAATAAGTCTTCCACTTTTGATATCATAAATTTCAACTTTGTTAGGGCTGAATGTAACTTGCTTAGGTTCACCATTGCGTGTCATTTGATACACAGAAATTAGATTTGAAGCCAAGGAAGGCACATAGAGAACATTCTGAAAACTTCCATGCTCTAAATGGATGGTACCTTTACCCTTTGATGAAATTTTTGAGTCATCTCCCAAATGGATGGGGATGGAGCTGTTTGGATCGAATGAAGAGAAGGAGTCAATATTTGCAGCCATATGATTCAAGGCACCGGAATCTATCAGTAGAGTGGTGGGTTTCGAAACAGTTTCCATGAGTGCTTGACCTCTTTCATGATCATCATTTCTATCCTTCTTCCGTGCACCGTTGGGAAGACATATATTGTTCTTTTCCAAAAGGAGGGCCATTTGATCTATTTTTTTCTTCATGCATGAAATTTTAGGATGAAAGCCACGGTTGCAATATGAACACTTAGATTTTTCTTTACCCTCTTTACCCTTTTGCTTGTTCCTTGAATCGGATGGTGCATCTGATTGCTTGCCTTTCTCTCTTTGCTTGTTTGGTTCGAATTTGGGATTCTATTTCTTTTGCTTTCCTTTTCCATTCGAATTCTTGGATCCTTGAACAAATAGGGCTGAATCTTTGGAGCTTATGGACCCCATTTGAATCAACTTTTCATTCTCTTTGGTAATGGATTCAATGAAGGCATTCAAGGTAGGCATCTTCCAATTCGGGGTAGTTAGCCGACTGGAATTGAAAGTAGAGACAAATACCGAGAAATATTTACCAAGCTTTGAAAGAATGGAGAGGATCAATTGCTTATCCTCTTTAACAACACCATTGTTCTTCAACTGCAATGCCAAGTGCTTGAATTTTGTGAAAAACTCATTGATGGTCTTGAAATTCTCAGGACTAAGAGCAATCAATTCATTTTCCAATTGAAAATCCCTAAGCTCGTCCTGCTTGCCAAAACGTTTGTCAAGTTGCTCCCATACCGCCTATGGAGAGTTCAATCCGCTGAGATGGAAGTGAAGATCCTTGGAGATGGCGAGGCAAAGAAGACCATAATCTTCATCAAGCTTATTGAAGTGTTTTGTTTTCTCAAGCAATGTGTTTGGCTCCAATTCGAGGCCCATGGTGACTCTATAGAACCCTTTAGAGCACAATATGATCTCCATGTCTCCTTTCCAATCAAAATAATTGAAAGGAGTTAGCATAGGATTTGAAGAAGAGTATTCCATCACCGATGGCAAGTGCAATTGATAGTGAAGAACCTACAAATCACAAGATAGCGAATGCACTTGATGGAGATGATAAACCTGCAAATCACAATCAAAACAAGAACAGTAAGGTTGAACAATCCACCCTTTTAGAGTTGCACCACACCTGGGATTGGAGATCAAGCAAGCTTGAATGGATCCAATGTATCAAATCCAGGAATTATGTGGAAAAATCAAGCTTTTGGAGTGGATTGGAGTGTATTTTCTGCTTTGCAAGCACATGAATGGATGCACATGAGATTTTGCATGCCAAAACTTCAGTAATTTTGAGCAAATTCACTCAATTCTTCATGTAAAAAACCTGTAGGAGAGAGATCTTGTCCTTGCAATGGCTCTGATACCATGTAAAATTAGTCACAACAGATCTATTGAACAATAATATCAATCACAAAGATGTAAAACAATTTGGAGTAAAAATTGTGCAAGAGAGATGCATTAGTGCTCTATAATCCAGAATGGTATAATTACAATACAATACCGTCACAATGAGTGAGCAATTCGAATTAGCCAAGGAGGTCATTTGAATATACTGCATGGCATAGCTTGGCTCCAACTAGGAGTCCTCATCATCAATCAGTGGTGGCCATCAATGCACAAGTAACTGTCAGCTAGGTGTGAAATTGAGTCTAACTGAGTGTAATAAGTGTAACTGATGGTAATGGCACTAATGTAGGGAAGGAGGATCAGTGGAGGGCGCATGAGGAGTTAACTGCACTCAGAATAGGTAGTCAAGTCTCATCGGAGGTCAATCGGAGTGATAACAGCAGTGAGGAGTCATTCTAGCCTCAAATCAAGGAAAGACAACTAACTAATTGAAGTGAATTGGACCGATAGGTGAGAAAAGGCACCCTTATGCAGTGGAAGGTGAGAAGTAGGCACCTCCCTGGCTAGGAGGGCTAAATCTGAGTGGAAAGTAGCTCCCGAGTGCTGGAAGACTAGGGACTAGGTGTTGGAGGCATCAAACTGGTGACTGGGCAGCATGCAGGTGCATGCAATGCATGCAAAGTACATACTGAATGATGAGATATCCTAACACCAGTTGTAGCTGGTAAATAAGGTATTGGTGCATCCTTTCAGTTGTATCTGAAGAAACCTGGGGATCGAATTCTCCATCAAGTTGTAGCTTGTAAAATTTTTTGTAAAAAACTTATTATTAAGAAAGTGTTGGTGGTTTGCCCTTTGTGGATTCCAAGATAAAAATATTTGTGTCCACAATTGTTTATTCTTCTTAACATGTTTCTTTAATGTGTGCTTAATACTAAATTGGATTAATAAATTAAGAAAAGGATCAATAGTGATTAAACCCCCCTCTTAGTATTGTCGGATATTCCAAGAATTGGTATGAGAGCAAGGTTCCTTCAAGCACACAGCCTAAAAAAATGGAAGGAAGATCCTCTTAAGAACACATGGATGGAAAAGTAACTATCTTTGTAAATGGACCTCCAATACTTGATAAAGAAGAATATGCATTATGGAGCATAAGAATGAGAGTATACTTACAGTCATTAGGGTATGATGTATGGAATTCAGTATATCTGGTTACATCCCACCAAAGAGAATAAGGACTACATCTTAGAAAAGGTTCAAGAAAACCAACTCAATGGCAATGGAGGCCATACTTGGTGGATTACCTCAACCTATCAAAGAAAAGATAGGACAATGTATCTCAGCTAAGGAACTCTGGGTCAAATTGGAGAAACTTTGCTCAATTGAAGAAATAACAGAAGCAAGCCCTCCTTCTCAAAGATGAAGAAGAGATCTCAGTTAATGAAAGTTGCCTAAATATATATGGAGAAGAGATGACCTCAAAAATTGATCAGGAAGAACTCATATCTATCACAAATGGATTAAGAAAATACAATAGACAATTAAGGCATCAATTATTGGAAAGTGAAAAGAAAAATATATCGATGGAAGAAGAAGTAAAGACCTTCCAAGAAGAGCTGCACAATTCAAGACAACAAGTGACTGATAATATGGAAGAGGTAGAGAGCTTAAACCAAGAAGTTGTTGGACTCAAGGAAGGAGTAGAAAGGCTAAAAGGTTAGCAGATAATTAATGAGAAGTTCAAAGAAAGTAGTGAAGCACTTAATAAAATCCTCAGCTTACACATATTTCCCAGGAATAAAACAAGCCTTGGATATGATTAAGAGCGTGTCACTAAAGAATCAAGCTCCATCATTCAAGGTGATGTTGGAAAGGTTAAATGTCGGTCTGATGCTCCCAAAGATACACCCATGTAGCAAAATAATTACAAGAAGACTGATTCGAGTCATCAGATGCTTGTTCATCCCTCTAAAATGAGAAGCTTCATAAGATATGCAAATGAGAAAATTCATTACAAGCAGAATGACCAAATATTTCCCAAATATAAAAGAACATACTATGGATATTGTCATTGCTATCATAGTTTTGGTCACAAGGATGTTGACTGCAGAACCAAGGGAAAAGATCAAGGTTTTAGAAGGAAAGAAGACACAAACATTTCAAATGGTGGAAGACTTATTAAATGTATCATATGTCACAATGTTGGACACTTTTCAAAACATTGCAAAAACAATACATACATATTGTCTAAGGAAACAAATGAAAATGTATGGAAGATGAAATCCAAAAGACAAAGAAATAGAAGATCAATAAGTAGAGTACCTCATGGAAAGATGTGGAGAAGGAAGTCATATAAAGACTACAAAGACTCAGAAGAAACAAAGATTACAAGCATAAATGAAGCTTTCAAAGATGATTGTGGAACTAAAAAAATGGGACGTCTTAAAACAAGACAAGTCTAAAGTCTCTTATGACCTAAAGAGAACCTTGAATCTAGCATTAGAAGGGATCATGTACACAACATGAGATATGTTGACAGGAGGAGCTATCAAAGAGAATATTTGGAACTCTCTGTCATCAATATCAAAAGGAGAGAGCAGAATAATATCATCCAACATCCATTTTCCAAAGAATAAGCAAACTCACGTCGAACAAGTTAGCCTTTGTCATTGGTGTCAAAGGGGGAGAATATATTTCAAATGTTGCAATCAATGACAAAGGGGGAGAATGTTGGCATTTGATGTCAAATCTGCATTAGCAAAATAATGTCAAGCACCACTCTTATTTCAAAGACAAAAATATTAAAATAAAAGTAAAATATATTGTGTAGAGTCATAATTTTTTGTTATGAAGAGTCATGATGATTTATTTTTACAGCTCTTCAATGATTATATAAACAAAATCTCGTGTCCAAAGAGGAGTGTCTCTGAAGTTTTAAAATGGAGATCTGAAGCAGTACAGAGGCCAAAGAAAATAAGTGAAGAGAAAAAGCAGATTCCATAGAAGATATTGATGTTCTGGAAATCAAATATGGGTGGTAGGGTGGTGCTAAGGCATGCTACATGCCAGTAGGGGGTTGTAGCCTCCTTCTAGTAGAAGTTGGTAAAACAAGGTGTCGAAACATCCTTTTAGTTGGAGCTAATAAACCATGGGGTTGTGGCCTCCTTCCAGTTGTAGTTGGTAAATAGGGTGTTGGTGCATTCTTTCAATTGTAGTTGAAGAAACCAGGGGATTGAACTCTCCATCAAGTTGTAGCTTGTAAAAAAATTATTATTAAGAAAGTGTTGGTGGTTTTCCCTTTGTGGATTCCACGATAAAAATATTTGTGTCCACAATTGTTTATTCTTCTTAACATGTTGCTTTAATGTGTGCTTAATACTAAATTGGATTAAGAAATTAAGAAAAGGGTCAATACTGATTCACCCCCCCTTTTAGTATTGTTGGATATTCCAACAGTTATTAGAGAACCATAGACGAAAGGACATGGTATGGGTTTACTTGCTTTCCTTCCCTTCAAACTTTGGAATGTCCAAAGGTAGTTTGGTTGGAATGCAGGATCATGCCTAATGGGATCCTTGGTTAGTCTCCCAAGGTATGGGAGGTTGAGACTATACATGAAGGGTGGAATCATAGTAGGCATGGGGGTGGAGGTGGATGTGGTACTGACATTCACCTTAGTATTCCCTCCAAGGGGTTGGTTAGTGGTATCCCCACCAATGGGAATTCCACTAGAAATAGGAATAACACTAGGCATGTTGAATGTTGGGCTATGAAATGGATTATTGACAATGGGAGAGGATGGTGATATGGGTTGTGAGGAACTTGAATCTAATGATTCAAAAGGGGAACCAAGAGGGGACAAAGTTTGTTTGGTTATCATGCACTAAGGTGGACTAATGGTTTAACTGCATATCCCATAAAGGGGAGGCCATACTTAAAGTATATGAGAGTAACTCAAAGGAGAAATCATGGCATGATTTAAGACTACTAATCCAACGATGTAGTTATAAAATAAGGGTATTGAAATAAATGCCTAGATCAATGATATTGATTCTATAGATGATGCTAAATCAAATCACCATTGCAATGTGGGTGCATCAAGTGATCTAATCTAGACAAAGAGTGATTATCAAATGAACACCCTATAAAAAGAAAAGAAACACTATTCCTAAGAGGAGAACTACAAAAAGAAAAAAGATGTGAAAAATAAATCTTTCTAAAGTATTTCTCAAACATAGGAACACTAAAGACGATGTAGAGAAAGAAGTAGAAAGCTGAACAAGGGACCTCCAAACACTAATCATGGAGGGGGTGTCAATCCCATCAAGTAAGAAAGTGAAGGTGCAAATGGGACAATTGTAGATAAGTTCATTGGGATCTTCACTAGTTGGCCTAATGTTATCTACCCCAGGTGCCGTCCAGGGTATTTTTTAAGGATTCTAATATTATACTTAAGTATAGTATTGTAGCGATTATTTTAGATTGAAAAAAACATGTATACAGAGAGGTAGGCAAATATTAAATATGAAACATACAATTTACTACTGAAACATGTAAATTTTGGCGAATATTATGGTAAAAAAACATATTTTATGTAAATATAGGCGATATTAGAGACTAAAAATGACCAAATAACGAATTTATTTTTTGAAAAAAAGCCCCAAAAATAGCCAATTGGCGAAATTTCACCCCTAAAAATTACCTTGGTGCCCTCCCACCCATCAGAGACACCTCTAGGTGATATTTCTAATAGAATGGCTACTAGGATACCTTGTTCTCATACATGTCCAACAGATTTCCTACACCTTCAGCTAAAAGCCATGATCTAGATGATGTTCGGTACTGAAAGGGAAAGGTTCCCTAATTAGCCCTATGGTTCCAATCTCGACACGTACCACCTAAAAAGGACGGGGCTATTGATAGATTGTCATAGACCATCTCCAATACAAGAGGAATTTGGTTCCCTAATGTCAAGCACTATGTTTCATATGTATAGTGAGTAGGGGGAATTATTTGGATGTATATCCCCAAAGTTCTAACCTAGCTACAAGATTATTTTGGCCCTCAACTAAGGGAATTTTATGTGTTAGGTTAGAGGTTGATTTTAAGGCTCCACTTGGAGTCATGAACCAAGTGAACGAAGGTCCATCACTATCAACATATGGTACCAAGGTGTGTTTTGTATCATTTGAACTATTTGTGTGATAAAAAAACACATTCTTTTACATGTAGCACTTTATTTCAATGGATAGTTTCTTGATATTTGATTGCATGGATGTTTAAGGATGTTTATCTTTAGTTTAATTTAGATCCATTCATTTTTAATTGTTTATCTGTTTTCAAGGATTACACAACCCCTTGGTAGGTGCCTTTTGCACTTGTGTAATAAATCACACACCACAAATTTGATGACTCCATTGGGAATAGATCCATTGTCCATCCTTGGTTATGTTTAGAAAACCATTTCTAGTCTCTTTCATAAGTGGTTTGAGTGGGCTTTTTTTAACATCATAATGATGCCTCTAGAAATCAATAAAACATGAGTACCTTCACTTAATACAAGCTTTGAAATTTCAACATTGATAAACTTGTGAGTGAATATAAAATTATTATTTCATATAACTAGCGAGGAAAATAAAAAAAGCAATGCAAGTTTGTGTATTCACTCAATATATAAGGAATAAAACTCCACTTTAAACATTGACATCATTCTAAGAATTAAATCAAAGCAAAAAAAACACCCTCTCACCATTTCTCAATCAAGAATTCAAATATTTTTTCATCATTGAAGCAAAAAGAAACCCTCTCACCATTTCTCAAGCAAAAATTCAAACATTTTTTTATTTAAGAAAGCATACATGCATTCAATCTCCTTTTGACAATGTTTTATTCAACAAGAATTTAAGCAATTTTAAACAAGTTACTTAACAATAATTTTTCAAAATGTTTAAACTAGATTTTCTTCTCTAGTTCTCATATCTTGTGAAAATCTTGTAAAAGCAAGCACAAAAAAAATATTGTGACTTAAGACTTTTTCATTATAATCTTTTAAAATCAAGAACAGAAAAACAATATTATGATATAATACTTTTTCATTTGTTAGAAGAAATACAAAGCAATGTTTATTCAACAATAATTTAAGCAATTTTAAACAAGTTAATTAGTAATAATCTTTCAAAATGTTTAAACTAGATTTTCTTCTCTAATTTTTATGATCTTTTTAAAGCCTTAAAAAACAATATTGTGAAAAAACATTTTTATTTGTTGAAGAAATACAAAACAATGTTTTATTCAACAAAAATTTAAGCAAATTTAAACGAGTTAATTAACAATAATTTTTCAAAATGTTTAAACTATATTTTCTTCTTTAAAAACAAGAAAAAACAATATTTCTACGTAAGATTTATTTATTTATTGACGAAATACACAACATTAGGAAATAAAAAAATGAATTCTAAATAAAAAACACAAAAGCATTCATGTTAAAGTGTACTAAACAGTTCATTTTATAAAATCATCATGATTACAAATACAGAAATCTAAAATATTCATATTAAATAATTTTTATTTAGTATATAAATATATACATTAAATTGAATGCTTACATAATATAATGGATATGAATATAAATACAGTTAGAGGGTGATAAGGGATGTGCTTTGGGAAATGGCCATAAATAAAAGTTGAGAAATGAGGAAATACGAATTCTAAAATTTTGAAATAATAACATCTAAAAAATCAATTTAATGAATTTTGTTGCCCCTATGACATATTTGATGTATGATGATTAAACAAATAACTTTTTATTTTTTATTTTTTTTATAAGTTCTAAATTTGGTATATATTTATCTTTTTTTTTCCATAGAAAAATTTAACTTACTATTAATAATGCGAAATAGTAAAATAGAACCAATTGTTATTAGGTGGCAGTCCAATAGATCTCTACGTCATTCCCCACGTGGTCATATACAAGACCAATACCGTGGCTGTAATAACAAAAGTCCAATATTAGCCAATATTTAAGTCGTCTCATAGACCACATATGATACCAATGTTTAAACAGGTATCCCTGTAATACCAGCGTATTCCCCATATAAATCAAATATCCAAAAGGATGAGACAGCCATGAGGCCTCGCGGCCAGAGAGCCCAGCTAGCATCCATCCAGAACCGGCTATCACAAACCGAGGTCATATATAGATCCTAATCCATATATGGATCGCAAGTTACCCAAAAAAATATATGCCGCAAAAATAGGATCATATACCAACAAGGAGTTGGTGGCTGTACCTCTCAAGTACCTGCACATAATAATATGATGATAGGAAAATGTTATATCCGCAAATAATAAGGAAAATAGATACAATCAAAACAGAATGTAAATCAAAATCATGACAAGTGGTAGGATCCCTGTGTAAAAAGTAGCTCATCCAGCCATTCCTCCCATATGAGGAGCCCTGTTGGAGATGTTAATGCCAATTCTGAAAGAGTATATGCCTCAGTATTCACCTCTCTGTATACATGGGAGAAATGAACATGATCAAATTCATGGATTAAATTCCGAACCGCTGTCATCCAATGCAATAGAAGTAGGACATTGAGTGTCGAGGAATCATTTGCCCATGCAATGATAGACTGAGAATCACCCATCACCACGAGTGTAGCGATCATCCCAGAGCGAGCAAAATGTAGTAAAAGCCAAAGGGCACATAATTCACTACAAGTATTGGAACCATTTCCACAATTGAGTCTGATGCGGAAATAACAAGAGTTGCTTATGTGTAAAATAACACCAGCCCCACAAATGCCAGGGACCCCAGCCGCAGCTCCATCAAAGAAACCGCATGGGAAATATAAGACCGGAGGTGTAAAGCGATAGTTCTTATTCGCAACATTCCGAGCAACTCTTTTCCCATGGATATCAGTGTATTCATTGTAGGCAGCCACCGTTTGACAACTTATCCAGTCCCGGTTGGGCACCCTATCCTCAAAAATTCAAGAATTTCGTGCCTTCCACACCTCCCATATCATGTAGCATGGGAGTTCTAGATAAGTATTGGAAATAGAAAACCATGATTCGAGACAGTCACATAGAGTAGAAGATCTCCAATCATACAGTCTGCCATTTATTAAATTAATCTGATTCCACAGGCCCTGTATGAATATGCAGGAGGAGAAGAGATGATCTACTGATTCCTCATATAAGCAGTATAATGGACACCATCCCGGACCATTGAACCCCCGATGGCATAAATTGTCCCAAGTAAGAATCTTATTACAGAGAACTAGCCAGATAAAACATTTTATTTTAAGGGGAAGTGCCAGTTTCCAAATCGTGTTATGCCACCAAACCGTCTCAGGATGTTTATGAGCAAAAAGTGATGCATAAGCCAGCTTCGCAGATACCGAGCCATGGGCCACATCCCACGACCATGCTAGTCGGTCTGGAGACTCTGAGAGTTGTATGCTTGTCAGACACAGAGGTATGATATATTCGGCTCATTCGGCACCCAATATGCCATTAAGGCCCAGCTGAGACGCCAAGATCCACTTTGAACGACCCATCCCATGTGGACCAGAACCATGTGCGAGAGTGATAAAACTGTTTGCCCTGAGATGAGTCCTCAGTTTTGTGGATAAGATATATTCCGATGGACCACCTACAATTGGATCAACACCCAGTCTTATTTCACGACCATTCCCCGGGATCCATGAAATCCATTATGCAATTACCTTGAAGGAACCCATTAAGCCATTCCATATATTAGAAACGCCATTAGTAGATGGGTGACCCTTTCTGAGCCAGTTAACAACTGAGGAATTTTTCAAATATTTGGCTCTAATAATCTTCCCCCAATCTGAAGTGACAAATAATGCTCGCCATAAACTTTTTGCATGAAGAGCCATGACAAACAGTTCCAAATCCTTAATGTTCCAGCCCCCAAAAAACCAGGGTCGGGCCAACATAGACCATTTAATAAGATCGAATTTTTCAATTTCCCCACCGCCAGACCAAAGGAAACTGAAGATCTTCTTTCAGATGAGACACAAAATGGCTCTGGGAATTTTACAGAGTGTAAACTAGTAGACCCCCAGGTTTTGTAGAACCGCTTTAACCAGTGTCATTCTACCCCCAAGGATAAATGACGAAAGCTCCAATGTCCAATGCGGCCTTCAAAATGTTTGACAATCCAGGACCAGTCAATGATATGGTAATTTGATGGCTTGATGTAAAATCCCAGGTACTTCGTACCATCATCCAGTTCATTGAATTTTAATGGAAGAATCAAACTGATCGACTGTTCAATGTCCACCTACAGAGAATGCTTAATAAAATGTGACTTGATGTAGCTGATAATCATAGCAGTGACCGAGTAGAAGAAATCAAGAATCATCTTATACTGAAACCATTCTGCCAGGCTGCCCAAGCCGAATAGCAAAACATCATCCACAAATAGTGAATGTGTTACAGATATATCATTATTAATCTTGATTCTAGCAATACGACCCTCCCTTTTAGATTTATGTATACAAAGGATCAATCCCTCAATGACCAACAGGAATAGAAGAGGCGAAAGAGGGCATCCCTGTCTGAGACCCCTAGAGGCTTTGAAGAAGTCCAATGGGTGCCCATTTATGAGAACAACAAAATTAACCGAAGTTATGCATGCCATAATCCATTTCATCACCGTCCATGGCAGTCCAATCTGAATCAGTATCAACCTTAGTAAATTCCAATCAACCCGGTCATATGCCTTCACAAGGTCTAATTGTAGGATGAGTGCATCAAGTCTCCTCTGCTTTACACTGTGGAAAACTTCTTGAGTTACCCCCATAGCATCATGAATCTGACGGCCCTCCAGAAAGCCATATTGCTCCATAGAAATGTGTCTTGAAAGAATGGGTTTAATCCGCACAGCAATAACCTTGGAAATAATCTTATATACTAAGTTACACATAGCTATAGGCCTAAACTCATTGAAATTTTCTGGGTGTGATGATTTCGGAATGAGTGCCAGATATGTAGTATTTAGGGCCCCAGAGACCAGACCCAATTTCCGGGATTCATCCACCACCTCCCGGAGTTCTTCCCCCATAATATCAAATAAGTGTAAGAAAAGTTCCACCGTCCACCCATCTGGACCAGGCGATTTATCTTTAGCAAAATCCCGCAAAGTGTTTTCCACGTCTAGTAAAATCACTTCCTCAAAAATACAATCACCATCCAGAATATATATATTTATCTTTATAATCCGGTCAAATAAAGATATTAATAAGCACCTTTACATATTTCAAAGTTTATGGTTGTGATTCTTTACATATAATACACTCACTCATGAATATCACTTTTACTTTTAACCCGTTTTATTTTTTAAATACTTCCACCTTTCGAATTAAAAAGCTACTTTTTAACCTCTGCTGTCCTCCTAAATTAAATATGATGCATGACCATACATTGTCTAATAATTAACTTTCCATTTATAGAGTTATTCACCTAATAAATAAATAAACAACTCCCGAGTCCCGACCTCTTTTTTCCTGGTCTGGATTTATGTATTGGCAAAAGCAGAGTAATCTTCAACTGGTCTCCACGGATTGGTTCTCTGATTTCGACATGCCAAATATTTTGAGTACGCCGTGAATTTCAACAACCTTTATTATTTATTTATTTTTGTTGTTGTTGGAACGTGATGCTTTTCTTTTGGCCATGGGCGGCTGGGCCTACACGCCTCAACTTGTTTTTTATTTTTTAAGAGTACGGTAGGTACCTCAAATTTATTTGCAACTTGCTTTTGAAGAGTACGATACCTGAAATTTATTTGCAGTAAATAGGATTGACCACAAGTCAGTTAAATGATACCACTTTCAAGTTAGCTGAATGGTTCACTTCATGAATGCAAGTTGCAACATAGACGAATATATATGAGAGATTTGTATGCTTAGAAATAACACTCATGAATTTATAAATAATGTCTTGTAGGAAAAGGTTATGATTATCATTAATTATAATATAGTAAATATAAAATATTGATTTATATAATGTTATAGTTTGAGGCAGGGTTTCATGGTGCTTGCTTGCAGGGTTTTTTGGTGCTTTTATCTGAGGTGATGGGTGTTGGTTTTCTCGTTGATGCTTTCCTGGTGTATTTTTTTTCGAGGTGGTGGTTTTTTTTAGCATCCTACTGTTGTGGAAGTCCTTTTCAGCCCTTTTGGATTATTATGGAAGAGGAGTTGTTGGATTTTTCGGATGAGGGGGCGAAACCTTCTAGTCTAGTTTTCTGGACAGACTCAGAATTATGTCGATAGGTAAGGGTTTTATTCCTTCGGGAATTGGCAGGTCTTCTCGTTCCTGTCCTTGCTCTTTTTCCGTGGATGGTTTCCATTCTGGATTTCGTCCGTCTACCCCCCAGGCACATGTTGGGGATGTTGCAGGCAGAGTCAACGAGGTCGCAGCCCATGTGCCCCCTGTAAAGATGGGGGTTTCTAGAAATTCTCCTATGCATGTGGATCCCCCAGTTTTTTCCATTTATGGGCGTGCCTCGGTATTATCCCCGAGTAAGGTATGTCTCCAAAACACTGAAGTTGGCCCTCATGTCCCTTATAAGCTGCAGAAACCTATTACTGGTGTGAGGGCCAAAGCTCGTCGTGGTCATAAGACCCTTAAGGCCCTGACCAACCCTATATATATGGTTCTTGATCGGGATACTAATCTCATTAGAGCCGAAAATATGGTGAGCGTGCACTAGTTGGCCAACTGGAGTACATTTCCCTCACTAGAGAATAGTTTATGGCTTGGGTTAGTAGTCACTGGAAACCTCTTATTGGTTATCTGCCAAAAGCCTGTTTGTTGGTCAACGGGTGGTTTTATTTTCATTTTCATTTTGAGGAACACTTGGAGCTGATTCTGAGCAGGGTGTGGGTTATTGAGGGTGGTTCGTTGGTGTTGGATAAATGGCACACAACTTTCAATCCTTTGAAGTAGAAAATTCACAAGCGACACCTTTGGCTCCTCCTTCTAGGATTTCCCCTTCAACTCTAGACCAGACCTATCTTGGAGTCGATTGCGAATGTAGTCGGTCGCTTCATTCATATGGAGGAGTCCATGCTTTTTGTCTATGATAAGCATGTTGCTTCAATTTTAATTGAAATCGATGCCTCAGAAGGTCTTCCGGGAGACTTGCATATTCACTGGGGGGATTCTTTGTTTAAGCAGAGGTTGGATTACCAGCAGGTCCTTTCGATGTTTTGCTTATCGGTAGATAGGCCACCTCAAGTTTTCGTGCCCTGGAAAGCATGTCTCTCATTGAGATGTTTCTTCTGATCTAGAGGTTGACGACATGGTGGTAGGTACACAACATCCTCTGGATGGGACTCCTTTTTATAAGTGGTGGTATCATGTTCAAGACATGGTTGCCTTAATGGGTAAGTTAAAACTACACTTCCCAAATTGTTTTCATTCTCTTTATATCGATGATCTGAAACCCTTGGTTTGGTTGGTTTGGGTAGTGAGGGGTCAAATCATAACCAAAACTCGTCTGCTGAGCTTATGATTTCCCCTCCATTGATGGACTCAGTCTCTTCTCAAGGTTTGAACCCTTCAAATCTTTTGACAGATTGTAAAAGTTTTCCCGTTTCTTCGGTATCGACCTCGCTTCCCTCCAAAGACAGCCTAAAGGAGATTCCAAGAGTCTTGGTGGGATTTATCCCTCTTTCGACGTAGGAGACTTCCCCCTTATTCCTTTTGGGGAGTGTACTTCACATCCTAGGGTTTCCTTTCCTGCATGTTCTCCTTCGATGGGTACTGGATCTAAATTGGAATCTTCTTTAGAAGGTTTAATTCCCAACCAAGGTGTTTTGAAATTGCTTGCTCTTCCAGCTGTGTCAGACTCTGTCCTTGCTCCTATCCCATTTTTTTCGGACCATCCTTTGAGAGAGGATGTGCTTCCTTTCCTTCCATTCACTATGAAAATGTTAAAATTTGAAGGAAAAAGAATATGAAAGCATTGGCCAAGTAAGGTGGGTTTCAGTCCAAAGGCGTAGGGGTGGATATTCACGAATGCATTCCTCTTTTGACCAGACTTGCAAACGATACTCATGTAACTTCTTTTTTCTGTTCTGATATGTCTAATTGGGAACTTATAGCAGTTTATCTCCAGTTGCAATTTGATTCATGATTATGTCTTCTTTTAATATTAGGGGTTTGGGGGGGCGAGACAAGCTAAATGCCCTCAAACATTTGTTTTTGTCTTACAAGGTGGATTTGGTCCTTATTCAAGAAACTTTGTGTTGTGGGAAGAAAGCCTGTGATTTATTTCTTAAGCTTTTTCTAGGCTGGGAAGTTTGTTCTATTGATGTTGTGGGTATGTCAGGTGGCCTATTGTTGATTTGGAACCCGATGTCCGCCTCTTTCAAAACCTTTATTTCTCCCGCTGATATTGTTATGGATGGCCGTATTAGTGGTTTGGATAGACCTGTGAAGGTCGTCAACTTTTATGCTCCTTACAACAATAGGGATACCTTCTGGTCCTATGTGGAGGATTGTGGGATTCCAAAGGAAGAGCTCCTAATCTTTGCAGGGGACCTAAATATTACCCTCTCTACTAGTGAGATTTGGGGTACTTCCTCTTGACCTGATCCTATGTCGTATTATTTCTTAGTTATTCAACAATTCCAATATAGTGGATGTTCTCCCTTGTCTAGTTGGACCTACGTGGCAGAATGGTCATTCAGGTTCAGCTGGAGTTTCAAAGAGATTGGAAATATTTCTCTTATCTGAGGCTTTGGCACATATCACTTAGAGATACAGGTCTTGGATTGGGTCTTATGGGATCTCAGATAACTTGTTGATCTTTCTCTAGTCGGATTTTGAATCCAAAAAATATTTTCCTCCCTTCGGATTCAGTGAGGATTCATTGCATGAAACAAATTTGCACTCTCTGGTCAAATACTTTTGGTTATCTTATCCTGTCATTGAAAATTCTTCTGCTATGGATTACTTGGTAAGTAAGCTTAAAGCTCTTAAAACTGAGGTAGCTCTCTGGGAAAAGGAAAAAATCTTGATTTAAGCCATGATCTAGTCTTCTGCAAAGAATCTATTGCTTCTTTGTTTTCTTGTAATCTTTCTGGTATCTTCATTGATGAAGATAAGGCTCTCCTATCTGATTTGGAAACTAAAAAATCTCACATTCTTAGAATCCATGAGGATATGTGGAGACTTAAAAGTCGGGAAACATGGATCCAGTTAGGTGACAACATTACCAAATTTTTCCAAGCCTTTTCCAACCAGAGAAGGATTAAGAATTTGATTTTGGATCTTAAGAAAAAAGATGGCAGTTTGACCTTTAGTCAGGGCGATCTTGAAAGGGAAGCTACAACTCATTTTTCTTCCATCTTCAAGGATCCCACATCTACTGATATATTGTCTCAACTTAAGTTTGCTCATCATTTTCCTCGCTTATTTTCTGAAGAAGAAGGTCTCCATTTGGGTGGTCAGGTCACCTTGTCGGAGGTTGAATCTATCATTAGAAAAATTTTCCAGGTCCAAGAGCTCGGGCTTGGATGGGTGGATGGTTCAAATTTTTGCAGCCTTCTTGAATATTATGGGGGAATACATTGTTAAAGTAGTGGAGGAGTCAAGGATCAAGGGTACAGTGACTAGTGCGTTAAACGCTACCTTCTTAACCCTTATTCCTAAGTCTTCCAATCCTGAATCCTTTGACGATTTTAGATCGATCTCACTCTGCAACCTGTTATATAAGATCATATCCAAAGTGATAGATAACCGTATCAAACCAAAGTTGGTAGAATGTTTGTCTCTTGAGTAGTGTGGCTTCTTGAACAAAAGACAAATTTATGACGCTATAGGAGTTGCTTAGGAATGCATGCACTCAATTAAGATTAAACAGCTTAAGGCTCTGATTATAAAGATGGCTCTTTTCAAATCTTACGATAGAGAGGATTGGGGCTTCTTAAGACTTATTCTTATTCAAATTGGATTACCTCTTCTTATGGTGGAGTGGATTATGGCCTGTGTCAAGTCTGCAAATTTTTTAGTTCTTGTTGATGGATGTCCTACTATATTTTTCAAAATCTCTAGAGGGCTTCATCAAGGATTCCCTCTCTCATCTCTGCTCTTTCTTTTGGTTGTGGAGGGGATTAGTAGACTTATCGGGTCTTCCAAGTCTAAAAGGAAGCTAAATGGTGTCAAGGTGTCAGCTACTCTATTTATTTCACATTTATTATTTGTGGATGACGTGTTATTATTTGGTAATGGATCAATTGCTGAATGGAAGCTTTTTTTTGATGTTATACACTTATTTTGCAATGCTTTAGGGATGGAAGTTAGCCCGAACAAATCATTCTTCATTCGACACTCAGTGGACGAGGAAATTTTATCTCAAATTCTACAGTGGTTTCCTTACAAAATTGTTGAGTTATCCACAAGATTCAAATATTTGGGATTTTATCTAAAACCAAATGAATATGTGATTGTTGACTGGTATTGGATCCTACAAAAACTGGAATGGCGAATTAGTGGATGGTGTAATAGATGGATCTCGCTAGGCTGGAGACTAATCATGATTAAGTTTGTATTGGAAAGCCTACCAGTTTATTGGCTCGTTGTTTTAGAGGTGCCAAAGCTGATATTAAATCTTTTCAAAAGAAAAATGTTTCAATTCTTATGGGCAGGTAACACTACTACCATGAAATTCCATCTTTCCAACTGGGAGAGTGTATCGAGATCAACATCTTTAGGAGGCGGGGTCTCAAAAATTTGTATTGGTTCAGTGAGGCCTTGATGCTAAAAATCCTTTGATGGGATCTCTTTGGTGAGGGCCTGTGGAAGGACTTGATTTTTTCTAAATATCTTTAAAATGTTCCTCTCCTCTATTGGATAAGAGACCCAATTAAAGAATCTATAAATGCTTCCCCTTTATGGGAATGTCTTATGAAAGTGTATAAATGGTTGGGTGTAAGCCTATCATGGAGAATTGGTGACAATAGTCTGACTTATATTGAGGTTGATCCTATCACTGGTGGGGAGCACTTCTTCCATTTATTTGACAGTCTTCTTTCCAAGCTACACTTGGTCGATATTTTTAGACTCGCCTAGATCCGAAGAAATCATGACTCCTTCTCTTATTGGTTAACTTCCCAGGATCTTAATCTAAATGGGAATTGGTGGTAGAATGGATCTCGTATAATACTAGTCTCAAGTGGTTGGGTATTAATCTACAGGACAAGACGAATAAGCTAGTATGGGAATTAAATAACAAGAATGGTCAGGTCATGATGAAGATGGGTTATGATTACATTGCTACCTCTTACTCTCAACCAGTTTCTAGCTGGTGTTTAAAGCATCTGTGGAAAATTCAGATCCCATTAAAAATTAGATGTTTTGCATGGCTATGTCTTGAGAATAAAATTTTAATGTGGGAGAATTTAATTAAAAGAGGATTCTCAGGGCCAAGACTATGTGTTGCATGTAGGGATGATGATGAAATGCTACAACATCTGTTTATTGATTGCAAATTTGTTAGATAGGTTTGGGATGAGATTGTAGAAGTCTATATGTTTCTTATTTTATGTCCTATGATGGACTTCTTGAACTGTTGGAAAGTTTGGTTCTTTAAAGCACCAAAGTTAAGGGAAATTCCCTTCATTATCTGTTGGATTATCTGGAAAACAAGAAACACTTTCATATTTGAGAATTCACAAGTATATTTACAAAATATATGCTCAACGATAATTGACTTCCATAGGGACTATCACAGGTAGGGACAGCAAAATAATACTAGGAGAAGGATTGAACCTTCCTTCCCTTCAAATGCCATCCTCGGTTTTTTTGATGGAGATGCTTCATCGGTTGGTAGCGGCGCTGGTATTTTGTTTTAGGTCACTGATAGGATCAAATTTACTATGTGGATGGGCCGTGGGAATGGATCAAACATGAGAGATAAATTACTAGCACTCCGGGGCATCGTTAAATTTTCTCACATTAAAGAGATCTGTATGGGTATTATGTATGGTGACTCCAAAGTTGTTATTGACTAGATCAACAATTACTCCAATTTACAGGTTGATAATTGTTGAAATTTGGTTGAGATTTGATCTTTAATTCTTTTATATGCAGAGACTTGAAGCAATGAGACAATTCAATCCATGAAATTAATACAACCATAACACAAGATATACCTTGGGGAAAATCCTCAAAATTATGAGAACAAAAACCCTAGCAATTCTTCTCAGTATAATATAATGGATAGCAGAGAATGCTTTCTTTTACAACATATCAGATTGCTTTCGGAAGATAAGAGATCACCAAATAGTCTTGATGAAGATACAAAATAAATAGAGAAGAGAGATCAATCGAATCTATGCCCAACACAACAATAACCAGCACAAACAATACCTTGCACAAAGAGAAGCGCCTTGCCTTCAATGGAGAAGAGAATTTTATTCACATTGGATTCATCAATCCCGTTTAACATATTTATACATTCTTCTCTTCTATTTTTATCTTCTAACTTTAGGATGAACTCGCCCTCAAACTAGATGTATTAATATTGTATGCAGAGGTGCGCCCCACTTCTCATGTAGTGCTTTATCTCACTAAGCTGTCACTTAGGATGAAATTGCCTCTTAACTGAAATATTTTCCACTTAGTTAGGTGGATAAATTAAGTGTCGTCACTTAGTTAACTAGATCTTATTTGTTGTCAGTTAGTTAACTCTCTTTAACCGATTCTCCTTGATTTACTGAAGTGTCGTCTTTTAGTTTAACTAAAGTGAAAACACTTTAGTTAACTAGTCCTTCTTATTTAACATTTAGTTAACTGAAATCATGTTGATTGATTTACTTGAAGTGACCACTATGAGTTCTTTAGTTAAATAAGGGATATCTTTAACTGATGCTTTAATTAAAGCATTGATACTTAATTGAAGCTTTATAATTGAATATTTAACAATTCGAATTCTCTTTAATTAGCTGAAGTGTGTGCATGGGAAATTTTGAATTCTATTGATCTCTATGCTTTATATTTTATTTCTTTATCTCTTACTGCATGGTCAATATGTGCTAACTTTAATTATCCATCACATTAAATTATACTAGCTAAGAAGAATTATCGGATGCTATGATCATATTATATTATTCCGGACCAAATGATCATATGCTAAAGTAATTCACTTTAGAGGTGATCAATCTCTAAAGTAGTCTTAATAACAATCTGGTGATCATGGTTAATAATACATCGCACAACGTTAAATGATTTTAAAAATTAAAGCATGATATTTATACGAAAGGTCCACCTCTATACGGGAGGTCCATCTCATGGATACCTTTATACAGAAGGTTCATGAGAATCATGACTTAAAACACACAATTCTGGAGTCTTTTCCAATAAGACTTTACAACATCACTACTTTGATCAAGTACTTCTATATGGGAGGAATAACCTTTATGTGGAAGGAAATCAAAGTGCTCACCTCTATACGATAGGATCAATCTTGGATGTACAAGATTGGTTTGAAGAAAGTATCATGATGCTATATATTTAACACTCCCTCTCAGCGAGGGAGGCATTCTCTGCCATACAAAGCTTGTCTCGAAAGTACTTGAACTTTGTCACTGACAAAGGATTTGTTAACACAACTGCAATCTACTCATTAGTAGCAATGTGCTGAAGTTTCACTATACCTTTCTAGACCATGTTTCGGATGAAGTGAAACTTCATTTCAATGTGCTTCGACTTGTTATGAAACACTGGGTTTTCAGAAAGGTTGATGAAACTCTTATTTTCACACCTAATAATTGTAGGCTCAATCTTTTCACTAAACAACCCTGCAAGTAGCTTTCTGAGCCACACTGCTTCAAGGAAGGCAACAATAGCAGCTATGTATTATGCTTTGGTATTTCTCTGGGATACAGATCCCTGCTTCCTGCTGGACGAAGGTATCATAGTTGATCCTAGGCTATAACATAGTTGAATCTACTCTTACGATCCACAATGCTTCCTCCCTAGTCTGACTTTGTATAACCAAGTAACATGACTCCTCCACTAGAGGAATATCTAAGTCCATATGAAATTGTACCTCGAAGGTACCTAAGAACATGCTTAGCATCTATCCAGTGTTTGTGTCTTGAATCAGACATAAATTGACTCATAATGCTCACAACATAACATATATCAGGCCTCGAGTGTATCAAGTACATTAGCGATCTTGTAAGCTATCTATACAAAGTGGGATCAACTGGATCTTATCCAGAGACTACCTCATGAAGTTTCCTTAGATTGGAAACCATTGGTGTAATCGTAGATTTGCAATATATCATGCCAAACCTGTGCAATATATCCACAGTGTACTTCCATTGAGATGGAAAAATTTCATCTTTTCTTTTCCAGATCTCAAGGCCAAGAAAGTAGTGCATTAGACCTAAGTCTTTCATCTCGAATTCTAATGTGATCTACCTCTTGCACCAAGCAATTAGATGTTCCTCTCCAGTGAGAAACAAATCATAAACATACATAACCAATATCAATGGTTGGTTCTTCACTAATTTGAAGTACAAATTTGGATCCGCTCCACTCTTACATAAACCCAATTTCTGAAGGTAGCTATCAATTTTGGAGTACCAAGGCCTGAGGGTTTTCTTAAGCCCATATAGATATTTATTTAGCTTGCAAACATGGGACTCCTTCCCATGCACCATAAATCCTTCGAGATGTTGAATATAGAACTCTTCCTCAACCTAACCATTGAGGAAGGTTGTCTTCACATCCATCTGGTGAAGTTTCCATCCTAGAACAGATTCAAGTGAAATCATTGCTCGGATTGCAGTGTACATTGCCACAGGGGAAAAAGTCTCATCATAATCGATGCCTTCTTTATGAGAGAAACCTCTGGAAACGAATCTAGATTTATACTTCTCAATGCCACCATCCGAAACATGCTTTATCTTGTAAAGCCATCTGGAAGTAACAATGGACTTCCCATCAGGTTTGGGAACAACCTCCCAAACATCATTCTTCATTATAGAGTTGTACTCTTCTGTCATTGCATCTTTCCAAACTTGCTACTTTGCAACTTATTCATATGAGGATGGTTCTGAATCACTAATGTTGTTACTTTTTCATCATTTAATTCAATAGATCTAGGATCTTAACTGAAAGAATAACATGTACAACATATCAAGCATAAGAGACAAAAGACAAGAGACACAAAACATTTCATCGGAGAAAACCAAGAAGGTGAAAAACCCCACAACTTCCTTAGAGATAGAATAAGCATCAATACAAGGATCACAATGATCAAACCCAAGAGATATATATCTTCAGCAGCATGCTCCTCCTCCACTTGTACACACCCTCCTCTTCTCTCACTAATGCGAAGTGAGTGAATAATAGAATGTGTAAAATGAGAGGGACACACTCTCTATTTATACACTAACTTTCACTTGACCTTTACTCAACTAGGTCGGCCTCAACTTAACCACTTAACATAATGCTGACTGGGCCGACCCCTACTAGGGTGTTCTAATAAGCCTTTAACCCACATGACTCATATAGGGCTGACCCCATCAAGGTGGTCTAATAACCCATCAAGTATAAGTTACGACACTTACAATATAACTTGCGACACATGCAAGTACAACTGACGACACTTCCAATCGGAGGAATAATACATCTCTCTTGGGGATACAATAAAGTACAAGTAAAATATACAAGTGAATATCTTCTGAAGTTACAAATACATCAACACTCCCTCTTAAATAGGAAGGTATTCTCTTGACATAAGGCATCAATACATATAGGCACAAGTCTTCAATTCTGGAGTTAGATCATCATCACTGGATCACGGAGCATCATCATCATCATTGCTGCTGTACCCGTTATCTCGATCACTGGGATATCTCTGAATTCTTCTCGTCATAGGAATTTCTACAGAGCCATCCCTTTTTCATGCTGGATGTAGGCCCAACACCTGTAGGTCTTCATCAAAACTAGCCATACTGTGGATCTAAGGACTAATTACGTGCATCAAAAAAACCTCGAAAGAGCATCCTAGGACTGATTACAAGCTTACTGCTCAACCTATCGGATCTCCCAGGATCTTTTACATGTTGACTGTCTCAAAACCTTAAAAGAGTGTCTTGCATCCTGCAAGAACTCTAAAGAGCATCCTAGGAGTGATTACAAGCTTACTGCTCAACCTATCGGATCTCCAGGACTGATTATATGTAACCCCCACACCACAAAACCTTTAAAGAGCATCTTGCAACCTGCAAGTACTCTAAAGAGTATCCCAGGACTGATTATGAGCTTACTGCTCAACCTATCGGATCTCTAGGGTTGATTACATGTGGTTAGGAAAAACCTTTAAAGAGCGTCTTGCAACCTGCAAGTCCTCTAAAGAGCATCCCAGGACTAATTATGAGCTTACTGCTTAACCTATCGGATCTCTAGGGCTTATTGCATGCCTCTAGTAGCAAAAACTCGAAAGAGCATCCTAGCTCAGACTATAGGATCTCCCAGGATATTTTCTATGCTACATGCACAACTTGTCCACGGCCACGGAGTATCATCCTGATACTCATGATCATACTATACATCGTCCTGATGCACATCATCATCACATGATCATCTTGATCATCGTCCTGATGCATATCATCATACATGATCCAACTGATCATACAAAGCATCCACCTGATGCATATACATATACATGATCCAACTGATCATACAAAGCATCCAACTGATGCATATACATATACATGATCCAACTGATCATACAATGCATCCAACTGATGCATATCCAAAGCAGTAACTGAAGCATCATCCTGATGCTCATCACACAGCGCTTACATCCACAGCCATGGGAAGGATCCTCCACTCACCATGCTTGGAATGGCTCCTGTAAATGTGTCCCATCACTTCTTCCTCTAAGTATCTTCAATCTGAAGAACACCAAGCCTCTCTCTGAAGTACTCAAACTTCACTCTGGCTAGTGGCTTGGTCAACACATCTGCAATCTGCTCATCTGTCGCAACATAGAGGATCTTCACTGCTCTTCTCTGCACCATATCCCTGATATAGTGATATTTGATTTTGATGTGCTTCGGCCTGTCATGGAATACCGAGTTCTCTAACAACTTCACACAACTTTGGTTGTCACAATAAATACAGTTAGCATCCAACGGGAGATCAAATAACTCAGACAGTAGCTTCCTAAGCCATACTGCCTCATAACTGGCCGAACAAGCTGCGACATACTCTGCTTTGGTTGTACTCAGTGCTACACATGACTACTTCCTGCTAAACCAGGAGATCACACCTGATCCCATACTGAAGCAACACCTTGAAGTGCTCTTCCTATCTGCAACACTGCCTGCCTAATCTGAATCAACATAACCCTCCAGGTTAAACTTTTGATTAGCATCATACTTGAGCCCATAATCAACCGTACCCTTCAGGTTCCTCAGAATATGATTTATAGCAAAGCAAATATCTGGTCTCGTGTTCGTCAGGTACATCAAGGAACCAATCATCTGACGATACATCGTGACATCAACTGGATCATATGAAGCATCACACAGAAGCTTCAGGTTCGATGCCATAGGTGTGTCCATGGCCTTGCAGTCCACCATCCCGAACCGCTTCAGGATCTCTACTGCATACTTCCCTTGTCCAAGGAGGATCCCATCTTCACTCTGCCACACCTTCATGCCTAGAAAGTAATGCATCATCCCCAAGTCCTTCATCTCGAACTCGGAAGAAAGCTTCCTCTTCGTATCGACAATCAATCTAATCTCACCTGTCACAAACAGGTCATCTACATACGGTAGGAGTATCACTGGATTTCCTTCCTCAACCTTATAGTAAAGGTTGGAATCTTCTTTACTCTTGGTAAATCCCAAACTAGATAGAAAGTTGTCTATATTACCATACCAAGTCCTAGGAGCTTGCTTCAAGCCATACAAGGATTTCTTCAATCTGCACACATATGAATCCCTGTCATGTGTCTCAAAACCGAGTGGCTACTCCAAAAACACTTCCTTTTCGAATACACCATATCCATCTGGTGTATCTTCCACTTTATCATTGTATCCAGAGCAAGTACTGTTCTGATGGAAGTGTATCTGGCTACAGGTGCAAAGGTCTCTATCCCTTCTTTCTGGGAGAAGCCACAAGCCACAAACCTTGCCTTGTATTCCTCTATGCTACCATCTGCAACATGCTTGATCTTATAGATCCATTTAGAAGTCACAATAGACTTCCCTTCTGGTCTTGGGACTACATCCCAAACATCATTCTTCATGATCGACTGGTATTCCTTGATCATGGCATTCTTCCATTACTGCATCCTGGATCCTAGGAATTTCAGATTCTTCAATATCTTCAATAGATAGTTTTCTTGAACTTTATTGCTGGAACAAATGTTGTAGTCCTTCTTTTGTAGGTGATTGTACATGATCTTTCCTACAAGTCAAATTCAATTGCATGATTAAAAACTTCTCATAGTTTTTCAGAACAAAATATTACACATAAGAATATATGTCATACAGTCATGCAATTATCTTAGCCAATGCTTCAATACAACATTTATCCATATCCCGTAACTTTCTAGATGCCTTCCACCTCTACTAGAACATTTGTTAAGAGTGTGCACAACTCCCAACATGTTAGAAAAGAGGTTTAATTCTAGATAAGTAGCAATGGAATGTTGTACAGTACCATATGCCACTTACCCGTTACTTGCATATTAGTAGTATCTTGTTCATTAATGCAACTTTTCTAATATGCATAATACATATCCTAAATCTAGGAACATAAGTATGTACATGAATGGACAACATCATTTAAGTAATCATATATACAGGAAATGACAATTCAAATACTTATCTTTGTTTGGTTGTTGAGTGGACTCCCTCTCAATCTTTGCTTCCTTGCAGGAACTACTGGAGTGTGCTCCCTCTTAATCTTTTCTTCCTGATTACCTGTCCTTGAACTTATATCCATCCTGGACCACTATGCATCCTTAAGTGTACACTAGTGTCATCATTGTGTTATCTTCAAGATCTCATACATAACCATACATACATTAGTATAATCTCAATACTATCAAAACATTATGATCCTAAATAATCTTAACATCTATGGTCATGATCATTTCACACACTGGTAATTTATCACAAGCATTAGTATTCAAGGTTTCAGGGAGGACTTCTATTAATCATGCATATTCTTATTTGACCATAGCACTCTTCTGGTTAGTCATATCATTAATTAAAGTAAGAAACATAATATGCATAATCCCATGATTACTCAAACTCATAACTTCATGAACAATCATCAATCATACAAAGGTATACTTATATAAGAGATCCCAACACAAAGTAGGGTTCTAACTTGATATAGGAAAAACATACCTGGATTATCATGTTAGCTAGTTATGTCTAACATACCCGTGTAATGTCTTCTTGTTCTCTTCAATGACTTGTGCTAGTAACCTGCATATCCCATAGGTTAAGCATTGTAGAATCAAATTATACATACCTCGTAAGTAGAGCTGCTATGTGATCGATGAGTCTTTGTCTTCATGTCACCATGGTCATTTGTTCTTGATCTAGAACTTGATTTGTACCTTTCATGTTAGCGGACAACATCATCCTCATACAATACCACAGTGCATTAGTACAATCATAAGTGTCATAACCCTAATCAATGAATGTATTCTATCATTCACATGCATTCATACTTTTACTAGGGTGATAAGACAAGTCTAAAATCAATATTTTACTAACCTCAATAATATGAAGACAAACATATCATAAAATTAATCATGAACATATTTCAAAACATACCTGTATCTTCTCAAGTCATACTTGTCGAGGTTTCTTGTAGCATTCTTATTTAAGGCCTTAGCCTTATCTCCCTTTGGAACTGGAACTTCTTCACTTATGCAGGTGTCCAATTCATTCTCTTCTAGGATTAACCCAATCCACTTTGATTTGTTGAAACTGGATCTGGATCTGGATTAGGGTTTATCAGAGAAACCCTAAAAATTCAAACTTTGAATTTCAAACTTCTGTTTTCTAAGTTAAAAGAGAAATGAGACTCAGAAAGGGAAGAACATAAGGCTTGCTTTGGGGGTTGAGAAGGTTGTCGAAATAGATTTGAATCCCTCCCCATCCTTAATGTCACATGTATTTATAGATTTGAGTAGATCCATGGTTTTTAGGAGGAATCCAGAACAAATCTGAGATTTGTTGGGCATTTAGGGTATAATTGACAAAGAAGATTATGAATCTATACATCTGAGAAGATATTCTTCTTATTTCAACTATATTCCAAGTTCTGTGTGTTTGGATTATAGAGTAAAACCCTTGTTTTCATAATCAATTAAATTGCATCATGTTTGATATCTTCATTAGGTATTTTATTTAGCTAAGATTACGTTTTTGTAAATCCAAGAGGAATTTAAAGTGGGTGCAAATTAGTTTGTTTGATTTTAATTCAAACTCTAGTTGTAGAATGTGCCAAGATAAGAGTACTCATTTGCTTTATGTTCTTTCATGTCTTGGAATATGTTTGAATTTAAATCTTGTATGAAGTTATGAATGTGGAAAGTATGTGGGTTTGAATCAACTAGAATTTATAGATGCCTAAGGATTTTGAATTTTGATGAATTTACAGATAGTTTAATTCCTGAGGTTTTGATTGATTATGTATGTAATTTTTCCTTTCAACTTTGGTTTGAATTACCATCATGATATTTTTAGACCATCTAAATGAATTTCACTATTAAACTCTGATGCTTTTGTAAACGAGGACAAAAGTGGAACACACAAGGAATATTGACTCAGAAAGATGCTGAAACTGAGTTTCCCCATATTAGTTTGAACTAAACACTTCAAAAGCAGTCCATTCATATAGCTTAATCACAACATGAATGAGGTGCCAATTATGAGGCCATGAAGAATAGGTTTCTCACCTCTTTGCAAAAACCTCTATACAATGAAAATCCTATTTTCCCTTTTCTTCACTGATAGAGAGATCACTGACGTGGTTTAAAATCTCTAAACCCTGCCAATGGTTCAGCTATATCCACGATCCATTGATTGGCCATGCTAGTGAAAGGATCGAGCCTTTTCCGTGTTTTTGCTTTCCATTACATGAATATTCCAAAAACCTTGACGCAATTTTACTCCAAAAACTGTGTGGACAAATTCACTAACTGTGAAAACTTTACAAAACTCAATCTCTTGAGGTCTTCCAAAACAAGCTAGAAATATGTTTAGCCACTTTATATTTTTAGCCTTTGAAGTTAAATTTGATAGTAGAATATAAATCCAAGGAGTGACCAAGATTTCATAGATTAAGAATGAAGAGACTAGTGACGTGGTTTAAAATTTCTAAACTCTGTCGATGGTTCCAAACTATATCCATGATTCATTACTATAGTGGCCTGAGTTAGTGGTTTTAAGGACATGAAATGGAACAACCGCTTACTGGAAATTAGTGTTGCCTCACTCGGCCAAGACTTGCAAGTCTGGTTGAGGACTCGCGGCCTGAAACTTCCCTGGTATACTTTCCACTCAGCAAATTTTCCCAGACTTGCGAGTCTCAAGCCCAGACTCGTGAGTCTCAAACCAAAAAAACACTCAAATGTGTGTAAGCTATTCAATAGGAAAAGTAATTTTTAGATTGATAAAATTTGTTAATATTTAAATTTTGTGTATGGTAGGGTCATCCCATTCTAACCCACGATATAAAAAATTGGATTGAAGTTCTAAATTGATCGAAACTCAACTTCATGAATGGTTGCGTTCTATAAAATATTCAAATGATTAGACAACTTCATGGATGAGTGTAAGTATTATGTGGACTACTTCTACTTCGATTTGAGAAGATCTCCAGCTCATTTCGTTAAAAACAATCATGCCGAATCGATCTATGCGTGACAAGTCACTCGAGAAAGGGAAAAAAATAGAGAGCATGAGATTACCTACGAAACATTTTAAATAAAATCAGAACAGGCCGCAGATATTCCTCATGAATAAAAACCAATTACACATTACGATGATGGAAGATTGGAGATTTTTTTTCCAGAAAATAGAGAGTATGATGCATACCCTTGCTTATAATTGAATTGGGAACACGAATTCAGCGTCCAACTTGCTCATTTTGTAGAAAAATGGCAAGACAGAGGATGGTGAATATTGATTACATCTTTTCAATGTTTCTTTCTGGGTTTGGTTTGGTTTTTATAGGTCTCTCTATCAATGACTAAGTTGGTACATATGTCCCTCTATTCAGTGTCAAATGATGAATTATCATATTTTATGAGATGTTGTGAATTTTTGCATGGTTTTATAACTTATATGGATTGGAAATGCCATGAGTATTTTTCTGCCTTTCCTGAGTTACCGAGTTTTGCCGAGTCCTAGGCAAGACATCCATTCTCTGGCCTCATCCAACGTTAGCTAAATTTGACTTAATGCTCCTAAGATATCCTATTCTAATGTTGCCTCGGAGTCTCTAAAGCACCCACGATTTACACTAATTTAATCTAACATAAAAATTGGTGCTCAAAAAATTATTTATTTCTGAAAATGAATACACACGTTCTCTTTTAGCAAGATTCCTTTCTCAATTGTGCCAATTGTGCCACCATGGAATCTCCTAGTGCAATGTGGCTCCATCAACCTGTAACTATCCTTGAATTCCAATGGTATTGATTTGTGCTTCGTGAGAGAGGTGTAATGCCCCTAGAATGACTATGGACTTTAAGGGCACCTATCGAGTGACCCAGCTCAACAAACTTTGATAAAGTGGTCTTTTGAGTTTGATATGTCTTAAATGATTGAGGAAAACCTGAAGATGTGAATGGCGACAATTGGATAAATAAATTTATGAATTAAATGACATATGTGGAGTCAGATAGTTGAAATTAACTGATGAAATTGCTTATTGCTTAATAATTGGCCGCATTATGAAAAATGTGTTATGTGTACATAAATATGATGCTTAATGATTAGATGTATGATAAATTATAAGATGTGAATGAAAGAAATACATGTTGATGAAATGGCTTACTGATTTATGAAATATAGAATATTATGAGTAAACTGTAATTGCTAACGATTAGCGGGTTTATGAAATGAATTATGACAAATGAGGACAGGACTATTAATATGTACTTTCGAGAATGTGTGTAGCGACAAGTTAAACAGTTCACCGATAGACACACAAATGAATTGAAGGGTCGCAGAGTACAGATAAATCACACACGGGGAGAATGACAACGATGTCGACTTTCGACCGAATTCCATGCATGAGTAGATAAGCATTGATCCACTTACTGAGGGGAAGCGTGAGGTTGTGCGATGTGGACCATGACAGAGTTGGTCACGTACGAGTTGGGGGGCGCGCAGTAAGAACGAACTTACTCCTCAGCACCATTAGTCTCCGATAGCGTGTAGATGGAGGATTGAAGGTAACGGATCCTAAATCCCTACATGAAGTTCCCGCAAGTCAAACGAAAGGATATCGGCAAAAGGACCCGACGATATGGTACCTTGCCAAGAAATGGAAATAACAGATGCAAAGATCTGACGATGTGGTACCTTGCCGAGAAACATAAATAATAGACACAAGCACCCGGCGATGTGGTATCTTTCTGAGAAATGAAATTAACGGACGCAAGGACCCAACGATGTGGTACCTTGCCGAGAAATGGAAACGACGGACAATTGGATCCGACGGAGTGGTAACATGTCAAAAGATGAGCATAAGAGACAGATGGGCCCAACGATGTGGTACCTAGGTCCTAGAAGGGATTAATTATTAAACATTATGCATAAAAACGTATAAAATTGCATTTAGAACATTTACTCAGGAAAATGCATTTTAGTATTTAAAATAATAGAAATTATTATTTTAGACATTTGCACATGAAAATACATTTTAGTATTTAAAATAATAAAAATCATTATTTTAGGAGCAAAATGGAATCCTAGGCTTGAGCATTTAGTTAACACTACTTGCACCCGCAAAAATAGAGATTAGAAGGAACATCATGGAGACAAACTTGAGTAAACTTAGGAAAGTTGGTGCACTCTCTAGAAAAACTTGACACATGGATAGGTGACCTAAATTACTTTTTAATAAAAAGAAATTAAATATTTTTGCATGAAGCGACATCTGTCACAATGGATTTTCCTATTTAAGGAAGGATTTGGGAATGGGTAAGGGACCCAGTTTTTGGATGGTTATTGTAATCTTGGAAAAGAGAATGACTTGCTGCTATTGGGGTTTGACTAGAAATTCTTGTGGGGGGGAAATCCATTTAGGAGTTTCTCAAATTGTGTGTGTGAGCTCTACGACCCGAAGCTTGGGGGTGGCTGTGCGACTGAAAGCATAAGCCTACTTTTGGGTGGCGAAGCTAATGGTTGCTTCGCCAATGGTTAATCAAGCTTTACTAGAGGGATCCTATGGAATACACGGACGACAATGCACAAGTCGGATCGGATTAATGACAACTTCCCCTTCGACAACGGTCACGACCTACGGTCGACAAGTTATTGTTTTGTCTACATTTCCTAAGTTATTCATTTAAATTTATTTGATTTCTCTAGTAATTATGGTATCTAATCTGTTTTGTAGTAAGTTGTTGATTTTCAGGTTCAGTTCGTGTATTGTGCAATGAACCAGAAGTCTATCGTATTGCTGGATAAACTTAAATTGGTGAATCCCCTGTGTGCTTCTATGCAGCCTTCACCTCTGTGGATATTGTTCAACTTGATCTTTCACTAGCTCTCCTCCCTTTACCTTTGCCTCTGCATTAAAGGTGAATCTACTCGCTTTGGATATGTTAAGTTTTAATATGCTAAGACAGAAAATATCAGCATTACATTCCATTTCACAACAATAGCATATACAGGATCACTGAAAGAACAACAAGCACAGCATAAACACAAGAGACACAGATTTATCCTGAGAAACCCTTATGGGGTAGAAAAACCAGCAAAGCTTCCTCAATATAGATGACCAACAAATACAAAGATGTAAACCATAGACATGAGCTCCTTCTCCTCCATAGCATATCTCTCCCTCACCTATGCGCCAATCACAAGTGAGTGTAATGTGTGTCAAATGAGGAACAAAGCTCCTCTATTTATACACAACTCCGACTTGTCTTTTACATTAACTAGGTCGACCCCAACTTAATCACTTTACATAATGCTGACTGGGCCGACCCCTCTAGGGTGGTCTAATAACCCTTTTACCCACATAACACATACATGGCCAACCCCACTAAGGAAGTCTAATAACCCAAGTTACCACAGTCTCCACAGAGGAATAAACATCTCCGGATATACAACAAAGTCCCATCGGAGGAATGAAACATCTTCGGAATAATAAAGTACACAATATAATATTCTTAGAATTTACAATATTTCAACACCCCCCCTTAACGAGAAGGATATTATAATAACATCTGCAGGAGCAAGGAGTCATCAACTACATCATACATGATACATCTATAGATCATTGGAAGCTTTCTCAACATCATCAGTAACTCAACCAGTTACTGGAATATCTTCAGGTCTTCAATACTAGAGTATCAGCATCATCAGTATTGAGTCTTCACCTTCTGCATCACTCGAATAGCTACTGCAACATCATCACGATCATCTCGATCATCATCATCATCATCTGGGTCATCTCGATCAACAGCAACATCTAGATCATCTCAGTCAACAACATCATCTGGATCATCTTGATCGACAACATCATCTGGATCATCTCGATCGACAACATCATCTGGATCATCTCGATCGACAACATCATCTGGATCATCTCGATCTACAACATCTGGATCATCTCAATCTACAGCATTTGGATCATCTTGATCTATAGCATCTGGATTATCTTGCAACACACATGATCCAATTACGGGATGATCAATCCCTCTCACTTTAACACACCTCTCATGTCTACGGACAATGCAATCTAGATCTACTTACAGGATGCTCAACCCCGATCCTTTTAAGACAAATCCATGTCTAGGGACGATGCAGTCCTTGATCCATTTAAGAAAAATCTATGTCTAGGGACGATGCAGTCCTTGTTCCATTTAAGACAAATCCATGTCTAGGGACGATGCAGTCCATGATCCATTTAAGACAAATCCATGTCTAGGGACGATGCAGTCCTTGATCCATTTAAGACAAATCTATGTCTAGGGATGATGCAGTCCTTGATCCATTTAAGACAAGTCCATGTCTAGGGACGATGCAATCCTTGATCCATTTAAGACAAATCCATATCTAGGGACAATGTAATCCTTGATCCATTTAAGACAAATCCATGTCTAGGGATGATGCAATCCCGACCACAGTGCCATTCCTTTTTCATACTGGATGTGACCTAGATCAGATCTAGGATTTACCACCACAGAGCCAGTCCTTTTTCATATTGGATGTGACCTAGATCAGATCTAGGATTTATCACATACATTTTGAACCAACTGTCTAGGGACGATGCAGTCCTATCACGTACATTTTGAACTAAATGTTCAGGGACGATGTAGTCCTATCACATACATTTTGAACCAAGGGTTCCGGGATGATGCAATCCCCATCTTGTCCACTAGGGACCACTTTCTCGGAGACATATGTCTACAGATCCCTTTTAGGAAATGTGTCCAAGGATGATACAATCCACTTGTCAACTTAGACCAAGTCTAAGGAACACTCATCGACCTCATCGTCGATATCACCAATACAGGTATCCACATCATCGACCACAGTGTCGGTATAACCACTATAGGTATCCATATCATCGACCTTACTTTCAATGCAAGCAATCTCATCATCAACGAACACATCACTCCCCCTTTCGAGGAAGGTCCTTCTGAACTACACCAATCTTGTCTCGGAAATACTCAAACTTTACTTGAGACAGAGGTTTGGTTAATATATCAACAACTTGCCCATCAGTGCTCACATACTCAAGCTCGATAGCTCCTTTCTGCACCATATCCCGTTTATAAAAATATCGGATTTCTATGTGCTTTGACTTATCATGGAACAATGGATTCTCTGTCATCTTGATATAACTCTGGTTGTCACACAGGATCATAGTGGGGTCCATCTCTAAGTCAAATAATCCTGATAATAGTTTTCGAAGCCATACCGCTTCACAACTAGCAGAGCAAGCAACAATATATTCTGCTTCAAATGTGTTGAAAGCCACACTAGACTGCTTCCTGCTAAACCACAAGATCATGGTAGATCCTAGACAATAACATCCTCTCGATGTGCTTTTCCTGTCTGTTACACTTCCTACCCAATCAAAATCTATGTAGCCATACAATCTAAAGTCATGATCTCCAAGATAACATAGACCAAAGTATATAGTACCCTTTAGGTACCTCATCACATTCTTTGCAACTATCAGGTGAACACACCTAGGTTCCACTAGATAATGACTCAAGGTGTTCACAGCAAAGCATATATCTAGCCTAGTATTCGTCAGATACATCAATGACCCAATAATCTGTCTGTACAAAGTCACATCCACTAACTCTGATGAGTCATCAACTAACAGCTTCAAGTTGGAATCCATGGGAGTGGCCATGGCTTTGCATTCCAACATATCAAATATTTTCAATATTTCCACAGCATACTTTCCCTGGTTGAGAAAGATTCCTTCTGGGCCTTGCCACACTTCCAGACTTAGGAAGTAGTGCATCAATCCGAGATCTTTCATCTCAAATTCTGTAGCTAGCTTCTTCTTGCTTTCCATGATCTGTTTCTCATTCCTTGTTAGAAAGAGATCATCCACATACAGTAATAGTATGACAGGTTCATCATCCATAACCTTAAGGTAAATGTTAGGATCAACTTTACTTTTGGTAGAGCCCAAGCTATAAATTCTCCCTCTGTGACTGAACATCATTCACACTCTATATTGAGTGATCTTCTGCATATCTATCTGTGCCATCTCCCATCAGATGGGTCTACTAATATGAGCCTCAAGATCATTCGAACTCTGTGGTGAGTTCCTTCTTGCATCCATGTCATCTGTATATAGAAACCATCTTCAACCTTGTAGCAAATGTTGAAATCTGCATCACCTAGGGTGATCATCAAGCTCATCGATACTGGATACCCGTATAGAGCCTGATTCATACTTCTTCTTCAATTACACCATTAAGAGATTGGTCTTATCTAGCCACTTGGAGAAAACATCTCGTCATGATCCTCTTCCTCTTTCTAAGAGAATCTTCTAGCCACGATCCTTCTATAGTATGTTTGATTTGTAAATCTTCTTGTTGAACATCTATAACTTGTTTGGTGTTCATCATTCTTCATGATCTTTCCTACAAATCAAAATTAATTACATGATTAGTAATACTTCATAATCATCAAATCATGTTTGACATGATAATCCATTATGCATTCAGATATGATTCACATAGTTATGTAACTATCTTGACCAGTACTTTGACACAACACTTTTCCATATCCTGTATGCATACAATGGCTATCTGGATTCCTTCCATCTCTACCAAAACATACTATCGAGAGCGTGCACAGCTCTCAGCATGTCAACAAAGAGGTTTCATTCTAGACAACCAACAATGGAATGTTTGTCCAACTTACCAATCATATGCATATTAGTAGTATACTGTTCAATGCTATATGAATGTTTACACTCAACATGATATATTCCAGGAATGCATACAAATACTACGAGCAATATCATTTACTATTCAGAGATTCAAGAAGTAATTCAAATTACAACTTAAATATTTATCTTTTATGTTTGTGTGGTTGCCTCCCGCTTGATCTCTATTTTGAACTTCTATCCATCCTGGACCACTATGCATGATTAAGTGTGCACTAGTGTCATCATCATGATCTCATACATAATCATACATTCATTAGTATAGTCTTAATACTGTCAAAACATTATGATTCTAAATAATATTAATTATGTATGGTCATGATCATTTCATACATAGGTATACTTACCGAAGATCCTAACAAAGTAGGATTCCAACTTGATATAGAAAAACATACCTAGAATATCAAGCTTGGTTATGTCTTAACATACCCAAACAATATCTTCTTTGTTCTCTTCAATGATTTAGAGACCTTGTGCTAGAACCTACATATCTCATAAGTTAAGCATAGTAGAACAAAGTCATACATACCTTGTAAATAGAGCTTCTATGTGGTCAAAGACTATGGATGAGTCTTTGTCTTTATGTCATCATGGTCATAGAACTTGATTTGTCTTTCTTGATGTACCTGTATCTTGTTAGCAGACAACATCATCCTCATACAATACCACAGGTGCATTAGTACAATCATATAACCCTAATCAAAGAATGTCTTCTATCAATCACATGCATTCATACTTTTATTAGGGTGAGAAGACAATTCTAAGATTAATCAAGATTGTACTAACCTCAATAATATGAAGACAAGCATATCATAAACTTAATCATGAACAGGTTTCAACACATACCTGTCGAGATTTCTTGTAGTCTTCTTATGTAAAGACTTAGCCTCATCTCCCCCTGAAACTGGATCTGGAGATGGATTAGGGTTTGTCAGAAAAACCCTAATTTTTAAATTTTGAATTTCAAACTTCTGAATGGATGGAAAGATGTGGCTTGCTGAGCTGATCAAGCTAGTATACTTCAATTTTGAAAACTGCAAAATTTGACCCCTCAAAATTGCCTTTGAAACTTATGGATTCACTAGACAAGACCCCGAACTAGGGTTTGATAAAGCACACCCTTCTTCCCAATCAAAAGGTTCGATCCAAATCTCTAAACTTCAATTTTTTTGAGGAGCTTCCAGCCATGGTCACAGACTTAAAAAATTCCAACTTTTGCAAAAGCCATAATTTTCCATCTTTCCGATTAAAATACCAAACTAGGGTTTGATCAAGCCCAGCCTTCTGCCCAACCAAAAAATTTGATCTTGGTCTCTAAATTTTGATTTTGATGAGGAGTATTCAGCCGTCGTCTTTGACTCCAAAAATTCCAACTTTCTCTGAATCCCTAAATTCCCGCAGCAGTGACAAGCCAAGAATGGAGGTGCTCAAGATCCAATTCTGTTTTGACAGAAATATGCACCTAATTATTTCTGGTGTATATCTGAAATTACGAGTCCACAGGGTCTAAAACTTCGGCTTGTGGTAGCTTGACCTGTTATCTTTCCAAACCCATAAGTTTGACCTCAATTGGATTCTCTGAGAGAGAGTTATGCCAAGTGTCGCAACGTGACCTATTTATGGGATAAAACAAGAGAGAAAACTTGTACGGTGTGCCATGTGTCACTGGTTCAACTTCGGCCTCTGAAAAAACTTACATGAGAAACTACAGTCCGTGCTCTACCTGTCACTTTTTACTAAATTTCATTTGGAGCTTCTTAGCCCAAGCTGTGACATTTTTTCCTAGGTCACTTGTTTATGACGAAGATCTGGAAGAGGCAGAAACCCTAACTTGTACTGATCATAACTCACAAAGTACAATGAATCTGAGGTTGTCCTTTGGACAAAAGGTATAGGGGGATGTTATCTATGCCCTGTAAAGGTTTAAGATCCTGAACCTTCTCCAAAGTGGATTTATAGTGAAATTTCCATGATGACTGTTGTTTGCTATATAAAACCCTAACCTTGAAATTGTCGCAAGTGAAGCAAGTGTTGTAAGTGGCATACCTTGCCTTCCTTCAGGTTAGCTCTAATACCATGTTAAGTTTTAATATGCTAAGACAGAAAATATCAGCATTACATTCCATTTCACAACAATAGCATATACAGGATCACTGAAAGAACAACAAGCACAACATAAACACAAGAGACACAGATTTATCATGGGAAACCCTCATGGGGTAGAAAACCCAGCAAAGCTTCCTCAATATAGATGACTAGCAAATACAAAGATGTAAACCCTAGACATGAGCTCCTTCTCCTCCATAGTAGATCTCTCCCTCACCTATGCTCCAATCACAAGTGAGTGTAATGTGTGTTAAATGAGGAACACACCTCTTCTATTTATACACAACTCCGACTTGTCTTTTACATTAACTAGGTCGGCCCCAACTTAATCACTTTACATAATGTTGACTGGTCCGACCCCTCTAGGGTGGTCTAATAACCCTTTTACCCACATAACACATATAGGGCCGACCCCACTAGGGAAGTCTAATAACCCAAGTTACCATAGTATCCACGGAGGAATAAACATCTCCGGATATACAACAAAGTCCCATCGGAGGAATGAAACATCTCCGGAGTAATAAAGTACACAATATAATATTCTTAGAAGTTACAATATTTCAACAGGATATACATTATTTTGTTGTTGGAAGCTCTGGGTAACCTGCATCTTCCTTCACTCTGGCATCACCTCACCTTATATAAGTTAGCTTTAATTTATTTTAAAATTGTATACTTATTTCTCAAGGCTGTATCCTTCAGTGCTTGGATCGAAATTTTATTTATACAATCGGTGCTTGGTTAGATTGGACAGACGGGTGGATAATTTGACATAGTTATCCATCAAGCAATCTCAGATTTTGATCTCTGTGGTTTATACCTGTCTCTACTTTTGTCAAGCGATACCAGGGTGATCGCTACGAATTTAAGTTGGTGTATTTTAACCCATGTGGTTGTGCGTGTACCTGTGGGCCTATTTGGTCGAGTAAGTAAGCACTTACTAGCTCTATATATTCCTGTGTTCCCTAAATGACATGTGCGTTTCTTTTGAAACCATAGTTTTAGACATGGTATAGAGAATGATAAAGTTCCCACTGAAGCTGATACGAGTTTGTGTACTACGCCACAGCAGAAGTTACGAATTAATTGTTGAAACATGCACAGACTTTTTCAAAATTCCAATCCAATTTAAATCGTGCAAAATTCTTGCCTCCATAATCCAATTAACCTTCAGAAGACTGTTTTCCTATGACGTTGTTTTCCTATGGCGTCGGTCAACTGAGTGTCAATTCAATCCAACAGATGACTTGCAACGGATGTGCTGAAATGTATCCTCATCTTCATCCTCAGTGCACGTATAGTCCCAGGTATAGTCCTACAGATCAGGAAGAAACAAAAGCATTATGAATTGAAATTTCAAACCTCAAACTCATTACAAATCTCCTTTAAAAATAATAACAACTTAATCTTCCCCAAAGATGAATATGAGACTAGAAAGAGATCAATCAATCAACTTGATTTGCTAGTTATTTTAATTTATTCTATTTAAAAAAAAATAGAAATTTCTGCAATAAATGAAAATAAAGCCTGCCCGCATGGGTGTGGCTCATTGGCGGTTCACTTGATATGAAGTCACATGTTGTAAATTGGAGGTCACGAGTTCAAATCACGCTCGTCTTTACCCGTGTCCCATGCTTGCATGATGTGTGGGGCACCTAGGGGTATAGTGGTAGCGAGATTGGATCCCTGGACCCCGTGTCACGCGAGTACCAGCCCAGTCTCCAGTTGCCGATTCCCCTAGCACAAAAAAGAAGTAGCCTAATGATCAATGATTTAAGCTTTACAAGTTCTGGATTCTCGTCTTTTTTTAGTGTCGACACGATAATTTATTAACAGAAACATCAATTTTCTGAACTAACGTTACCGGCAATTATGCTTCATTACCACAACGGAATTCTATAAATTCTCGACATGCCAGATCAGTTATACTAAACGAAAGCTCCGATAGGCCAATGGAACCATTGGTGGAAGCATAATCACTCCACTATCTATATTTCTCCTCAAATTCAACAATTAGTGGATAATAGGAACGGGGAAGGACTAAGGGCATTCAAACCTTTATCCTATATATATTAACATTCATTTGAGCATAAGCGGATTCTAGATCGGCGGATTCTGCTGTGTCATGCTTCCTTGCGACTTGGCGTTGATGCATTGGACTTAGATCTTACAATTGATCTCGACTTTTCTTGTGCTTGATACTTGTCAATACTTGGTGATGAGACTGAGTGGTCGACAGTTAGAGTAACGTATATTCAGCACCGTGATAAAAGTATAGATAAATGCATGTGGATTAATTACATGAGTCATGGAATTACTGTGTTTAAGAAATGAGTTTAAATTATATGTGTCGATAGAATGTATACTTTAGGATGTGGTTTCGGGAATTAGCTCGTGCCTCCAGTCACATAATTACTACTATCGACCATATGACCTTATTGTAAAGTGCAACATTTACATTTGAATTAAGTTAAATAGACAGTTGCATTAGTAAATAAAGCATGCCATGGTCTAGTTATTGTTTGTATGATACTGTTTAATTTTTTCTTGGAGTTCATATGGGAAAGGGAAATGCGACACATGGTTGATAATATTGTTTTACATATTGTGAAGTGGTAGTAATATGAAGGAACAATTTATATAGGTAAATGAATGATGAAAAAGGTGTAAGATGGGAAAAAGTTTATATATGTTATATAGATTAAGGAAAGGTAATGTTAAGTGTGAATTAGATTTTAATGGTGGTAGTCCAAAATGTTTAGGGCTAGACCCTTCAAAATAAGCTTAATTGTCATATGTTTAAAGCAAGTAATTCAATTAGTTGTAAAAAAAATTAAAAAAAAATATTGCATAATTGTCAATTTTCATATTTGAGAAAAGTAGTTAAATCGTTTTGAGAAAAATAGATTAATACATATTGGTCATATGATTAAGAAAGTAATTAAATTGTTTTATGCATTATGAAAAAGAGAATAATGCTTATTTATTAGATGTTTATGAAAAGTGGTTAAATTGCTAAGAGAGAATGAATGTTCATTTAACTAAGAGGAAAGTTAATTGATATATGTTTTAGGAAAATAAAAAGAATGAAAAAGTACGAACTTGATGTAACCATGACCAAAGGTAAAGGAAGATTTCTTAATTGGGAAAGTCCACCGAGAGGGCCGAATGAAGACGGATTTTGTAAAACAAAGTATTGATATGATCAACATGCTGAATTGAACGCAATAATGTTAACCTCATGGCATGATGAAACATATATGAAAGATGACTAGTTCTTAAGACAAAACCCAATGAAACTTTCTCGAAACACATGATATGACTTGGAAGGTCCGTCGAAGGATTCCTATGATAACATAAACGATGAAATGACGTGAGGACATGATGAGATCCTTGATTTGGACATGAAGGTACTGATGAAAGGAATAGGAAATAAAATTTAATATGTTCGACTAAGTCGCTAAGTTACGACACTTTCCTATTGAAATGAGAATCAATTTTGTTAGCAACCATGAAATTGGAAGAAGTCTTATGAGGATATTGAATGATTTATACATTGATGAATAAGGATAGATAGTCTCCCTGGAACCAGTAACTCGTAACTAACTACCAACGGTATTGTACTCAAGGATGTTGATGTTTATCTTATGGATCAATATTATAGTTAAAATTGGATATCATGGACCCCTTTGGATAATTAAAGAGACATGGGAAACCAAATTCAGAGGCAACAAATACTAAGAAAAATATTACTAGAGTACAATAAATAAAATTACCGATGAAATTGGAAGATGACGACAAAGGACATGAATGTGAAAAGAATGTGAAACTCACCATAGGAGTACAATAAGATTTAACTTCGGGACGAAGTTATATATAAGAGGGGGTGTATGTAATGCCCCTAGAATGACTATGGACTTTAAGGGAACCTATCGAGTGACCTAGCTAAACAAACTTTGATAAAGTGGTATTTTGAGTTTGATATGTCTTAAACGATTGAGGAAAACCTGAAGATGTGAATGATGGAAATTCGATAAATGAATTTATGAATTAAAGGACATATGTGGAGTCAGAATATGATGCTTAATAAAATGATTTAGAGACAAGTAATATGATGCTCAGGAAAATGATTTATGAAATATAGGATATTATGAGTAAATTGTAATTGCTTAGCGATTAGCGGGTTTATGAAATGAATTATGACAAATGAAGACAGAACTATTAATATGTGCTTTTGAGAATGTGTGTAGCGACAGGTGAAACGGTTCACCGACGGACACACAAATGAATTGAAGGGTCGTAGAGTATGGATAAATCACACATGGGGAGAACGACGACGATGTCGACTTCTGACGGAATTCCACGCATGAGTGGATAAGCATTGATCTGCTTACTCAAGGGAAGCGTGAGGTCATACGATGTGGACCACGATGGATTTGGTCACGTACGAGTTGGGGGGCGCGCAATAAGAATGGACTTACTCCTCAACGCCATTAGTCTCCAATAGCGTGTAGATGGAGGATTGAAGGTAACAGATCCTAAATCCCTACATGAAGTTCCCGCAAGTCAAATGAAAGGATATCGATAAAAGGACTCGACGATGTGGTACCTTGATGAGAAATGGAAATAACAGACACAAGGACCCGACGATGTGGTACCTTGCTGAGAAACAAAAATAATAGACTCAAGGACCCGACGATGTGGTACCTTGCCGAGAAATGGAAACGACGGACGATTGGACCCGATGGAGTGGTACCATGTCAAAAGATGAGCATTAAGGACAGATGGGCCCAACGATGTAGTACCTAGGTCCTAGAAGGGATTAATTATTAAACATTATGCATAAAAATGTATAAAATTGCATTTAGAACATTTGCTCAGGAAAATGCATTTTAGTATTTAAAATAATATAAATTATTATTTTAGACATTTGCACATGAAAATACATTTTAATATTTAAAATAATAGAAATCATTATTTTAGGAGCAAAATGGAATCCTAGGCTTGAGCATTTAGTTAACACCATTTGCACCCACAAAAATAGAGATTAGAAGGAACATCATGGAGACAAACTTGAGTAAACTTAGGAAAGTTGGTGCACTCTCTAGAAAACTTGACACATGGATAGGTGACCTAAATTACTTTTTAATAATAATAAAAATTAAATATTTTTGTATGAAGCAACATGTGTCGCAATGGATTTTCCTATTTAAGGAAGGATTTGGGAATGGGTAAGGGACCCAGTTTTTGGATGGTTATAGTAATCTTGAAAAAGTGAATGACTTGCTGCTATTGGGGTTTGGCTAGAAATTCTTGTGGGGGGGGGACCCATATAGGAGTTTCTCGAATTGTGTGTGTGAGCTCTATGACCCGAAACTCGGGGGTGGCTATGCGACTGAAAGCATAAGCCTACGATTGGGTGGCGAAGCTAATGGTTGCTTCTCCAATGGTTAATCGAGCTTTACTAGAGGGATCCTACAGAAGACGCGGATGACAATGCACAAGCTAGATCGTATTAATGACAACTTCTCCTTTGACAATGGTCATGACCTATGGTCGACAGGTTATGGTTTTGTCTACATTTCCTAAGTTATTCAGTTAAATTTATTTGATTTCTCTAGTAATTATGGTATCTAATCTGTTTTGTATTAAGTTGTTGAGTTTCAAGTTCAGTTTGTGAGGACCCTACAGAAGGGGTCCCTACAAGAGGAAAGGCCCATGAAAATTCAAAATGAACCATGCAATTTCAAGGGGTAACAGGGTCATAACAATAACATAAACTACTTTGCAAGTCAAACATATATGCATTTAACTATTTAAATGCAAAAGAAAGCATACACCTCTCAAAAGTTAACAAGCAAAAACTTAGTGAAACAAAAGTGTTTGTGTTTAGTGGTTTAGCCCTGAAGGGTTGTTTTCCCTGCATAAACACCCCACTTGTGGTGCTCAATATCTTCAGACCAATTGTAATTCTTTTCTTTGAGAGTAAAGGAAACACTTAAAAATATAGCATTAACTACCAACTGGGTGTTGATTTATTGGAGAGATCAATGGAGTGTTGTGTTGTGTACGAGGGTCCCTTTCTGAATATGGTCACTCCACCTGCTAGGGTTCTAATCTCAATGTGGTATGGTCCATATGTGTAGCATGGGTTTCAAAGAGGTGAGGCTTGGTGCAAGTCCCAGGAAAATGGCGAGAGAGAGACCACTCATACCTAGCACATAAGGCCAATGGAATTTTATCTTCCCCTTGGTATATGTTCTTGAAACACTTCCATAAAAAAATTGAACATTTAGTTGCATGGTTAATCATAGCCTTATGTTATGGATAAATCTCCTATGTTTAGTTTAAATATCTCTTGGATGTTGTGCAAGATCCAAGATAGACAGAAGATCCTTATGACACTAGTTTCCCTAGAGTGTTTCTCTCAATTACAAGGTGAGAGATGTCATACCTATTTTAGAAGATGATCCTTTGCATGACTGAGCCGGTTTAGTTCCTAGAAAACTCTTGTTCTAGCCTTTACACGAACACTTTTTGCAAACAATGGAAACAAGCAAACCTTTCTCTCTAACCTACAAGAGAAACTGCATTGAATCTATCTATACAATAACAATGCATATGGAGGAAACCATCATCATATTATATATGGCAAAAGACATTACAATGTTTCACCTGATGAAAGATTGGGGAAATCCTTGACTCCTTGATTCAAACTCCTCCTAGCATATACCACCAAGGATGGGCTGGTACAATGGTGATTCTCCAAGGAAGGAAGAGATTTCAACCACATTTTGGTACTCTTAGATTCTCTCTATGATTTACCATTGTCATGCCTTCTATTTATAACTTGATGAGGATTGAGGGATAAGGGAGAGCTAGACTTATAGAACCCAGGTGACTCATAACTTCCGTGAGTTTCCAAGCTTGTGCTACGAAGGATCCATCTTAGTCAACACTCATCACCTTGGAATTCATCAAGAACCCTTCTGGAATGTTGGGACCACAACTCCATAACTAAGAAACAATAGTCAAAGGGATTGACCGCAGGTTTACTGAGAAAAAGGATCAATCAAAGGGATTGAATGTGGGTTTTTTGAAGAGAGGATGCGGTCAAGGCTGCCTAAACGTTGGTTGGTTGAAGAAAACTTGTGATCCAGGGGTAAATTGGCCCATAAAATGGTCAAGAGGAAAGCAAAGGCATTGAACTGGAAGTATCTCAGCTAAGGCTCACTTATGAGGTTAGTACAAATATTGGTATAACAGATGCCCCCTAAAGTGTGAGGTCATAAGTTGGAATGATGGCCAAAACACTTTATAATATAAACATGCTACATGAAAGATGAGGAAATGGCCAAGGAAGGAGTAAGGAGTCAAGTCACCATGAAGAACCCTCCAATCAATCATCCGATCAACAATATATATCATCCTCAAGGTAGGCATACATACTCAGAACAAGCATGGCCTCCAAGCAATACATTGCGGATCCATGTAACCAAATATGATATTATGTCTATGAAAAAGTACAGTGTAGATCCATGTCATGACAACCAGCATAGCCACCGACCAATACAATGTGGATCTATGTGAACCAATGAGATCATAGCCACCGACTAATACACTGTGGATCTATGTGACACATGGAAATCATATCCATCGACAGATACATAGTGGATCTATACCACAACATAAAGTAGGAAGACAAATAGCACACTGGTAGTCCTCCATGTACTCAAGTGATAGAATCCATTGCAACTTGGGCAGGGTAACCATAAGGATTAATGAATATGCCCTAACCCAGGGTATTCTCTCAACCCTCGATGGTACGAGTCACACGTCATGCGAATAGATGTGGTGATGTTGAGCATGGGTGAAACTGTTTGATTACTGGTCACTTATGTCTACCATTAACATACACGAGGGGAACCACCAATTATGAGAATGCCCCCAAAGGTACCTAGTACAATCTAACAAGTGTGAATGGATGGGTTGAAGTCGAACACTTGTAGAATCACTCAAACAAGATTCAATGATGTGAAACCACTATTGAACACAAGGAAGCCTGCCACTATGGACTATAAGCTCCAATTGATCCAAGAGGATCTCTGAGATACATCAAAATTTAAGTCTTCAAATTGCGAACAGAAGCTTGTAGCTGCATAGAGCTCAGTGAGAGATTTCCAACAACGTTTGTTTCATGCAAAACAGACTCTGGACGTGAAAGATATCATGTTTTGAAATTTTGGCGAAATAGGTAAAAATGGAAAAAGGGGAGCCACGTGGCACCACTGTAAGGGTGACACGTGGCCTATACAGTGATGAAGTTTCATTCTCATAGAGCCCCACATGGCAGGATTCAATCCAGTTGGCAGGTTGAGTGTACAGTTGGAATGAAATTTTGGCAAAACAGGTAAAAATGGAAAAAGGGGAGCCACGTGGCACCACTGTAAGGGAGACACGTGGCCTGTACGATACTGATGTGGCATTATCATAGAGCGCCACATGGAAGGATGCAATCCAGTTGGCAAGTTGAGTGTATGGTTGGAATCCAGTGGTAGCTGAGGTGGACCAACCAAGGCATGCCACGTGGCAGCTTGGTTGGCACTTGGTTTTTTGGTTTACCAAAAACCTTAAGGTTGGGGAGGATCGAACCATCGACCAATCTTTAGCAAGAGTCTTCACACTGTCCCCTATTTGTTTCTTAACTATATAGTATACCCCCTCTATTTATGTTTGAATGGTGACTCATTTTGAAAACAGGTCGGACCAAAAGATTAACCCTCGACCCCCATATCCATGTGTAATATTTGTAACACTTAACCGCCATACCACAGAACCTGTGACCATGGAAACAAAAACCATATGCTAAGCCCACCACATATCCAACTTATTGCACAACAAACCACAATTTATGCCAAAAAAATGTGATCAGGGTAGAAGTCTGCGGGTTTGAACTTGTGACCTCCTCCCTCTATGCCAACGCTTTCAACCAATGCACCAAAGGTACCTTATGTTATGGGCTTTGAAAAATATTTGTTTTAAGTTGATTTGGGAGCGGATTTTAGTCCAAAGAAGGGCGTTCCTCCATTGCATTAAAAATTAAACAAATTCAACTATTATATGGTTTCTTTTTTTTAACCATATACATTATATCTCGGATTTGTTTATTGTTTTTAAGATTTTGCACATATTTTCTCCATTTTTAATGGATTTTTATTCCATTTTAAGTGGGATTGAATATTTGTAAATCCATTTGTATTTGGAGGTGAATTTGGTATCTTTAGGCTATTTAAACCATTGTAATTTGCCTTGGGAAGGCATTGGGAAATGCATTGAAATTTTTGGTGATATGATGCCAAAGTGCCTTTGAAAGCTTGTAAGCTTATGCTCATTTGTATGAGGATTTTTAGCCACTCTTTGGAGATTTGGGAGAGTGAGAGGAATTCATTGTTGAAGCCTAAGTCTCTTTGTAGCAGTTTTGAAGAAGGAATTTTGTACTTGTTCAAGCATTATTTTTGAAGACTAATAAGATAAGTCCTCATTGGAGTTGGACCCAGAGACGTAGTCCATTAGGGACGAAATCTGTTATCATATGGTGTATTCATTTTTATGGTTTGCATATCTTGTGTTATTTATGTTTTTTCAGTTCTTTAAGCCTTTCATAAACTTGTTATTTAAATCCTTTTTACAAGTTAACTAGTTTAAGGATTCACATGCATTCTAGTGTTAGTAGATCCTGTCATTTTCAGATCACCAAGGTACTAATGGTTTCTAGACTCACTTCCTAGATGATGATTTGTCATCAATAGGAAGGAATCCGTCAAAGGAGGGCCTTGATGTATCCCCCATCATATGACACGAAACATACTTCAAGAGTTGATGTGAAGGGATGAATGTATTGAATACAACTGACTCAGGGATGGATGACATGGGAGGTTAATTTGGACTGCAGATGGACGACTTAGGTTAACTTCCCCCGAACGTTATGGCACGACACATAACATGACTTGGAAGATTTGACAACAAGAGCACTGGGATAGAGTAACTTGGAACAATATTTGGGATGAATGGAAGAGTAAACAGTTGGGGAAGAAAGACGACTCATACAACTTGGAGGAAAGCTAAAAACCAACTATGAGATCATGAATCAAACATGTGCCATGTTCAAGGGTGATGGATTGATTTCTGACATGGATTACAGATGATGGTTTCATTTTTCCTCTTTTTTATAGGGAGCTTCTTCATTATTTAACGAGCTTAAAGAAGTGATAGAAGTGTGCTTGATATAATATTCTTCATGGAGGTTTAGCGAGTGTGAAGAATTAAACTCCAGTCCATCTTCATTTTTTAACGAGCTTGAAGAAAAGAGAGAAGAATGCCTGAAGGGTGGGTCTTTTTCATTGAGTTAGTCCCCCAAGGCCAAAAAAGCATAAAACAATCCAAGGGAGAATTCTTCTAGCCAAAAGGGACTAGAGTATGTCTTTTTCGTAATTATTCCACTCCACCCGAAAAAGTGATAAACCTATACGAGAATAGAAAACCTTTCAAATCTTTTAACAAGCATGAAAAGAATCAAGCTTGCTCAGAAATATTTTCTTGAGGAGGAAATAATGAAAGATCTTAAAGACGATTATATGATACTTACCTTATCCATAAAGTTTTAATGATCTTGGACAATTTATCTCAGTTCAATCTTTATGGTTTAAGGATCTCAAAGACGAGAGAGAAAAATTCTCCATATGAACCTTTTTCTGTGAAAGTTTAATGAGTCCGAAAAAGTCAACTCGAGAACTCCTTTCTATTTTTAACGAGCTAAAAGGAGAGATGGAAGAATGCTCATAAGGGTATCTTGTGCATGAAATTTTAACGAGCCTAGACAAGTGAACTCAGATCCATCTTTATTTTTTAAGGATCTCAAAGAAGATAGAGAAAAATGCTCAATGGAGTGTCTTTTTTGTTCAATTTTAACAAGCCAGAAAAAGTATAACATGATACTCGTGGTGATCGAGGTTGTGTCCAGGAAGCACAAGGGGGACAAAAGTTTGACTGCATTAGTCAACTTTGTTATGGCGGAAGAAATAAGAAGCAAAATGAGAAAAGCAATATTACACTACACAAATAAACACAAATACACACAAACAATATGCAGGAATGCGAACTGTTCTTCTCTATTACTTGCAAAACAGATAGATTGATGCATGTTACAATATTATACATACTTATATAGAATTCTGAAACGCTTGGGTGCCTGCCCGTTACGTCAGTTACAAAGAATAAGTTAGAATGGTTCAATAGTTCAACCGTTACAGTCGACTGGAAGACAAAGAGATAGTCTCTCGAAGTTCGACAGTCGTTGGTCGCATGTCGATTTCGAAAACTGTGAGGTTGCTAAACATGTCGAAGGTGCGGAGTGTGTCATAGTATGTCGAAGTCGAGACTCATCGGAGTTGTGCCGACGTCGACAACTTGTCGCAGTGGGAAGTTAGAATTCGGCACAAATTCCAACTACGATGCAGATCAGACCTCCTTACTTAAGAAACAATGGTCCACATTGTTTGCTTGCACGGGTGAGGAAAATTGTTAGTTATTTCAGTAATAGAGTACCACTTTCCTTGAGATGGAAGCTGGTCAGCTTTGGAAACCTGAAACAAGGGAATTATGTTCCTCCTTATACGGCATACTCATCGTCCCACGATGGTGTCGCAAGGAAGAGTCTCTTGAACATCTGGATGGATGTCTTCAAGTTCTGTTGTTGGTAATTCATTTTGTTCCAACAAAGGTGCATGGTATGGTCGAAGTAGATCCACATTAAATACTGGATGTAGACCCAGGCATGCAGGAATGTCAATCTGGAAATCATTTTTTCCAATCTGTTGAAGAATACTGTACGGACCATATCACAAAGGTTTTAACTTCTTGAAAGGACCTTTGAAGCACTCCTTCTTGAGATGTAACCAGACCTTATACCCAATATGGAATGAATGAGGAATATGATGTTTGTAGTGTCGGACATTAGCTTTCTCGCTTTCTCTTTTCAACATTTCCTATGCTTGCTTCTGGATGTCGCATATATGATCTCTGAACTTGACTACTTTATCAACTTCTCGCTAGTTGTAGTCGGTGTCGCTCTGCTGTGTCGAGGAGCTGATCAAGTCGATAGGAACCGAGGGTTGAAATCCGTAGAAGATCTCGAATGGACTCTTCATGGTAGAGTTGTCCTGAGCTCGATTGTAGCTATGTTGGATGTATGGAATACTTTCATCCCATGTGCGTCGATGCTTGTGGTTGTACATGCAAATTTGTTGCACTACCAAGCGATTCACAACTTCCATCTATCCGTCGATTTGAGGATGGAAAGTTGTAGACAATGAGAGTCGTGTGTCTAGCAGTTGCTAGAGAGTCTTCCAAAATATGTTAACGAATCTAACATCTCGGTTGGAAACAATGGTCTTTGGTAAACCAAAGTGTTTTCAAACATGTGTAAAGAAGAGCTGAGCAGTCTGTTGTGTGTCATGGTCTTCTTACATGGTATGATAATGGCCATCTTGGAAAATCGATCGACTACTACTAATATTGCATCATGCTGATGTCTAGTAGTAGGATAACCCGTCAAGTAGTCCATCGAAACAGATTCCCATGGTCGACTAGGAACTGACAGATTCCCATGGTCGTTTTAGAATTCTATATAAGGATGTATAATATTGTAACATACATCAATCTATCTGTTATGCAAGTAATAGAGAAGAACAGTTTGCATTCCTGCATATTGTCTATGCGTATTTGTGTTTATCTGTGTAGTGTAATCCTGCTTTGCTCATTCTGCTTCTTATTGCTTCCACCATAATAGAGTCGAATCATTCAGTTGAACTGTTGTCTCCATCGTGCTTCCTAGACACGACCTGGATCATTGGTATCAGAGAAATCAGTTTTCATGCTTAAGTTCTGCGTATACACTTCTCTCGAAGTTACCTGAATTATGATAGTTCAAACTTGCTCGCAATCTCAGCAATCCAAGCAGACGCTACCTCCAGAAATGATAGAATAAATAGACGATAAACATGCAGTCGATGAGACAACACAACTTATTGAGCAAGCTCTAGCTTGACAATGGAATGAAATGTTCACCTAGTTCAACGAAAGTATCACGCAATTTTCTTCGACATCCAGAGGATTTTTTATGAGAACTCACTCCGATAAAATCAGCCCCTTCAAAGTGAAAATGAATTTGGACATACCAAATCTTGAAGGTAAGATTGGTGTGAATTCATCGACAATTGGGTACAACAATTGTAATCCTATTTGTTAACACCCAAAAAGTGCTCACTACCTCATCTCCCTCATTACATGACTCATTTGTCCATATTTCCTACCATATTTTCCTCCAAAACCTTAAAAACCCATTAAAAAAACCCATTAAAAAGCCTCCAAAAGGCCAAAAAACCATTAAAAGCCACCAAAAGGCCAAAACCCCCTTTTTTCCCCCAAAAATAATGTAAATTCCTCCAAAAATAGCAAAAACCCTCTAAAAAGGGAATAAAAAATACAAGAAAGAGGAAAAAGAGGGAAAAAAGGAAGCAAAAACCCTATACAGCTAACCTAAACCATATGGTTCCCAAAACCATGGGTCAACACTCCACCACTAAAAACCTATAAATAGGTGATGGAGGCTCCCCATTTTTCATCCACAATCATCCCTATCCACACTCTGCCAAAAATTCTCACGAAACCCTAGCTCTCCCTTTGGAGCTACTTTCCACTTGAGAACCCCATTTGGCCCATTTCCAAAACACTTTTGGAAGAAGGAGAAGGAACAACACTAGAGCTTAGAAGGAACCCTCTTGGACTGCTGCAAAGGCTCCACCAACCTCTACATCTGAGGTAATTTTTAATACAAAAAGAGAGACCTTCACCATATTTTCTGTTTTGTTATTTATGTTAATGCTCATGCTAGGTTAAATGTCATACTGTTTTACTGCTTTTATTTACTATTTATTGAACTGCTACTAAGGAGGCCCTTCTCCTTAGTAGGTGCTCATTTGCACAAGCTAGGGTGAAAACCCTAGCTACAGTTTTGGCGACTCCCCTAGTGTTCCTTTGAATTTCTGGTTATAGTTTTAAATGTTTTTAATTTTCTGCAATATTTTCTGTTTTTTCCTTTCGGTTGTCCCTTTTGGTTGTTGTAAACCGCGTCTTTTGTCCCCGCAGTTGCGATCCGACCGCGTCTTTCAGATTGTTACCTGCGATTCGACCGTGGCTCTCAGACTGTTTCCAGTGATCTACCGGTGGTTTTCAGTCTGTTACCTGCGATCTGATTGCGGCTCTCAGCCTGTTTCATGCAATCCGACCGCCGTTGTTCCCCCCTTTTCCCGCGGTTTGCCTGCGGCTTTCAGCCATTTTCCTGCTATCCGCCTGCGGCTTTCAACCATTTTCTTGCTATCCGCCTGTGACTTTCGCCCTTTTTCCCGCTGTCCGCTTGTGACTTTCAGCCATTTTCCTGCTATCCGCCTGCGACTTTCGGCCTTTTGCCAGTGGTTTGCCTACGGCTTTCAGCCATTTTCTTGCTATCCGATTGCAACTTTCGGCCTTCTTCCCGCGGTCCTCCTACGTCTTTCAGCCATATACCCGCAATCTGCCCGCGACTGTCGACCTGTTTCCCGCATTCCGATCGCACAGATTTGCCATAGACCCGCGGTCTATTTTTTGCACTTTTTCCTTGTTTGAACCTAGTACTTTGCTGCAATATTTTCTGCACCTGCACAACCATCTGTCCTATCTGCAACCTTACTTCCCTATAGCCTATTTTCTGCAGTATTATTTCTGTTCCATTTACATAATTTTTTAAATTTCAACATTTTAATTGAAAAGAGAAAATTTTGCATTTCAAAGTTTAATTTCTGCATTGTTATTTTTAGTTAGAAAGTTGCCCACCCCGTGGCACTTTTACTTGGGTTCATCATCTCACACGCACACACTCTGTCACCTAATTCAAGTGAGCCCTAAAATACTACTTAACACAACCAACATTCTAACCCCACTTGGGGAACACATAAGAATCTTGTAGTTAGGTAGGATCGGGGGGATAGGCTTCCAAATAACACCCCTCGGTTTCTTACACTTGAGACATAGTTGTTGTCCATTAGGGAACCAAAATCTCCTAGTACTTTTTGGCATGGTCACAACCAGTTTATCAGAGGGCCTCTCCCCTAGGAGGGTTGAAGTAGCCAGACTGGTTCTAGAGGCCTGAGTGGAATACCGCACTCCATTTAGTAATCGAAGGATACCTTTCATAGTTCTCGGTGTATCACCCATATGGGGATACAGCGGTGATAGAACCAAACTGCAGATTCACCTTTTCTGGACGTGTCATGAACGAGGTATCTTAGTTTCCTTTCTTCTAAGATTGACTACCCGGTGTCCCTCCTGGTAGGGGGATATCTTTAGGCACTTGGCTCTACTATCCATATTGTCTGACTTGGATTTCATCACCTTGCAGAGGATATGTCTGGTTGAGTCAGAATACTATTTAGCTAGGTGTTTGCATGCTCCCTTACCTCCTTTTGGTCTAGCAAGTCCACTATTTTTATTTTCTAGGAAACCTGCTACTTGTTGGTATTCTGACCATTTCTGTTGATACTCCGCTTATTGTAGCACAACTATTACAGTAAGTGATTTGAGTTGGTTGTTGGCTTGAGTGCCATATTTTTTGCGCTCTCCTTCTGCACACTCGGTTGCATTAGGGTTTTTGAGTTGTTTTTCACTCAACACAACCCCCAGATACTTGACACCATCTGTCACCATTGAGTCCCCGAGACATTCTCGACGCCTCCGGGGCAAGCCCCTGCAATACGGTTCACTTGACATCACCGGTCATAGACGTAGATCTTCATCACTTGATACCACTCGTCATATATTTCGAGCTTTGTCTCTAGAATCCACTTGTCAACGACATAGAACTCCGTCACCCGATCTAGACACCCCTTATTTTACCTCTGATTCTGAGGCAGAGTCTGAGAACCCCACTTACATTGCACCAACCAGGCCCATGGCTGGAATGACTTCCAACCCTTTCTTTGTAGGGACCATTGGTGGAGCATCCACCACCACACCAACCACCACTCCCGCTTTGGGTATGCCCTCGATGGGTCCCACATCTACCATTCCGATCACTGTACCCATTCCAGCAGCTAGCATACCCATCCCAACTCCATCAGTGACTCACACTACCCTTAGCGGTGCAGGACCATCCCATACCACTTTCGTTCCTCCACCTGGGGGAAACATTCCAAACCCAGCCCCTCCACTCGGGGGCATTTGTCCCAACATGGTCACAACCACTAGTATGTCACATCCTTCTACTAGTTTTCCATTCATGGCTAGTCTCAACCTTCCTGACCTGGCTAGAGTGACTAATGATCCCATCAGACATGACCCTGCGTGGCCTCACATGCCCACAATGCTCCCCTCCGACATCCCTAAGTTTGAGGGCAACGCAGGTGAGGACCCCCAGAACCATATTATGTCCTTCCATCTATGGTGTTCCTCCAACTCCATAGTGGACGACTCTGTCCGCCTCCGTCTGTTACAGCGCACCCTCACTAGCTCTGTAGCTAAGTGGTACATCGAGCAGCCCCATGGGACCCATGCCACCTTTACTTCCCTTGCATCGACTTTCCTGCAGTTCTTTCAGTTACCTGTCCGCGATGACGTGGGAGTTGAGATCCTAGTGTCTTGCAGACAGAACACGACTACCCACATCATTGACCACATTCATGAGTGGCGTCGAAGCCACAGCCTCTGCAAAATCAAATTAGACAACCGTATCTTCTTAGATTGGTTTCTAAAATATCTCCTTCCTGTCATTTCCAAGGATGTGGCATTCGAACGACCCCAGTCCGAAGAAGAGGCCATCCTCAAAGCCCAACAATTTGACCTTATTTACGCCCAGTCTGGTTTCCTATATTCCATCATCCCTGACACCCCCCCGCGACGATTCCTCCCGACACGATGCGCTGGGGGAATCTGATGTCGCAGATGGCATCATTGGCCGTATAGCCTCACATAACCAACCCTTTTCCATAGCACACCCTAGCCATGGCCCCGACCTTTCACAGGCTACATCTCAGTCCAGAGAAACCAATTCGTATGCTCCCATGGCACATCACCACCATTCCCACGGACCCTCATGTCCACCTCAGTGCTTTGGTCATGCATCCCCTGCTTACGCCCCCCCCGATCGCACCTCAGCCATATTACCACGCACAGGCTGCGCCAGCTCCTGTATCCTCTCAAGCCCAACCTGCTTATTACCCACCACAGGAAACCCCTGCAGCAAATCCACAACCCGTTCCGTATACATATCAGCAAACCCCACAAGGTTCAGCACCTGCGCCACCTCCACCTACTTATTATCCACTGCAACCTGCTCCCGCACTTGCACAACCCCAGAACCCACCTACTGCCCAAGGGCAAGTGTATGCCCAACAAAATCCGCAGCAGAACCAAAATAACCAGCACCAATAGGGCCAGCAAAACCACAGCAAAGGTCGTAACCGTGGGAACAACCCCCCTCCAGACCAAGGCGGTCAACCTTCCAATCCCCCAAACAACAATAACGTAGCACCTGCCAATCAGAACCCTGACCGGCAGCCCAAACAAGCCAAAAATCCTAATTTTCGAACAAACCATCATTGTTCTATTTGCGGGGTCTATGGACACTACACACATGCTTTCCCACATTTGGAGCGAGCTCGGGAACTCTGGACCGATGATGGCCACCGCCAAGGGCACGCGGCTCCTCAGGCGCCGCCCAACCCCCCCACCACCTCAGCATCAACCCTTGGTGCTACAAAACCCTTTACCGACCCAAGGCATAGTGAAGACTCAACCGTTGTCTCCCCCTAAAGGAAACACGCCACCATAACAGCAAATCACTTATGCTGCTCCTGATCAACCCATGTTAGACTCAGGTACCCATCATTTGTTAATGATGTCATCTGCCAATGTCAACCTTCAAACCCGTCGGAACCAATATGGCTCCACCCTTGAAGCCCCTCCCATCGACAAAAACACTAACGCTCATCCCACTAATTAGTCGTTACGTATCCCTCCGGCTCCACTAGATGGCGCCTCCAAAGAACCTCGCTTCCCACTTCGTCGCATCAACAATAATCCCAATGCTTGCGCTGCGTCTAATTAAAACATTGTAGATGACCTAGCCTAGTCCCCCGCAGCCATGTCTGCGTTAGAGGTCTTAAAAAACTATCCTTCATAGCACAAGACTTTGCTCTCCACCATTGGTGCTATTGACCCAAATGATTCATGACTAATGGCCTTCGATTTGGACCAATCTGAATCACGCCTACCTTCCACTCTAGCATTCCAAGTTTCTGTATCCGTTCGGAATCTTGTCATCCATCGGTGCATTATCAATGAAGGTGCCTCTACATGCGTTATGTCCACATTCGTTTGGTAGAAGTTGGGATCCCCTACTCTCCATCAGTCCACCACTGCGTTGCGAGCCTATGACGACCGTTCGGCTCAACCCCAAGGTCTCTTAGCTAATGTCCCCGTCCAGTTAGCTGGTAAAACAGTGCTCATTAACATAGAGGTCATCAACGCCCAACTTGATTATAACCTCTTACTTGGCCACAGTTACATGTATGCCATGCGGGCGGTTGCCTCATCCGTTTTTTGTATCATGATGTTCCCCCATGACGGACGCGTGGTCAAGGTCTATCAACTCACCTATTACGATCCCAATGCCCTCGCTAAACCCAAAAATGTTCTCCCCATGGTTGAACAACCTATTTGTGGTGCATCTACCTCGTTGGTTTCCTCCATGGGACCCGGAGTTTACTCAGATACGCCGATGACCTCAACATTCCAATCCATTATACCCTCGTCACCAACGACCAAAATATCTGACCTATGTACCCTTTCCCACAATGCACAAACACCCAACAATCAACCACCCTTGTTACCCAAACCACCATTGGTACCTATTCATATTGGTGTTACACCCATTCACACAATCCCCTTCCTATTCCCTCCCACGGGAGTAGTAAGCACCCCGATTATGGCTACTCTCAACCTCCCCGGGTTAACCTTAGGACTACCAAATGTCGTCCATCAACCGGTGCAACCCATTGCCACTACTAGTCAACCACCCCTCGGTGTCTCTACTCCTTCCTCATCCACCAATCCACCCCCCATTGTCAAGAACACTGGGGGCAGAGGCCTACAACCATACACTGTTGTACCCTCGCCCAAAATAGTTAAAAAACACCCCGTGTTTCGTGCTCCTCCTAAATGCTCGTTGTGTGATGAGTTAGGTCATCCTACCCATCAATGTCCACAATTAATTGCATACAAGGGCACATGCAAATGCTTGACGACGACCCCAACATCCCGGTTGTCCAACTCGATCCAGCCCCTAAGCCTCGTGATAAATCACTGCGTACCAACCACCCTTGTGCAATATGCGGTATTTACGGCCATTACTCACATCACTGTTCTGATCTCCCAGATTACAGAGCAGCTCTCTATGAGATGAATAATTTGGACCTTGAGACGGCACCCCCCTCAATTGAGGAGATCCACCCCCCAGTATCACCCTCATACGATGAGATTAATACCATCTATATGATATCTTCACCACTCCCTCGTCAACCGGTTTGACAACTCAAAGTTTTCGCAATGATGGGGAGATTCTAGAGGCTCTCACTGCCCCGGATTACCCCTGGGACAACATGCACCATCGTTCCTACTTCCTCCCAGAAGAGTCCTCCTCCACCATAGCCACCCAATTTGCGGTTGAGTCCAAAGATTTCCTCCCCACCAAAGTTGACTGGTTTAAGGATCCCATTCCCGCTCATGATGCCTTTGAGGAAGGTAACATGGCCAACATCTCACCCGTCATCCACATCAATATCTTTGACCCACCCAGTGCTCTTGAAATCATTACATTAGGATCCTCCTGCAGTGAGTATGAGATCGGAGAGTACAAAAAACTCTTCCAAGAGTTCCGCGATGTCTTTGCATGGTCCTATACCAAAATTCCTGGTCTTGACCCCGCTATCATAGAACACCACATTGACACCGCTGAGTTAGGAGGCATAATAGATTACCTCGACCCTGGGATAGGGGGCATGATCAATCATTTTGAACCTTCCCCATCACATCTATCTCAGTATTTCAATGATCCCATTGTTCAAACCAACACATATGTGATCCACAATCATAAACCCCATGCAGATAGCATGGGGGTAGGTAACCCCATGCAGATAGCATGGGGGCAGGTCATTAACCCTGCTCACTTTTTCACATGCATGATCACAACCATTTTTGAGGTCACATGTCACTTGTATATATGATTTGATTCGATACACCTAGTAGTCTGCTTCCGCGGGCCATCATTTCTCCCCACCACTGCATCCTTGGCTTGGTGGGCTCGCCTTTATTTGCAACCATTTTTTAACCTAGTTATTTCCTTTGACCATTCCGGAATCCTTATGACCTCTGTTTTTCGCACCATTTGCACCGCCGGATTCATATTTATGTGCTAGTGATGATGCTTGAGATCATTTCTCGCTCTCACCAAAAACTTTCGGGAATTTTTTCCCCGCACGTCGCCATCTCGATTTGCGCACCACATCAGCTGTTGTCAAAGTTTAGCATTTCTTATACCATCGGATTCAGTTTTTCGAGCCTGGGATGATGCTTGAGATCATTTCTCGCTCTCACCCTTAGATTTTTTGGGTATTTTTTCCTCAAACACCCCCCGTTGCCTCGGTTTGCATGCCACCTTGGCCGTTCTCCGTTTTTGACACTTTTTAAATCGCCGGATTCAGTTTTCCGAGCTTGTGATGATGCTTGAGATCATTTCTCGCTCTCACCAGGTACAATTTCAACATTATGTCCCCACACCTTGCTACCTCGGTTTGCGCGCTACATTGGCCGCCATCGGATTGTTACACATTTTTACATGAGCTAGTCACTCCACTCATACTGCAATTTATTTCATTATATTTCCACCATTCATCATCCCGCAAGGAGTCCCACCAGTGTTCCCCCCAACCCTCGTTCTTGGTTCTCATCGATGTTCCTTGATTGAGCACTTCCTCCTTACCTGACCATTCCTTTTGTTCGGTATAATTTTATCCCTTTTTTGGTCCGGACAAGTCATTTACGAAAAAGGCACTTAGGGAGTTTCTGTTAAGATCTTTTCTGACTCCTAAAACAATGAAAAGATCGTCGAGCAATTTTGCTTCCTTCATTCTCGTTAAAGTACCTGAAAGGGCGTCTATCTGGTATAGGTTTAACCCTTTTTCGGACCTAGTAGACTAATTACGAAAAAGGAATACTCTAGTCACATCGGCTAGAAGAGTTCTTAATTGCATCCTTTTATGCTTTTTCGGGCCTTGGAGACTAACACACGAAAAAAAACCCCCTCTGGAGTCTTCTTATTGCTTTCAGACTCTCTAAAATTGAAAGAAACCACGAACACGCACTGTCCTGGGCTCGTACAAATCCACACGACGGTACCATTCCATTATTTCAGAGTCTCCTTATCGCTTTCAGACTCCTTAAAATTGAAAGCAATCACGAGCATGAACTATCCTGGGCTCGTATAAATCCACACGACAGTACCATTTTGAACACACTTCTTCTAGTTCGTTAACCCAAGAATAAGTTCCCCCCATGTCTCTCAACACCATGATCGATCATCTCGGCAGTACCCCCAGTAAGGTCGCCTTCGTTCAGAGTATTCTGCAGTCTCCTACCATCTTACACCAACTTGAGTATCACTCATCCCAGTCACCATCCTTGGTCCATTACAACTATGATCCGTTTCCCACCAGTCAGTTTCATATGCCGCATGATCATCCCCGCCATCATACTCTGAACAAAGGAAGTTTGAGTCCACCCACTCTACTTGCCCATTTATTCCCTACCCCCACTGTATGTCAGTCCTACCATCAGTACTCTCACACTCCGGTTCTCCACCTTGTGCTCTTATCAAGGAAACATCATTGCCTTGCTAGTTGCAGGTCTCCCTTTGTCGACAACAGCTCATCTATTCCAGAGGATAAACCCAGAGGTCCCTGTGCCTTGGACTCATCACCATCTGTGGTGAGTTCCTACGGACCATTTTGAGAGGAGTCATTAGTGCCTCTCCGAGTGGTTGTTTCTCACATGCTTGACTTCAACACCTTGATCGCATCGTTGAGAATCGTGCAGGGTATATATCCCTTCAGTTATTGGTCGAAGACCCCGGATTTCCCCCGACTCTAGCACATTGGTGAGTCACTTTGGAACGCCCATTTATATGTTCCCGTGGATGTCTGGGTTGCGTTGGCGATTGTATTCGGAAGCCATCCAGTTATATGCTTCATTGAGTACCCAGTTTAGTTCCAGTTCAGTGTACCATGGAGGGTATGACTCCCCGTCACTTTGATCCAGCAGCTCATCAATTCCTCTGGTACCACACTCAGCAGCACTGTTTTTATTCCAGTGTATCAGTTCTTCAGCTCAGACATGGTCAGCCCAGCAGTATGTCCCATATTTGTGTCCCCTCTGTACCCTTATGATGTACATAGTGGTTCTCCATGTATCCTTCAGGCCCCCATTTTAAGGCATCATTTTTTTTTTTATATATATCTCTAGATACGAGCATGGGTATGCTTGCCTCGTCCATATATTGAGATTCTTCCTCATTTGAGGCCATGTATATTTCAGGTCCCCATTTTTTGGATCCCCTTGTTATTGTTCTATATCTTGATACGAGCATGGGAATGCCCGCCTCATCCATATGTTTAGATTATTCCTCATTCATTATTGAGGTCATGTACTTTCAGTTTTTGCAGTTTGTTCGGGACTGTTGTTCCGGGCTCTAGTTCGTTTCTTCTCCTCTCCACATCCCAGGAAAACCATAAAAGACTTATGATGTCTATCGGCCATATGATGAGCTCCTGCCCTCACACATCAGGGGGCAATATGTTAACACCCAAAAAATGCTCACTACCTCATCTCCCTCATTACATGACTCATTTGTCCATATTTCCTACCATATTTGCCTCCAAAACCTTAAAAACCCATTAAAAAAGCCTCCAAAAGGCCAAAAAAACCCATTAAAAAGCCTCCAAAAGGCCAAAAAACCATTAAAAGCCTCCAAAAGGCCAAAACCCCCCTTTTTTTCCCCCCAAAATAATGTAAATTCCTCAAAAAATAGCAAAAAACCTCTAAAAAGGGAATAAAAAATACAAAAAAGAGGAAAAAGAGGGGAAAAGGAAGCAAAAACTGTATACAGTTGACCTAAACCATATGGTGCCCAAAACCATGGGTCAGCACTCCACCACTAAAAACCTATAAATAGGTGATGGAGGCTCCCCATTTTTCATCCACAATAATCCCTATCCTCACTCTGCCAAAAATTCTCACGAAACCCTAGCTCTCCCTTTGGAGCTACTTTCCACTTGAGAACCCCGTTTGGCCCCATTTCCAAAACACTTTTGGAAGAAGGAGAAGGAACAACACTGGAGCTTGGAAGCAACCCTCTTGGACTGCTGTAAAGGCTCCACCAACCTCTACATCTGAGGTAATTTTTAATACAAAATGAGAGATCTTCACCATATTTTCATGTTTTGTTATTTATGTTAATGCTCATGCTAGGTTAAATGTCATACTGTTTTACTGCTTTTATTTACTGTTTATTGAACTGCTACTAAGGAGGCCCTTCTCCTTAGTAGGTGCTCATTTGCACAAGCTAGGGTTAAAACCCTAGCTACACTATTACAATGTGAATTGACTCTCATAAGCTAAAAATATCACCATTGCATCCTTAAAGATGTCAACATCTGTGCACTGCTGGTGGGAGAACCTCTCAAAAAATATGGAGAAAAGTGGAGACCCCATCGATACATGGGATAAATTCATCTAACACATCCGAAAGGAATTTTACCCGCCCAAATACCTCGAGCAGTAGCGTAAGAAGTGGCAATAGCTAAGGAAATGGAAAGACCAATCAGTACAGAGTTACACCGACGAGTTCTACCGACTCATGGCTAGACTTGGCATCCAAGAAAAAGATAAATTGCTTGTTCTGAAGTACGTTAGCGTATTTTCCTAGTACATTCAGCAGGAGATGGAATTTTTGACTGTTAATATGCTTGTGGATGCATTCCACTACACCAGCAAACTGGAAACCAAGCAGAAAGGGAAAGCATGCTTCGCAACAAAGCTGACATCAGGACGACCACCCAACAAGAAGGCACTAGCCAACTTCAACAAGTCGAAATATTCTCAGCCGACATCGCCAAAGCCAGACCACGACAAGAAGCCTTTTCACAAGAGGGAACGCAGTAAACAACTGCTGACCGAAAAATGGTGCGATTACCACCACTCATCTTGGCATGATACGTCTGAATGCAAAGCTCGGAAGACATTTTTGGTGAAAGTGTCAACCTCCGACGTGTTCGACAAGACGGTGGAAGAATCAAATCTAGACGCAACGACCCTTTTGACATCAACCACTCCAACATCCTCGACTATCGTCAATGAGGAGGAACAATAACGCCTATTCCATATATAGATATGGGTCCAGAGCAACCCATTGCATCTGATTGTGGACAATAGTAGCTAGAATAAATTTGTTTCTGAATATCTCGTGAAGAAACTAGTTCTTGTTACCACTCCGCATCGTCATCCTTACAACACTGGTTGGATGAAGGATGGACAAGAACTACGGATCACTCGACAATGCAAGCTCTCCTACTTCATAAATCCTTTTGATGATGAAGAACTATGGGGCATGGCACCACTCTCCATAGCTGATGCCCTGTTTGGGAAACCTTACCTCTGGGATAGACATGTAAGTTATCAATCACAGCCTCAGAAGGTGATTTTCAGAAAACTAAATCGATGGTTCAGCATACTAGAGCATCAACCTACACCAACGGTTGCACTAATATCTTCCAAACAGACAAACAAGCTCATCAATCATGCTCAGAAGTTTGCATTAATCATGATCAAGCCGCAACATTCTAAGAAGTCTGCAACGATGCGTCGTGTCATCGACCAATGTAGCTCCCGACAGAAGAAGCAAGTCGATCATATTCTCGATGAGTACCAGAACCTGTTTCAAGCTCCAGACGGAGTACCTCAACATTGTCAGGCAAACCACTCCATTGAACTTGTTCCTGGTTCTTATTTTCCTAATGCATCTATTTACAGAAGATCCATTCTCGAAAATGAAGAAATTCGTAGACAGATCCAAGAATTAATTGACAAAGGCCACATCCACCCCAGCTCCTCTCCTTGTGGATTTCCAGTCATCCTAGTTCCAAAGAAAGATGGGACTTGGTGCATGTGAATCGACTACAGATATCTCAACAAAATTTTGGTAAATAATCGCTACCCTCTGTCGCGGATAGACGAGCTCATCAACTGTCTGAAAGGTGCTAAATTATTTACTAAGCTCGACCTCAAGTCGAGATACCATCAAGTTCCAATTGATCCCTCAGATGTGTGGAAAAATGCTTTCAAGACCAAGGAAGGATTGTTTGAATGGTTAGTCATGCCTTTCGGCTTAACCAATGCACCTGCGACCTTCATGTGACAAATGGATAACCTTCTTCGACCTTTCATCGAAAAATGGGTCATTTTCTATCTCGACGATATATTGATTTTTAGTTGATCATGGGAAGAACATGTCAGACATCTTCGACAAGTCCTAGACACTCTCCAGCAACATCGGCTCTATCTGTACATGGACAAGTTCTTTTTTGCGATGAACAACATCAAATATTTGGGGTATGTAATTGACGTCAATCCAAACAAAGCACAAATCTTCAAATATTGGCCATTCCTAGAAGCATTCAAGAACTAAGAAGTTTTATTGTTTTGGCAAATTTCTATCGACGATTCATACTCGGCTTCAGTCACAAATCCTGGCCCTTGAATCAGTTGATGAAGGGAAATGGGAAGATTGTCTTCAAATGGACATCGACACATTAAGTATATTTTGAACAGCTCAAGCACAAGCTCTGCACTGCACTAGTACTTGTGTTACTTGGTTTGCATTAGCCCTTTGAGATTGAGATAGATGCATCGGACTATGCCTTGGGCGCAGTGATCACTCAGTCTGGTCACTCAGTCGCTTTTCATTCTGAAACTGTTAATGACACAGTTAGAAGATATTCGACGTATGAAAAAAAACTATATGCCATTGTGCAAGATCTCAAGCAATGGAGGAATTACATCCTTGGAAAGGAAACAATCATTCTCACTGATCACAAGCCTCTACAGTTCGCTCTGAAAAAATCAAAGTTGCAGACAAAATGACAACTCAAGTGGATTCATTACCTACAAAAATTCTAGTTGGTGATTAAGTATCAGAAAGGTAAAGCTAACGCCATCATCTATTGCCTTAGTCGACCACCCATTACTCTCCTTTTGACAATGATGAGTATGCAAGGATACGACATGACCACTTGGCCACAGTTGTATGAGGATGACAGTGACTTCTCAACAGTCTACCGATAGTTACATACTAATAAGTCGTCGATCTCCGACTACTTCTTGAAAGACACCTTTCTATACAAGCTTGGACAACTTTGTGTACCGACCGGTGAGCATCGACAACAGCTCATTTGGGACGTGCACTACAGCAAGACTGCATGGAACTTTGGAGTAGCAAAGACACTTGCTATTCTAAAGAAGTATTTCTTTTGTCCTACACTTAAATACGATGTCAACAATTACATTCGATCATGCATGGTTTGTGCCATTGCTAAACCGCCTAATCAACGACAGGGATTGTACACACCTCTGCAAGTTCCTAGTCGACCATGGGAATATGTTTCTATGGACTACTTGACGGGTTATCCTACTACCAGACATCATCATGACGTGATATTAGTAGTAGTCGACTGATTTTCCAAGATGTCCATTCTCATACCATGTAAGAAGACCACGATATCGCAAAAAGACCGCTCAACAGACTTTGGTTTACCAATGACCATTATTTACGACCGATATTCCAGATTCGCCAGCATATTTTGGAAGACCCTTTGGAAACTGCTAGACACACGACTCTCAGTGTTGACAGCTTTCCATCCTCAGACCGACAGACAGACAATATGCATGAATGCAAACTATTCTTCTCTATTACTTGAAAAACAGATAGATTGATGTATGTTACAATATTATACATGCTTATATAGAATTCTGAAATGCTTCGGTGACTTCCCATTACGTCAGTTACAAAGAAGAAGTTAGAATGGTTCAACAGTTCAACCATTACAGTCGAGTGGAAGACAGAGAGACGGTCTGTCGAAGTTCGACAGTCGCTGGTCGCATGCTGATGCCATGAAACTGTGAGGTTGCTAAACATGTCGAAGGTGCGAAGTGTGTCGCATTTTGTTGAAGTTGAGACTCGTCGGAGTTGTGTCGATGTCGACGACTTGTCACAGTGGGAAGTTAACATTCGACAAAAATACCAACTACGATGCGGATCATGTGGAAACCCCAAATGGGTAAGGACAACAGTAGATGAAGAGAAGGATAATGAGGTTTCTTCAATTCATGAGAAAGACTAAGGAGGGATCCTACACCTATAGGAAATAGCACATGGGTGTCAAATGGAGAGGATTTGCTACTTTAGGACACCCATGGGAGGAATGATCTATTGCACCAGTCATGATATGCAGGTAATAGAGGGTATAATATCGCAACTAGACGAGTGGGAACCTTAGGCATGAAAATAAGATGGGAAAAGGTCATATAATGCAGCAGAGGAAGGCAGGGACCCTAACTCGATATGCAGGATAATAAATATACCTTAAGGTAAATATATGGTGTTGGTACACTTGTTCCAACTGTCCAAACCTGAAAATTTGAACAAATACAAAGAGAAAAATACTCATTAAAAAAAATCCCAGAAAAAGTGGCATCAAAGGAAATAATTTTGAAGTTTTTGGACTTTTTTTTTTGGGGGGGGGTTTTAAAATATTAGTATTTTTTTATAAGAAAAGACTTCGGGACTTGTCGAAACATACCATTGCGAAGTTAGATAGCTTGGAAAGAGACTCAAACAACGAACATTAGTCCCACAAGTTTGCAGAAAAAACAATAGGAAATACAAACTACCCTAGTTCAACATTAAAAAGGGAATATTCTCCAGGTATCAAAGTCTATTTATGGTAAATGAGTGAAATAGTAATGTTATTATTACCATTTGGAGTTTTGGTGAAGGAGAGCCAAGCGTTTTCCACAAGCTTGCAATGACAATTCAAGGAGCTTCAAGACGCTATTTTAAGTGTCGTTTCTTCCAGGTAAGTATTCTAACCCTGCCATTTCAATATTTCTCCCTTTCCGAACTCGGTTTTTTGTTTTTTGGCCTAGGGTATTTTGTCTCAAATTCGACGCCCTTGTGACCATGGGTCTGCTTAAGGATTCCTGGGATTAAGAAGCCTTGACTGCGCTTTTTCAAAAGGGAAGTCGCGTTTAGGTTCCCTTGACCGCTCTATATACAAGGAAGAGTCGCAGTCAACAAGGGTGAAGGTTTATGGCCAAGGTTTTTAGAAATGTTTTGAGGAAAAAATGTTTTGAGGAAAGAAGGATCTCAAACTGAATCTAATGGGTTTTTATTATGGATTGGAGGTCAAATCACCATGATTGAGTGGAAGGAATGAGAACACAAGGCAGATAACACTCATTCTCTTCAAGATGTGAATACCATGAGGGATTTGAGGGAATGTGGGATCTTAAAGTTTGTAATGAATCAAAATATGGAGGCACAAACAATGCTCCTCAACAAATTGGTCTCTTTCTGGAAACCAGATGAGAAATTATTTCGTGTAGGTGACCAAGTACTCACCATAGAGACGAAGGACATATATTTCTTGACTGAATTGTCTCAGGGAGGATAATATATTAACCTCTGTGGAGGAAGAGTTGTAGTGGAGGTATCCATTAATGAATTCATACACCGCTACTGCCGAGCAGAGTCACAAAAAGTGTCCAACAAGATTCCAATCAAATATGCGACCGACCTCACTCTATGTAGTCTTTTGTTTTAGATAACTCATGTAGTAGGGAGCACTGGAGCCCACTCAACATATTGGGCCCATGTTTATTATTCCACTCAATGTTTGAACCCAATTATATACAACCGGTGTGATGCCGTAGTAGTGAACATAAAGAAACAACTCATAAGGTGTCAGAAAGGAAAGCAAAATCAATTTAGCTATGGGTCAATCCCGGTGTCCTTTTTCTTGGAAAGAGTGTTGCTCTTACATCCATAGCATGTGATATTTCCCCCTTGGGATCCTACAGACCCTTGTATTAAAATATGGACATATCTCATGCCTCAAACTGGAGGTGGTGAATGGATCCATTTCAGGGAAGAGTGCTTTGTGTGGTGGGATAGGTAGGTGAACACCATGAATGGCTATGCTTATGTTGGGACTGATTTTACATGTGACCCTGACATCCCTTTGCCGAAAGATGACGAATGGGGGGACATTGGTAAGAAAGTCTCATCCATCTTGGTCTTTTTGGTATTTTGCATATATTTTGGTGTTTTTGTGTTTTTTAACATATATATGTTTTTTTTGTTGTGTGATGCAAATGCAACCCTTGTGAGACCAACTAGACAGTCGCCATTGCATCGTCGAGATGGATATGGATATCCAGCTTACAAGGGGGATGAATCTGAGGCAGCACAACAAGTATTCCATATTGAGCATAACCTGGTATGATTGATGGAGAGGGTACCCCTATGTGTCTAGGATAGGTACCACGGTGTCTGCATCCACATACTGTGGGAGTGAGTGACAGGATTGTAGGGCTATTGTGGTGGGTGGCGCATTGTGTAGTGTTTTATCATGAGCACAACCCTCATGTATAGGGACTATGTTTTGAAGTCCCCATTTTGTAATTACTGACACTATCGACATATAGAGGCATATGATACTTTAAATGGGTTGCATACCCACATTTTGACATCACACAGTTTTGTGTTTTTTTTACACACCTTTTATATATATGCATATATGACTATTTTGGCTCTACTGATGGCTCAATGTACAAATGAATGTTGACTTTGATGATTGTGAACCTATGTGTATATATATGCATGTTGTTATGATTGAAGAAATGAATGTGACAAATGCAAATCTAGAATGTAATTAGCTAATGAATCAGGTAACACATTAACTCTTTGAGGAACATGTTCATAAGTAATAAACTCAAATGACCTCTCTAACAGACGCACTCTTAGGTACTTACGGAACAATATAGGATTGAGAACTGTATATACATGGTTTAAATAAGACACCACTAACTGTGAGTCTAATCAAACGATCATCTGATGAATACCATGGGAAATCACCTCAGTTAACAACTCTATGACCCACTATATTCAACAATATTGTTGGTAGTGGGTCCCAAGAAAATGCCCCTAGAACTAAATATCTCATGTGTGGGAGAGAAAATTACCCATGCAGAAGAATCACTATTCTATGTACTCCGGTTGGCACCATCCGCAAATCCTATGTACTCCAAGGAAGAAGATGACATATACCAATCAAGCACACAACATGATCAGAAAGAGCCTAAAACAATCCACACATAAAATACCAACAACAACACACTAGCACTCACACACAAAACCTATATACATATGTACATCATACCGTAAGACCTGATGGCATAGGTGTAATATCTTTTGAGATAGAGCTTATTTCTAGGCTCATATAATGCATTGCCTTGATGATCAACCAACTCATAGGCCCCTTTTGACAATACTCATTTCACCACATAGGGACCATACCACATTGGAACAAATTTACCTGTCCCCAAGGTATCATGGTCTTGGTCATATAGAAAAACTAGATCCCCTTCAAAAAATACTCGACACTTGACACATTGATAGTTTTGGGCCTTAACATGCCTCTTATGCATCTCATTGGAAATTGAAACCTCTCAATTGTGTTCACCTAACTATTCAAGGTACAACATGCCTTCCTCCATAGCAAAGGTGTGTGGAAACAATTCCACAGTGAGATTTAGTGAAGGGATCTCACATTCAATGGGAAGAATCACCTTAGTCCCATAAACCAAGTAGAAAGGAGTAAATCTGGTGGAAGTTTCAATCGAGGTCATATACACCCATAATGCAGAAAATAACATGATGTGCCAGTTTGACCTAGCCTTGTTAACCATACACAACAACATGGTTTTTAAGACCTCATTGACAACTTCTACCCATCTGTTAGCTTGAGGGTGATAAGGAGTATAATGCTGGTGTTGAAAACCAAACATTAAGGAAAGGTCCTCCATCATATGTTTATAGAAGTGTGACCCATGATTAGTAACAATTGTCTTGGGGACACCAACCCGAGAAATCACGTGGTTAAAAATAAATAGAGCGGTTGTACATCCATCATTATTTGATGTACACATTACTTCATCCCACTTGGTAAAGTAGTCAGCTGCCACAATGATATAATGGTGTTGAACAAAGAAGATGGCGTGCAATTCATAAAGTCTACCCCCCACTTAGAAAATGGGCCAATGGAAACAACATGATGAAGCGGGGCCAGTGGAGCACACATATTAAATGTAAAGATTTGACATTGATGGCACTTTTTCATCGCTTCATCGTAGTCTCAAAAAATAGTGGGCCAAAAATATACGACACAGAGGATCCTTTGAGCATAGCTATTCCTCATAGATGACCACCATAGGCCCCAGCATGGCAGTCATTTAAGACATGTTCAGCTTCAATATGAGTTAAACATCGTCTTAACACTACGCCAACCACTTGATGATACATGGTATCATTAAGAATGACATAATGTTGAGCATGGAGGAATAACTGATGATGTTCATCTCTAGATAAGTGGGAATAAAAACTTTGAGTCTGCAGGTAAGTCAAGATGGGTCCATACCACAGGTCGGAAGGGTAAATCAAGAACAATTCATCATTAAGTAAGGAATATTTGACTGGATCTGGACAGTCGTCAATTGGAAATCCGCCATAAATTATGTGAAAAATAGTGCCTTCTTGGACTTAGCTGTGACAAATTCTAGGTCAAACTCATGAAGGATAAGGATCCATTTAGAGTACTTGTCCCCAATTACATGATGGGTAAGGATATGTTTCAATGGGTTAATTTCGACTACAACAAAGGTTTTTTGCAAGAGTATGTAATGGCGAAAACATTGGACAGCGTGTAATGCTTCCAAGGATAACTTCTCGACCATAAAATACCGCAGTTGTGCCCCCACTAAACCTTTAATAAGGTAATAAATGAAAAAATCCTAATGGCTATCATCCTCTTGGGATAATACCATACCAATAGTGTCTGTCGTGGCAGCGAGGTATAATATAAAATCGCGTGTATAATCAGGAGGATGTAGGATAGGAACATTGAACAAGGCTTGTTTAAGGGCATCGAAGAAAATTTGTGCTTGCTCATACCATATGAAAGGTAATTACTTTTTCAATAGATGAATTAAGCCTTTGGAAACCTTAGCATAATCATGAACAAACGACGTAAAAAAATAGCTTTTGCTTGCAGACTCTGGAGTTGATGGATTGTGCACGGGAGAGGCAATCGAAGCATAGCTTCCACCTTAATGGAATCAACTTGAATACCCTTATGCAAGATTATAAAACCTAATAGGTGACCAGATGTAACACAAAAAATACATTTGTTAGGGTTCAACTAAATATTTTAGGTATGACATCTAGTAAAAATTGCTATCAGGTGTTCTGGATGGCCAGCTCGATGGTGAGATCGAGCAGCCAGGTCATCAAGGTACACTTCCACAGTGTGTTCGATATCATGGAAGGCATAGGACATAGCATGCTGAAATGTGGAACTGAATGTCATGTCCCCATTTTGGATGCACCATGGTTCACCAGTAGACCATTAGATCCCCATGGATCCTAGTGGAAAAACTAAATGAATTAAGTTAGGCCTTGGTTGGAATTTTAATAATTTAAGCTAGTATTGATGTATCCTAGTGGCATTTAATCATTAATATTTATTTATTTAATATTTTGATAAGTGGATGATGATTAAGGAGGGCCCAAGAGGGTGAATGGAGGCTCATTTTTCCTTCCATGATGTTTCCTGAATTAAAAATTAGGAGAAAGCAGAAAGCCAGAGAATAGCCAGAAAACAGAGGAAAGCAAGGAAAAGCTAGGAAAAGCAATAAAGCATGGAAAAGCAAGAAACTCAAAAAATTAGGAAGCATGTAGAAAGGCAGGAAAGTCCATAAAATAAGAAAAAAGAAGGAAAGAAAGTAAAAGCACTGGAAAAGTAGTAAAAAGCAGAAAGCAAGGGAAAGGTAGAACAAAGCAAGGAAAATCAAGAAAGGTTGCACAAAGCTAGTAAATTGACAAATTGACTACGCAAGGCTCTTGGATGAGCAAGGGACCACATACTATGACTTTAATGACTTGAATAAGAATCTACCGAGTTTATAAAAAAGAGAGAGAGAGCACCATTCATATCTTTTGATAGTTTAACTTTTGCATTGAGAAAGCTTTGAGCTTCTCTAGGCTTGGGAGATGCGCCCGTATCCAACTGTGGGAGATGTTCCCATAGTAATTGTTCCATTATTATTCCTCTCATCTAATGTACAGCCATTAGAGCTTGAGTTGCAGGTTTTAACTATCATACATCCTGAAGAATTCGTGCCTCCAAATTTGGTGCAAATATTGGTTCAAGATCGCTGAAGATTTGTGTGGATATTCATCTAGAGAAGAGATCAACTTGAGTAATTTCTCCCCTCTGAGATATATCAGTTGTATTTAGTGCCTCCCATGAGATATTTGATATTCATTCTCATCCTACGGTCATGATGCAGTACAACCAACACTTCTCTCATGCTCCCACTAAAGAATTATGCTCCATTGTTGTAAGATCTCAAAGATTGAGGACAAGGTGTAAAGTATGAGTTATGAATGCCTTCAAATTCTTCTAATAAATTCTATAAATATTGATGCTGATTATTTACTTTTATCTAAATTCATATAGTACTTCTGAGAAATAATTTGTGATCCTTTGTGGTTGTTTGTACTTCATTATTTCAAGACTAGCCCTTTAGGCATGAATTTATGACTAGTTTTGCAGTAACTTTAATAAAATGTTGTAAGTCATTACAGGTCCTTAAGACATTAATGAAGCCAACCCAATCCTTAGAATGATTTTTTGTGACCTTCTTTTCCCATTTGGAAAATCCTGAAATAATACTAGTTGAGTAGTCCGTAGTAGCGCACTTCGTCGTCTGACCTCAAAACACTGTCAAACCTTCCAAAACTCATGTAAATTTTGAATAGAAATAGATTAGAGGGTAAATACCTATTATCCACCTTCTAGTTGCATTCAAGTGTTAGTGGAGGAATCTAGTATGCATATGTTGGTGTACCCAGGAAGCCTTGGAGTAGAATTCAACGGCAACTATTGTTGAAACATAAATGGTCCCTATTACACCTAAATCTTGTCATCATAAGTCCCTTGTTAACTCAATGCCTTGATTACCTGAAGTCCCTATGACCAAGCAAGTCAGTTAGAGCAAGTTGATGTCCTTTGTTCACATTTCTAGTTGGGCCGACGCACATTGTCTTTGAGCAAGCAATGCCCAACTAGGGCCAACGCAGAGTGTATTCTTCCCACCCGCGCCAGGGACGTAGAGTGTCTTTGTACAACATGTGCTTCCCTTCCCTGACGCAGGTTTCCCTCATACAACCTACAATGGATTTGGTTAATTGGGATAAAGGTAGCTTTCGAGCGATTTCTAGAAGTTGGATGAGGTGGATTTGTATCCCTAACTCCTAGGTGAGTTGTCCTATGGTTCCCTAACCTCAAGGGAGGATCCCTTAGCCCTCTCCCCAGGATCCTCAACCTACTCTATCCACTTGGTCCTATAAATACAAGGCCCCTCTCCATTCCAAAGGGAGGAAGTTTATAGAACTTACATGTTGGTGAAATTAGCTTAGGAGATTTCTATCCATCTATTGGGAGACTCACACTTCCTTTAGAGGCATTGGATTGGATTGTTGGAGGAGGATTGCAACGTTAAGTCTTGGGTTGTAATCATCTCTCTACTTTGTATTTCCCTCTTTTATACAGTAATATAAACTCTTTCTGCAAATTTTATTATGTTAGTAATATTTGTATTTTACTTCCTTAACCATTTACTTAGATCAGTTATTGTTTAGACATGTTTTACTGCTTGTATTGTTTCCATGTGTTTTGACAAGTCTTGCAGCTAAAGATCTGACGACCGCGAGACTAAGAGAAATAACGAGGAAGAAGATCTACGATCTGAAGGTAATATGTCTAAGTACTCGGTCTAGGAAAGTAGCTTTGTATTCTGTCATTATTTGTTCTAGATTCACATTGAACTAGGAAGATTTGGCTTGCGTCCGCTCGAGTAGATTGTCCAGTAACAAATCTGGAGACCATACTGGGGACATACATTAGTTTTGATTTCGAGTTTGAGTGTGTTATTCTTGATTTCTTTAATGAGCCATTACTTTGCCTCTTAAGCCTATTTTCACCATCAGTTTCTTTTTTTTAAGAGTTTGTTGACTTTCTCTAGGTTTGTTGAGCCATTCTTAGTCCATTTATTTGATCATTGGTTGGATTTTTTTCCTTGTTTTCCTTGATTTATTCGCCCGACGCACCTGGGAAGTACATCTAGGGTGCTTGTCCACCCAGGAGCGCATTTTTCCTCTAGTCATACTGCATCATCAATGCTTTTGCCGATCTGACATTCTACATCGCCGATGCTTTTCCCCTGTTTGCAACCTGCGTCGGGCGCTCTGTACCCAACCATAACCTGTGCTGAGTTTTCAAACATGAGGCTTGGGTATTTTGATCCAAACCTTTTGGTTTTTGGATTGATCAGCAAACATCTCTGCACTGTATCTTCCAGGCATAGGTCTTTTTTATTCAGCAATGTTTCGTTTGGTTTGCTTGTGTTGGTCTTTGGGTCTTTTTGATCAAGTGAGTTCGATTGAAGTGGTGGGAAATTTCAATCCCACATGGTCATCCACTCCATCTTGTTCTTCCTGATAACCTCACTGGATCTATCCAGCATGCTATAACCGCTCCCGAACTCTTGTTGAGCTTAGTTATCTTTGGTTGGCTTACATTTGATCTTTTTGAGTGATTTTTCGTGTTTTTAGGTCATTGGAGTGTTTGTCATTTCTTTGAGAATTTCTGAGTGATTAGAGTGCTACAAGTAGTCTTTGTTTTCAGCCATTTACACTTAAAAGCATTATTCTTATCAAGTTTTGTATTCGCATATCATTGAAAAAATTAAAAGTGCTTCATTTTTACCATTTTCAAGTGCATTTGAGAATTGTTGTAAAAATTGATTCATGCATTGGAATTCATCATTTCTTTTGGAAAGTTTGGGAAGAGCATTAATCATTTGTATTTTTCTCGAATTATGAGTCATTCATTTTCTTGAAGAATCCGAGTGTAGTCAAATTTTTGCAAAAGTGATTCCATGCTTTAAGGAGTTATATGCATTTTTTATTTTCATGCTTTTAGGTTATCATTGTGAAAATTGAAAAGTTAGTGTGCTCTAGATAGAGATTCTCCTTTTTCATCATTTAGGTTCATTCTAATTGAAAAAGACAAAAAATAAGTGCTTTGATTTGGATTTGATGTGTTGTTGATTTTCATGTTTTGCTTGAAAAACGAAAAGAGTGCTTTCATTATCATTTTTGGTAGATTGAGAATGTGGTTGAAATTTACTGTTTTGTGAGACCATTGGAAAAAGATTTCCCCTTCCCGTACATAGATTTCATCAAAAGAAAGAGTGCATTTTTCATGTAGTTTGTGGATTGCATTATGTTTACGTTTATGTACTCACCTCATGCATTCACCTAACCGTCCAGATAAAATTAACGATAGAACTAGGTTAAATTTTTTAGTAACTTGTGTGTTACGTTAGAGATGTGTTTCAGCGTCTTGAAACATGGCAGTTGTCGTTATTTTCCTGCACTCCATCCACGGGGAGCTGTGTTTCTTCCACGTACCAACCAGTATATTGAATCTCTTTCACGTACCAACCGATATATCGAAGGCTCTTTCACGTACCTTAGGGTATATGGAAATGCACTTCATGTACTCGACAGTATATCGAAAGGTGTTTCATGTACTCAGTAGTATATAGGAAGGCTCTTGTCGTACGGTTGTGCATTAGACAGCACCAACATAGATTTGAGCTCCCATGTACCTTAAGTATATCGGGAGACACTCCTAGGATTCCCGAAACCAACTGAGCTAACCATTTGGCCGTCTTGGCAGAGTAATACACTGAGAACAACACTCGGGGAGATACTATGCGTGTACTATCAGGTATTCGGGTTATATGGTCAGGGGTACGGTCCTAATCCTCCCTGGTTAGTGCTATGAAATATTGGGCCTAGTATAACTGTTGGACCTTGGAGTATATCGCGAGTTGCGAAGCCTTGACAATCCCGTGAGGTTCCAGACTTTTGAATCCACACCTATCAGATAACTTTTCTTGCAGCCTTAGTTTGTGTAGATTTTTCTGGACTGCTTTTTCTTTTGTATAGGATACCCTTAGGAGAAATTTTGGTTCGGTCATTCTAGCTGAACAACCTTTGAGAAGGTCCTGTATAATTTTGAACTTACCACCCAAATACTCCCTTAATCAAGAGGTAATTTCGAGGGTCAGCATGGACGCACAAGTTACGGTCGTGTCACCTGAAGTAGAAAAATCTACTATGGAGTCTGGAGCGAACATGCTTCATCCTGATTCACCAACCTCTAACCCATCAAGGGATGAAGAGGGAGAACCTTCCACTTCACAAGACACATCCTTCCACCGCGTAATGGAAGGAGAACCTGGATCTTTAGAATGGTTAAATGCATCCCAGGATGAACCTGTATCCACAGCATTCGGTCCATCCGCATCATTTTGGGATACTTCTCTCAGGAAATAATGGGCCCACTTGGCTATAGAGCTGGAGCCAGAAACCACTCCTTTCCATTGGGATCCTCATGCCCAACGTTTGGCTCTAGTCTTTGCACTCATGGACCAACTATGCCTGTGTGGTGATGAACTTCGGTGCTACAACTTCACCTGAAGAGAAGATGCTTCAGAGACATCTATGTTTCAATCTACTCCCATTCGTTCATTTTCCCTTACTTCACTAGAGACACCCATTCAAAATGTGACCACTTACGAACCTGGTCAACCTTTATTTCCTGCGAGTACACCTCTCAGTCAGGGGACCAGTTCCACACCTCAAATGACTCAAAGTGTTGAAGGACAACAGTCCAACACTCCTCCTACCTCAACTAGAACATTACCTATCCTTCCCCCACCTCGAAATTCGAGGGGACAATACGTTTTACCTCCTAACTTCTTTACAAGTACCGTTCCTCCATAAGTAAGTCAACATCTACCCATCATGATTCAACCATCCACTAGTGGTCAACACGTTTTCACTGGGGGGAAACCTTCGGTTTTTTAGCCATAATTCGAGTGGAGGATTGGAAATTGGTCATTCCCTTGGCAGCTCTTTACCTATTGTGGGATCCACCATGGGATTACCACTTGATGGGGACCATCCAACCCAACCCAACCACCATGGATTCAAGCGTATCCAGGTTATCTTAACCTTGTGTCGAGACAACTTAATCCCTGAAACGTACTCCACAGGATACCTTATCCCGGAAACTCATACACTCCATGGGGACATTTCAATCTTGCACCGATCGGACACCCACAAAATTTTCCTCATGCCCCACCACCCCCACCACCAATTGGTCCACCTCCTTCTGAAGGGGGCAGACCTCCACCTTCTGGCAGAGGCGGAGGCCCACCCCATTCCGGTGGTGGAGGGCCACCTTATTCCGGTGGAGGAAGATGACCACCACCCTATGGTAGTGGCGGGCCCCCACCTTATGGAGGAGGCCCACCTCATTTTGGAGGTGGTGGCCCACCTTATTTCGGCGGTGGCAGGGGAACACCACCTTCTAGCAGTGGTAGACCCCCAGTCCAGGGTAATTTTTAGGGGCGAAATTTCACTATTTGGCTATTTTTTAGGCTTTTTTTCAAAAAATAAATTCACTATTTGGTCATTTTTAGTCTCTAATATTGCCAATATTTACATAAAATATGTTTTTTTATCATAATATTCGCCAAAATTCACACATTTCAATGGTAAATTGTATGTTTCATATTTAATATTCCTCGACCTATCTATATACTTGTTTTTTTCAATCCAAAATAATCGCCTAGGATACTAGACTTAAGTATAATATTAGAATCCTTAAAAAATACCCTTACGGAGGAGGCCCACCTTATCCCGGATGTGGTGGCCCACCCTATTCTGGTGGCGGAGGCAGCAGATCCCCTTATTCCGGCACTGGCAGAGGACCCCCACCTGGAGGTCCCCCTTATTCCGATGGTGGAGGACCCCCACCTCCCGGTGGTGGCCCACCCTATTATGGCGACGGACCTACATATGGTCCACCACCCAACCCGGGAAGCCCACCCTCTTATGGCCAATTCCCGTAGGCAAAACCTTATAATCAATTGATCCAAGGTCCTATTGGTCTGTATATGCCATATCAATACTATCAATATCTGCAGCCAAACCAACATCTACCCTTTTTGGCTACTTTGGACCTACCCGACCTGTCTTGTATGACGAACGACCCCATCCTACACAGCTACAATTGGCCGCCAATTCCAGTCAAGTTACCCTCCGATATTCCCAAATTTGATGGAAAACCTGGTGAGGACCCGAAAAACCATGTGATGACCTACCATCTGTGGTGCTCATCCAATTCCTTAATGGATGACTCGATCCATTTAAGGTTATTTCAAAGGACCCTCACTGGCCCAGCTGCCAATTGGTATATTGAATTACCACCGCACTCCTTTCCCGATTTTCGCTCTCTTTCTATGTCTTTTTTGACTCATTTAGAGTTACCCACACGCTACGAAACTGGTACAGACCTTTTGACTTCACTCTGTCAAACCACCGCAACTCATATCTATGATCATATCTATGAGTGGCGAAGGAGACAATGTCTCATTAAGGCTCCTATTCCAGACCAACTCTTAGCTCACTGGTTCACGAAGTCTCTTTTACCTGTCGTAGCTCGAGATGTGGCCATGGGAGGGGCTGTCACTGAGGAACATGTTATTTCCCGTGCCCATTACTTAGAACTGGTCTATGCTCAATCTGGCACGTTGTATGACATTGTTCCTGACGCACCCCACCCTACGTACGACTTTGCAAAACCACCTAAGGGACCTCAAGACGATGGCATCATTGGTTTCCTTAACTGTCATCCTTCTACTCAAACTGGTGGATCATCGAATCCCCAGGGTTCTTCCCCATCCCCACCACAGGCTGGAAACAACACCACCAAGTCACCCACTCCTGCCTCCACTGAAGAGGTAAATTTTGTTCAATCATCTTCGCTTTAGAAATCCGGTGGTAAGAAGCAAAATAAAGGTAAACCCAAGAAATATTATAACCAGTAGGAGCCCAAGACCACCTTTGAAGAAACCAAACACAAGCGGAAGTTGAAGTATCCTTGTTTACTGTGTGGTGGTGACCATTTCTCTAAGGAATGTCCCCATCGAGATGAAGTGCAAAAGTTCTCAAGGGAAACCCCACTCCCACAGTTCTCAATGATCCCTTCCCCAATCAAAACCAGCAAATGATTGCCCAACCCTCTCCTTCACACAGAGACACATCTTCCACCGTGCATGTTCTCATGATGCCTAGTGAGACGGATAACTTGAACATACATTCACACTCGTACAACTCAGTCCCTCCGAAGGAACCCGTTGGAAGTAATACTGAAAAATATTCCACTTCTATTCCCGATGTTACCGTGCTGCCAACTTCTCTCACCATTGAGAAGCATTCCTTAGATTCAGTGTTGCATCTGCCTAAGAGCACGATTCAAAAAGCAGTTTTCAATACTAATGCTCGGGAAGCTTAGAACTACAACATTGTAGAGGATTTGGTGCAAGCTACTTGAGCCATGTCGACGCTAGAGGTCTTGCAGAATTGTCCCAATCAGTGCAAGACTCTTCTCGCTGCCATTGGCACGGTAGATCCAAATTCCTCTAATACAATCATGTTTCGACTCGAGTACTTTAAACCAAGGCTTTCCCACCAACTGGCATTTCAAGTTTCCACGAATATTGCTGGGAAGATGATCCATCGTACTATATTAGACGAAGGCGCTTCTACCTCGATCATGTTGATATTGGTTGGAGATCCATTGGTTCTCCCGAGTTAAACCGTTCTCCCACTACCCTGAAAGCATTCGACGGTCATGGATTTCAACCCCATGGGCTATTACAAGCCTTGGCAATCAAGTTGGGGGCAGGGTAATTTTTAAGGGCGAAATTTTTCCAATTGGCTATTTTTTGGGCTTTTTTTCAAAAAATAAATTCGCTATTTGGTCATTTTTAGTCTCTAATAATACCTATATTTACATAAAATATGTTTTTTTATCATAATATTTGCCAAAATTTACTCATTTCAGTAGTAAATTGTATGTTTCATATTTAACATTCACCTACCTATCTATATACATGTTTTTTTCAATCCAAAATAATCGCCTAGGATACTATACTTAAGTATAATATTAGAATCCTTAAAAAATACCCTGGTTGGGGGGTAAGACCGCAACCATTAACATGGAAGTAGTTGCAGCCCCTTTGGATTATAATCTCTTACTTGGTCGTAATTGGTTTTATGCCATGACTGCGGTTGCGTCATCCATCTTACGCATTGTGCAATTCCCCCACCAAGGTTGAATTGTCACTGTCGACCAACTGGATTTATGTACACAGGACACCACTACTCATCCCGGAGATAATGTCCTGTTACTTGGACAATCTTTGCAACCATATGAGAGCATGGGGGTCGGCCTCATAAAAGACTCATCTCTTATGGGTGTCTTTACAACCTTGGATCCCCCTAACCATGTTTCCATGGTGAACATGATATCATCTTTTCCGAACTCCACTACTCAATGGCTCGTCCCTGATGAAGCCACCATGCATTTGATTGGAGACAAAATGCCTCTTTCACCCACTGAAACTACTTATGAGGCTATCCAGTCAGCACCCAAGGACCACTTAGCTGTGGCCTCTACATCATGTTCTCTATAGTGGACATCATCCTCACCCGACACTCTACTCCGGAATTTCCATTCTAATGAGTCCATTATGGATATTATGAGTGCGGATGACCCTGTATGGGAATACCTCCACCATCGATTGTCTTTCCTACCCCCATTGGATTCTGTGGAGAACAACATCACCACCATTTTCACACCATATGTCTATCCTTGCCCCCAGTCACCGATACTCACGTGTCATACGGTCATGGAGGTCAACTTGGCAAACATCGAACCTACCATTCCGGTAGACATCTCGGTTACTCCTAGTGTCGTGGAACATATTCGTTTAGGCCAGAGCTGTTCTCCTGAAGAGATCACCATTTTTACGGCCTTATTCAAGCAATTCCGCGATGTGTTTGCTTGGACCTACGAGGAGATTCCCGGGATAGATCCTGCTATCGTTTCACATGAGATTAAAACCTATCCCGATGCTAAACTAGTCCATCAAAAGTTATGACTAGTACACCCTCGAAAAATTACGGCGATTAGGGAAGAAATTGAAAATCTCTTGAAGGCCGGCTTCATCTACCTTTTTCCATTAACAGAATGGGTCTCAAATGTCATCCCTATAGCTAAGAAGCAGGGCACCATCCGGGTCTCCGTCGATTATAGGGATCTAAATAAGGCTTGTCCTAAGGACAATTACTCCACTTCCTTCATCGATTAGATCATAGACAATTGTGTTGGGAGTGTCATCTTCTCATTCATGGATGGATTTTTCGGTTACAACCAGATTGAGATAAAATCGAATGACCAACATAATACATATTTCATCTTCCCTTGGGGCACGTTTTCTTATCGCAAGCTCCCTTTTGGTCTAAAAAATGATGGTGCCACATTCTAGCGGGCCATGTTGTATGCTTTTTATGATGTGAAGGACTTTGTGGAACCCTATCTTGATGCTGTGGAACCCTATCTTGACGATCTCCCTACTCATTCGCAGCAGCGTGAGTTCCACATCGATCATCTGATGTCTGTATTCGTCAAATGTAGGCAGTATAACATCCATATGAACCCTCACAAGTGTATTTTCTGCGTCGAGTCTGGACGCCTCCTAGGTCTTATTGTTTCAAAAGATGGGATCCGCATTGATCCCTTGAAGGTGGAATCCATTGTCACCCTCCCACCTCCTACTGACGTTACAGAACTACAAAGTATTCAAGGGAAGGAAACTTACTTACGGTGTTTTGTCTGTAATTTCGCTCAGAAGACACAGGGATACATGAGATTATTGAAGAAGGACGTCCCGTTCATTTGGGACGATCAAGCGCAACAATCCTTCGACAGTCTGAAACATGCCATTACCCATGCCCATGTGCTCCAACTGCCCAATGACTAGAAGGATTACATCCTTTATCTCGCTGCTTTTTCCACCACGATTGCCATGGTCCTGGTCCAGGAAGACAACAATGCACAAGAACATGTGATTTATTACCTCAGTAAGGGTCTTATTGACTCTGAAACGCGTTACTCACATGTTGAGAAACTCGCTCTTGTGGCATTCATTTCCATCCAAAAGTTTCGTCATTATATAGTGCTCCAGAGCACCACCATTATCGCCGACTCAAACCCCATGTACCATGTTCTGACACGTCAAGTACTCGGGGGAAAGTATTCACACTGGATTGTGATACTTCAAGAATTCAATCTCCTCTTCGAGAAGGCCAAGTCTAAGAAGTCTTCGGTGTTTACCAAGCTCATTTGTGATCTTCCCCGTGTTGATTTAGGATTTGAGCCCAACGATTCTCTTCCAGATGAGTCGTTATTCCTCATCAGCACATCCGACCCATGGTATGGATATATTAACTTATATATTCAAACCCAATGGTTCAACCCCCAACTGTCTCGTTATGATTGTCATCGTATACGCCACCACGCGAAATATCACTTGATCATTAGCGATACCCTGTATCGTCATGGTGTAGATTATGTTCTTCGACGTTGTCTGACACATGAGGAGGATGAACATGTCTTGAATGAATGTCACACTAGGGCTTGTGGTGGTCATCTCTCTGGGATGGCTACAGCCCAGAAGATACTACGCACAGGATATTATTGGCCATCCATATTTAAAGATTGCATTGAGGTCGTTAAACAATGTCCCTCATGCCAACATTTTCAAATGAAAAAGCGCTCCCACCCAGCCCCGTTACACCCGATTATTGTCGTGGGCCCCTTTTAGAAATTGGGCATAGATTTCATGCACTGTAAGCCTACCTCGGCCGTGGGGCATGGTTACGTCATAGTAGCTGTGTATTATTTTACTAAATGGCCCGAGACTATGCCTAAGTACAACAAAGACAAAAAAACCGCGGCACACTTCATGTTCAACCATGTCATTGAACGGTTTGGAGTTCCACAAGCCATAGTCACCGACCATGGATCTCACTTCCAGAACCATATTGTAGACGAATTGAGCGCCAGACTTGGTTTTCGTCATGAAAAATCAACCCCTTACTGCCCACAATCAAACGGACAATTAGAGGCCATCAACAAGGTCTTGAAAACCATGATTCAACGCATGGTGGGTACACACAAGTCCAACTAGCATAACATGCTCTTTTCCGCACTATGGGCATACCGGACCTCCGTTAAGACTGCCACCAGATTCACACCATTCCAATTAGTTTATGGATTGGAGGCAGTCCTACCTATAGAGTGCGAGATCCCATCTATCAAACTCGCAGTTGAACTTCTCCCGAACACCACTACCGAGGAAGGACGCTTCCTTTACCTAGCGAAACTCGACGAGACATGCCCCGATGCTAGTCTTTCCAATGAGGCACACAAGAAACGCATCAAATCACAGTATGATAGGTCAGTTAAACCTCGTGTCTTCAACGAGGGTGATTTGGTTCTCACATATGGCCAAAAACATGATAAGATGGGGGCAGGTAAGTTTTATTCCATGTGGCATGGACCGTACATAGTGACATGTGTTCTGGAAAAGGGAGCCTACGAGCTAAAAGATTATGATGGGATATCTTTGGGAGAGCCCCGCAATGGGCTCTACCTGAAGAGGTACTATGCCTGAGTTTTTCACGCATAATTATCTTGTATATACTATACATGGCATGTGTTTTTTGTGGTGTGACGCTTTGTTTTAGTGTGTCTAGATCTTGTTTCAATACTTATACCATGTTCTTTCTGCATGTGCAGATGGAAACTAGCTACGGATTCCCGGGCGATGCCAGCTGGCATACCCGTAACCTTGCTTCGATAGCCTCAGTACTTTATTCTCCCACCGACGAATTTATCAGCTCAGGAGGAAGTTGTCTAGGATATGAAACCAATGACACCGCGGAATACCAGGTAGTGATTGGAACCCTAACCGATGCTCTTTCCTTGGGTATGAGCCACGTTGTCATCCACCCAGATTCACAACTAGTGGTTTCTCATATTAACCGGATCTATGCTATCCGCGACCCTACTCTACTTCATCTCTTCAGACAAGTTCATCTTCTGAAAAGGTATTTTGGATCTATTCAATACCTGCACATTCCACGAGACATGAATACAGTTGTTGACTCGATGACCAACTTCATTTTAGATTGGCACATTGCACACACATAATATATTAATAAAATATAAAGGAAAACATAACATGTAAATCATCCATTGTATAAGCAAACATGTAATCAAGATCTCATTAATCACCAATAGAACACAAGATGTATAAACAGCCAGAAGTGTCTGTATATATATATAAATCAGTACAAGATACAAAATGGTAGTGCTGATACAAAATTCTGAAGCATGCTAGCTTTCAGTAAGAGTCCTCTCTACAAAATCTGAAGCTCATAAGATTTCAATATATACATAAGTAAAAAATGCGCCTAAACCCTAGGGTGCGTAACACCAGGTTGCTCATGGAAGCAGACTACGACCCTCGCCACCTTCTGGAGTAGCGTGCTGAAACGTATTGATACTCCGACCGTCAGCTTCTAATAGCGACGGGGTAGGTCATGGACACCCGGCTCTAGAATTTCCAGGGTCATCCTCTGGATTTTCTCCTTGACCTCCTCTAGCTCCTTGAGAGCATCATAGACTGCAGGACCCACCTTCGTGTTAATTTTTGAACATTAATTCAACATACTCTAGGATCTTTATTGAGAGAATAACATGTACAACATATCAAGTATAACAATGCATATCAATCACACCAAGCAATCACATGAGACAATAGACACACAGAGTTTCACTGGGGAAAACCATAAAGGTGAAAAACCCCACAACTTCCTCAGAGATAGAAAAAGCAATGATACAACCAAAGTATAAGAGATAGTCTTCTACTAGCAGCCACTCCTCCTCCTCAACTAGTGCGCCACTTTCCAAGTGATGTAGGAGTGAATAATGAGATGAAAAAATAGAGATCTCCCGCTCTCTATTTATACTTGTTCAAACTTTCCTAATACACTAGCAGGGCCGACTTCTCTAGAAGAGTCTAATAACCCATGGTTACATTAATCCAGGCCGACACCGCACTTGGTGGTCTAATAACCCATCATAGCAAGTTACGACACTTGCGACACTTGTCAATACAAATGAACACACTTCCATATAGAGGAATAATAACATCTCTATAGGAGTACAATATACATGGGTGAAATACATTTCGAAGTTACATATACATCAACACTCCCTTTTAACTAGGAAGGTATTTCTCGACACAGATCTGCTAGCACAAGTCTTATTCTCTAGATTATCATCAGTGAATCATCGTCATCATCACTACTGCTACTATCTCAATCAATCTCTAATCTACTCGTCATAGGAAGTTCTATAGAGCTAGTCCTTTTTCATACTGGATGTAGGCCCACCACTTGTAGGTCTTCATCATCACTGGCCATACTGTGGAATCCTCAGGACTGATTACGTGCATCAACAAAACCTCGAAAGAGCATCCCAAGACTGATTACGAGCTTACTGATCAACCTATTGGATCTCCCAGAATATTTTACATGTTGACCTTCAAAAAACCTACTAAGAGCATCCCAGAATGTTACGAGCACACCGCTCTAACTGTCTGGATCTCGATAGAGCATCCCAGGTTGTTATGAGCACACCGCTCTACCTGTCCGAATTTTAAAGGATCTTTTCTATGTGAACTTTCACAAAACCTACTCAAAGCATCCTCGGATGTTACGAGCACACCGCTCTACCTCTCTGGATCTTGATAGAGCATCCTAGGATGTTACAAGCACACCGCTCTAACAGTCTGGATTTTAAAGGATCTTTTCTATGTGAAACCGTAGAAAAACCTACTCAGAGCATCCCAGGATAGTATGAGCACACCGCAATACTGGTCTGGATATCGATAGAGAATCCCTGGATGTTACGAGCACATTGCTCTACCTGTCTGGATTTTAAAGGACCTTTTCTATGCTACCTGCACAACCTGTCCACGGCCACAGATTATCAACCCGATACTCACCATACATCATCCTGATGTACATCATCACATGATCAACCTGATCATCATCATAGCATCAACTTGATGCATATCATCTGGAGCAACATCCTGAAGCTCGTCATCTGTGATCATCCTAATCATCATCATAGCATCAACCTGATGCATATCATCTGGAGCAACATCTTGAAGCTCGTCATCTGTGATCATTCTGATCAAACAATATATCCATCTGATGCATACAAAGTATCTACCTGATACATATCATCATACATGATCTTCCTGATCATACAATGCATCCACCTGATATACATACATAAGTACATGATCTACCTGATACATACATAAGTACATGATCTACCTGATCATACAATGCATCCACCTAATACATATACAAAAATACATGATCCACCTAGTACATAAATACATGATCCACCTGATCATATCAAGAATCCAACATGATGAATATACAAATATATCAAGCATCCAACATAATGCATATACAAATATATCAAGCATCCAACATGATGCATATACAAATATATCAAGCATCGAACAAGATTCATATACAAATACATGTTTAAACTGACCAAAGCATCCAACTGATGCATATATAGAGCATTAACTAGAGCATCATCCTGATGCTCACCATCTAGCGCTTACATCCACAACCATGGGAAGGATCCTCCTCTCATCATGCTTGGAATGGCTTCTGCAAATGTTTCCATCACTTCTTCCTCGAAGTGTCGTCACTCTGAAGAACACCAAACCTCTCTCTGAAGTACTCAAACTTCACTCTGGCTAGTGGTTTCATCAACACATCTGCAACCTACTCATCCGTCGCAACATATAGGAGCTTCACTGCTCCTCTCTGCACCATATCCACGATATAGTGATATTTGATCTCAATGTACTTCGACCTGTCATGGAACACTGGGTTCTCAGACAGCTTCACACAACTCTGGTTGTCACAAAAGATACCAGTAGCATCCAACGGGAGATCAAATAACTCAAACAGTAGCTTCCGGAGCCATACTGCCTCACAACTAGCCGAACAAGCTGCAACATACTCTGCCTCGACTATACTCAGTGCTACGCGGGACTACTTCCTTCTAAACCAAGAGATCACACCCAATCCCATAGTGAAGCAGCACCCAGATGTGCTCTTCCTATCTGCAGCACTGCCTGCCCAGTCTGAATCAACATAACCTTGTAGGTTAAACTTTTGATTCACATCATACTTGAGTCCATAATTAATTGTACCCTTCAGGTACCTCAGAATATGCTTTTCAGCAACCAGGTGAACACCTCTGGGATCCGTCAAGAACTGGCTCAATGTGTTCACCACAAAGCAAATATCTGGTCTAGTGTTCGTTAGGTACATCAAGGACCCAATCATCTGACGATACACAGTGACATCAACCGGATCAGATGAAGCATCACACAGAAGCTACAATTTCGATGCCATAGGTGTGGCCATGGCCTTGCAGTCCATCATCCCGAAACTCTTCAGGATCTCTACTACATACTTCCCTTGTCCAAGGAAGATCCCATCTGCACTCTACCACACCTCCATACCTAGAAACTAGTGCATCATCCCCAAGTCCTTCTTCTCGAACTCGGCAGCAAGCTTCCTCTTGGTATCGGCAATCAACTCATCCTCACCTGTTACAAACAGGTCATCCACATACAATATTAGTATCACAGGATTTCCTTCCTCAACCCTATAGTAAAGGTTGGAATCTGCTTTACTCTTGGTAAAGCCCAAACTGGATAGAAAGCTATCTATCCTACCATACCAAGTTCTAGGAGCTTGCTTCAAGCCATACAAGGCTTTCTTCAACCTGCACACATATGACTCCCTGACATGTGTCTCAAAACCAAGTGGCTGCTCCACATACACTTCCTCCTCGACTACACCATTCATGAAAGCTGTCTTGACATCCATTTGGTGTATCTTCCATTTCATCACTGTAGCCAAGGCAAGTACTGATATGATGGAAGTGTACCTAGATACAGGAGCAAAAGTATCTTCATAGTCTATCCCCTCTTTCTGGGGGAATCCACGAGCTACAAATATCGCTTTGTATTTTTCTATGTTTCCATCTACAACATGCTTTATCTTGTAGATCCATTTGGAAGTCACAACCGACTTCTCTTCAGGTCTTGGGACTACATCCCAAACATCACTCTTCATGATCGACTGGTATTCCTCGACCATGGCATCCTCCCATTCTTTCTTTTTCGCTGCTTCTTCATAACTTGAAGGTTCTTTGTTCGTAATATTACAGAGTAGGGGAACATAACTGGTATGTGATCTAGTCCTCTTCCTTTCTCTATGTTCTTCTTCTAGAATGCCATATCTTTCTGCATCTTGAATGAGCTCTCTAGCCCATGCAAGCTTCCTCTTGTGAGAGTTCTTCTCACGGGGTGGATCAAATTCATGATCTGCTTCTGGAATTGCTTCATTCATGGTGGTGTCTTGAAATCTGGTTTCCTTTGGTTCTTCATGATCTTCAACATGTGTTTTCTTTGATTTGATGTATGTTGAGTCCTCATCAAATGTTACATCCCTGCTGACATCAATCTTCTTGAACCCTGGAAAGTATATTCTGTAAGCATTCGAGATTTCACTGTACCCCACAAAGATGCCCTTCTTTCTTGAAGGATCTAGCTTTGTCCTCTTTTTCTTTGGAACATGTGTATATACTGGACAACCAAATATTCTGAGATGGCTGACTTCAAGTTTCTTACCAGAGAATGCCTCTTCTGGTGTCTTGTTGTCCAAAATCTTGTGAGGTGTTCTATTATGCACATACACAGCTGTCGTAGTTGCTTTTGCCCATAAATGCATAGGCAAATCCTAGTCATGCAGCATTTCCCATGCTGCTTCCATGATTTTTCTGTTTTTCCTTTCTGCAACTCCATTCTGTTGTGGATTGTAGGGACCAGTCAACTCCCTCTTAATCCTTGAATCACTACATAACTTCTTGAAATCACTTGAAGTGAATTCTACACCATTATTGGATCTGAAGTTCTTGATCTTCTTATCAGTTTGATTTTCCATCAAGGCTTTGAATTCCTTGAACTTATCAAACACTTCATCTTTGTTCTTCAAGAAATAAACCCAAGTCTTCCTAGAGAAATCATCAATGAAAGAGACATAATATACATACCCACTTAGAGAACTGGATGACTTTGGACCGCATACATTGGAGTGGATAATTTCCAAGATTCCTTTAGCTTTGCTTTCACTGCTTGGAAATGCCTTATTAATGTTCTTTCCTTTTGCACATCCTTTGCAAACACCTTCATGCTTTGTCTTGATTTTAGGAAGACCCTCTACAACTTTACTTGCAATTGGTAGTGCTCTATAGTTCACATGTGCAAGCTTTCTATGCCAAAGTTCACTTGGCTCCATGGATTCATGTACCATGGCATGTTCAGGTTGTCCCTTCAATTTGTACAATCCTCCCTCTTGCTCTCCAATCACACTATATCATCTATAGCTTTACCCTTTGGCCACATTAGGACTTGGCCATCTACGAATGCAACCCTCATGCCTTTTTCATCCAATGCAGATATGGAGAGTAGGTTCTTCTTGAGCCCAGGTACATATAGAACATCTTTCATCTTCAAGGACTTCTCAGAGTCTAGGTTGTAGGAGGCTTCACCACTTCCTTTGATAGGATATGGATAGTCATCCCAAAGTTTCACTTTATGGGGTGACTCATGTTCAGATAGATTTTCAAAATATTCTTTAAACCCAGTCATGTGTTTGGAAGCCCCACTATCAATAATCCAATCATTACCATCCATGAGAGATAGTACCTATGAGAGCAGATATTAGAACATATTCATCTTCACTTGATGAAGTATCATTTTCTGCCCTAGCCTTCTTCTTGGGAGGTTCATCATCCTCAGTAGCATGAGCATGAAACCTGTTCTTGTTGTACCTCTTCTTCTTATTGAATTTGTTGTTGTTATCTTTCTTCTTCTTGGGACAATTTGAAGCAAAGTGTCCTACTTCATTGCAATCAAAACATCGAACATGAGATAGATCTTTCTTCTTGTGATGAGAGTGAGAATGATTCTTGTTATGAGATCTCTCCCTCTTAAATTTGCTTCCCTTGGTGTGTGTTGTGAGGGCTTGATCTTCATTCCCCATCTTTTCTTATCAGGCCACAAGCCTTGCTTCGTCTTGTGAGCATTCCTCCCATAGTCTACTGAATGAGATCAACTTCCTTCATGCACAGATTCCTTGGATGAAGGAGTCCCATCACCTAGGTAGGCCATTCAATGTGGTCATGACAACTTCACCATTGTCCACTACTTCATCCATAGCTTCAATTTGTTCCTTGATCTGAGAGACCTTAGAGAAATAAGATTGAATGGTCTCTCCATTCTGAAGCTTTACCCCTTTCAATTGGTTCCGCAGAGTCATATTATGATTTATGTTCTTCCCTTCAAACAACTTGGTCAGGGAATCAAACATCTCCTTGAGTGTCTTTAGATATGACACATGTGGTATGAGATGGTATTTGATAGAATCGGCAATGATCCTCTTTGCCTTGACCAAGTTCTTCTTATGTAAGGCCTTAGCCTCTCCTTCCTCTGGGACAAGGACCTTAGAACTTATGTAAGTGTCCAATTCATTTTCTTCCAAGATTAACCCAATCCTATACTTCCATGCTCAGAAGTTATCATCCCATTCAAGCTTATCCTCAAGCTTGGTGTGATGAGACATCTTAAAGAGTACTTCAAATGGAAATAGAAAAGATTTAAGTCTTACCACTTGATTTGCAGAAATCTGGATCTGGTGTCGGATTAGGGTTTGTTAGAGAAACCCTACAAATTCAAAGTGTGAATTTAAAACTTTTGAAAGGATAGAAAGATGCTCCTTGATGAGCTGATCAGCCTGGTATACTCAGAAATTGAAAACTGCAAAGTTTCACCCTTCAGAAATGCTTTTCAATCTCTCGGATTCACTGGGAGGACCCTGAATTAGGGTTTGAGTTTCCCGGAGCTTCACCCAACCAAAAATCTCAATCCAAAGCTCTAAACTTCGATTTTTACAAGGAGCTTCCATCTATGTCCTCAGATTTTAGAAATTCCTATTTTTATGGAAACCCTAATTTTAGGGCCAAAAATGAAAGTGCCCAGAATTGAATTCTGATTGGATAGAAAGATTCTCCTTGATGAGTAGAGTCAATTTACCTTGCTTATTTTCAAAAACCTGTGGAGAGAAACCCAATAAACAAGAAAACCTAGTTTCCGCCAGTGCACAATGTCTTCTTCTCAGGTTAGCTTTGATACCATATTAATTTTTGAGCATTAATTCAACATACTCTAGGATCTTTACTGAGAGAATAACATGTACAACATATCAAGTATAATAATGCATATCAATCACACCAAGCAATCACATGAGACAATAGACACACATAGTTTCACTGAGGAAAACCATAAAGGTGAAAAACCCCACAACTTCCTCAGAGATAGAAAGAGCAATGATACAACCAAAGTACAAGAGATAGTCTTCTACTAGCAGCTACTCCTCCTCAACTAGTGCTCCACTTTCTTAGTGATGTAGGAGTGAATAATGAGATGAACAAATAGAGATCTCCTGCTCTCTATTTATACTTGTTCCGACTTGCCTAATACACTAGCAGGGAGGAATTCTCTAGAAGAGTCTAATAACCCATGGTTACATTAAGCCAGGCCGACCCCACACTTTGTGGTCTAATAACCCATCACAGCAAGTTACGACACTTGCGACACTTGTCAATACAAATGACGACACTTCCGTATAGAGGAACAATAACATCTCTATAGGAGTACAATATACATGGGTGAAATACATTCCAAAGTTACATATACATCAACACTTTGGTACTTCCCCTCTCCGTGCAAGGAGAGAGACTCCAAGCGATCTCCCCGGACCCACGTCTGCAAGAAATATGTAAATAAGTTATCAACACTACTCCAAAAAAATCATAAATACATAAAATGAAAAAACACAAGCAGTTGTTCTTACCAATTTCACCCCACTGCACTCCCTTGGGAAGCACCAAGTCAGGGTCTCCTCAGAAGTATGTACCATGGTATGGGTAATCCTCCACCATGAGGATCTATCCCTACAACCACGTGAAGAAACCTGTACCAAAACTGATGATGGGACCCCCGCCACCATGGAGAGCCATCACCTCTTCCCACCTGGTCATGTGAGGATCGTGTGCATCCCGATCCTCAAGGTCTACTTGCGGGTGCAAGTGTGGCACCTACTCCAACATGAAAGCCACCACCACCGAACCATATCCAAACTACTTCAGAACCCTGTGCTGGCATTTGGTCAACTGATCATGAAGACTAGTGAGAAGCCCCTCACAGTAGTTGAATATAGTAGGATTCATGCACTCCTCGGCATACATCATTTACGATTTGCTTGCAAGATGAGCAGATCGTATTCCAACTACCCGCACAATGATGAAGAGTATTGTTTGAAGGGCCTGGTATCAGACATCCTTGATGGGAATCTTCTCACCAGTCATCGGCTTACTTGGAGTACACCACTACTCGATCATGTCCTATACCAAACGATCACCACCTTGTGATCCGGTCAAGGATACAGGGTTTCCTCTCCGAGACAACCCTGTCAAAAAATAGATGTCCTTGACATCTATGGTCAGTGCGTGCTCACCTATCTGGAAATGCTGTTGTAATGGGTCCCAGCATTGGACCAGGTGTGTCAATAATGATACTTGGTATGTCATCCCCGACACTTGAAAATACTTGAGTATCCCACAGTTTCTCAACACTACAACACATTATAGATCATTTTCCACTTGTGCATCATCGAGCTCATGCTCGCATTCTCTCCACTCAAGAACCATTGTGCTCACTCCAAACCTGACAAGAAAGTAATTTTAACACCTTTAGAACTTTTCCCAACCTTCAAAAGAGTTTCCATTTGGGTAGGTTTTGGGGTTGAGTTGGTGGTTTGCGCTGTTAATTTTTCAGAATTGACTTCAATCTGATCTAGGATCTTAACTGAGAGAACAACATGCACAACATATCTACAGCATATCAATCATGGACATAATAATGCAAGCACACAAGAGACAATAGACACATAGAGTTTCAATAGGGAAAACCATAAAGGTGAAAAACCCCACAACTTCCTCAAAGATAGATAGAGCAATGATACAACCCAAGCATAAGAGACAGTCTTCTCCTAGCAGCAGCTTCTCCTCCTCCACAAGTGCGCCACTCTCCCATGAGAGTATGAGTGAGAAAATGAATGAAAAAATAGAGTGCCTCCCGCACTCTATTTATACTTGACTTGACTTGCCTAATGACCTTTACTAGGTCGGCCTTAACTTAACCACATAACATAATGCTGACAGGGCCGACCCCCAATAGGGTGGTCTAATAACCCTTTGACCCACATGAATTATACAGAGCCGACCCCATCAAGGTGGTCTAATAACCCATCAAGTATAAGTTATGACACTTACAATATAAATGACGACACTTCCGTATAGAGGAATAATAACATCTCTATGGGAATACAATATACATATGTGAAATACATTCCAAAGTTACAAATACATCAACACTCCCTCTTAACTAGGAAGGTATTTCTCGACACAGGTCTTCTAGCACAAGTCTTCTTCTCTGGATCATCGTCACTGGATCATCGTCATCGAGTCATCATCATCATCACTGCTACTTCTATCTCAATCAATCTCTGAACTACTCATCATAGGAAGTTCTATAGAGCCAGCCCTTTTTCATGCTGGATGTAGGCCCATCACCTGTAGGTCTTCATCATCACTGGCCATACTATGGAATCCTCAGGACTTATTACGTGCGTCACAAAACCTCGCAAGAGCATCCCAGGTATTACGACCACACAGCTCTACCTGTCGGATCTCCCAGGGACATATTATATGTGACCTCACGACAAAACCTCACAAGAGCATCCCAGGCTATTACGAGCACACATCTCTACCTATCAGATCTCCCAGGGACATATTAAATGTGGTCACCACAAAGCCTCGCAAGAGCATCCCAGGACTTATTACGGCACACAGCCCAACCTATCGGATCTCCTAGGATATTTTACATGTAACTGCACAACTTATCCATGGCCACAGAGTATCATCCTGATACTCATGATCATACTGATCATCTCATCTCATCGTCCACAAAGCACAGTCCAGATGTGCACACAATACAACACTTACACTCATTGGCATGGGAAGACACACTTCAACCATCCGTGAAAGGCTCAACACTCACATCAACGCACATGGGAGAACACATCTACCACAATGGCGGAAAGGCTCTACACTTACATCAACGCACATGGGAGAACACATCTACCACCATGTCGAAAAGGCTCTGCACTTACATCAATGCACATGGGAGAACACATCTACCACCATGTCGGAAAGGCTCTACACTTACATCAACGCACATGGGAGAACACATCTACCACCATGTCGAAAAGGCTCTGCACTTACATCAACGCACATGGGAGAACACATCTACCACCATGTCGGAAAGGCTCTGCACTTACATCAACGCACATGGGAGAACACATCTACCACCATGTCGGAAAGGCACTGTGCATCTGTGTCTTCGGACTCATCATTCATGATCCACCTCATCATGTCAAGGCATCTACCTGATGCATGTCATCTTAGCATGATCATCCTGATCATCATTACATCCATTTGATGCATACCATGTATCCACTTGATACATATCACCATACATGATCTACCTGCTCATACAATGTATCCACCTGATACATATCAACATACATGATCTACCTGATCATATCAAGCATCCAACATGATGCATATACATATACATGATCCAACTGATCATATCCAACATCCAACATGATACATATACATATACATGATCCAATTGATCATATCCAGCATCCAACATGATACATATACATGATCCAACTGATCATATCCAACATCCAACATGATGCATATACAGAGCAGTAACTGGAGCATCGTCCTGATGCTCATCATCCATCGCTTACATCCACAGCCATGGGAAGGATCCTCCTCTCACCATGGTTGGAATGGCTCCAACAAATGTGTCCTTCACTGCTTCCTCGAAGTGTCGTCAGTCTGAAGAATACCAAGCCTCTCTCTGAAGTATTCAAACTTCACTCTGGCTGGTGGTTTCGTCAACACATCTGTAATCTACTCATCCGTCGCAACATACAGGAGCTTCATTGCTCCTCTCTGCACCATATCCCTGATATAGTGATATTTGATCTCAATGTGCTTCGACCTGTCGTGGAACACTGGGTTCTTAGACAGCTTCACACAACTCTGGTTGTCACAAAAGATAGCAGCAGCCTCCAGCAGGAGATCAAATAACTCAGACAGTAGCTTCCGGAGCCATACTGCCTCACAACTAGCTGAACAAGCTGCAACATACTCTGCCTCGGCTGTACTCAGTGCTACGCAGGACTGATTCCTTCTAAACCAAGAGATCACACCTGATCCCATAGTGAAGCATCACCCAAATGTGCTCTTCCTATCTGCAACACTTCTTGCCTAGTCGGAATCAACATAACCCTAAAGGTTAAACTTTGATTCGCATCATACTTGAGCCCATAATCAATTGTACCCTTCACGTACCTTAGAATATGCTTTACAGCAACCAGGTGAACACCTCTGGAATCCATCAAGAACTGGCTCAATGTGTTCACCGCAAAGCAAATATCTAGTCTAGTGTTCATTAGGTACATCAAGGACCCAATCATCTGATGATACACAGTGACATCAACCGGATCAGATGAAGCATCACACAGAAGCTTCAGGTTCGATGCCATAGGTGTGTGCATGGCCTTGCAGTCCATCATCCCGAACCTCTTCAGGATCTCTACTGCATACTTCCCTTGTCCAAGGAAGATCCCATCTGCACTTTGACACACCTCCATGCCTAGAAAATAGTGCATCATCCCCAAGTCCTTCATCTCGAACTCGAAAGCAAGCTTCCTCTTCGTGTCGGGAATCAATCTATCCTCACCTATTACAAACAGGTCATCCACATACAATAGTAGTATCACTGGATTTCCTTCCTCAACCTTGTAGTAAAGGTTGGAATCCGCATTACTCTTGGTAAATCCCAAACTATATAGGAAGCCATCTATCCTACCATACTAGGTCCTGGGTGCCTATTTCAAACCATACAGGGCTTTCTTCAGTTTGCACACATGTGACTCTTGGTCATGTGTCTCAAACCCGAGTGGTTGCTCCACATACATTTCCTCTTCAACTACAACATTCAAGAAAGATGTCTTGACATCCATCTGGTGTACCTTCCATTTCATCACTGTAGCCAGAGCAAGTACTGATCTAATGGAAGTGTATCTGGCCACAGGAGCAAAGGTCTCTTCATAATCAATCCCTTCTTTCTAGGAGAAGCCACGAGCTACAAACCTTGCCTTATATTTTTCTGTGTTGCCATCTACAGCATGCTTGATCTTATAGATCCACTTGGAATTCACCACAGACTTCACATCTGGTCTTGGGACCACATCCCAAACATCATTCTTCATGATTGACAGATCATGACATCCTTCCATTACTTCATCCTTCATATTCTTTAATAGATAGCTTTGTTGTTGGAACAAATGTTGTAGTCCTTCTTTTGTAGGTGATGGTATACGATCTTTCCTACAAAGCAAGTTAAATTGCATGATTAGAAACATCTCATAGTTTTCAGAACAAATTCTTACACATAAAGAAATGTCATACAGTCATGCAATTATTTTATCCAATGCTTCAATACAACATTTATCCATATCCCGTAACTTTCTAGATGCCTTCCAATCTCTACCAGAACATTGTTAAGAGTGTGCACAACTCCCAACATGTCAGTAAAGAGGTTTCATTCTAGATAAGTAGCAATGGAATGTTGTACAGTTCCATAGGCCACTTACCCATCACATGCATATTAGTAGTATAATGTATTAATGCAATTATTCTAATATGCATAATGCACACCTTAAATATAGGAACATAAGCATATACATCATTGAACAATATAATTTGAACAAACAAATATGCAAGAAATGACAATTCAAATACTTATCTTTGTTTGGTTTGTAGGGTGGACTCCCTCTCAATATTTGCTTCCTTGCAGGAACCACTGGAGTGTGTTCCCTCTTGATCTTTGCTTCCTGGATTACCTGTCCTTGAACTTATATCCATCCTCGATCACTTATGCATACTCACTAGTATCATCATTGTGTTATCCTCAAGGTCTCATACATACATTCATTAGTATAATCTCAATACTATCAAAACATAATAATATTAAACATGTATAGTCATGATCATTTCAAACAAAGATAATAAACATTAGTATTCAAGGTTTCAGGGAATACTTCTTTTACTCATGCATATTCTTTATTTGACCAAAAAACGTTTCTAGTTAGTCATATCATCAATCAATGTAAGAGACATAATATGCATAAACCCTTGATTACTTACATTTCTAACTTCATGAATAATCATTATCAACCATACAACAGTATAAGACCCAACACAAGGTAGGATTCTAACTTGATATAGGCAAAACATATCTAGTTATCATATTTGCTAGTTATGTCTAGCAATGTCTTCTTGTTCTCTTCAATGACTTGTGCTAGTAACCTGCATATCTCATAGGTTAAGCATTGTAGAACCAAATTATACATACCTCGTAAGTAGAGCTTCTATGTGATCCATGACAATGGATGAATATTTGTCTTCATGTCACCATGGTCATATGTTCTTGAACTAGAACATGATTTGTCTTTCTTGATGTACCTTTCATGTTAGCGGACAACATCAACCTCATACAACACCACAATGCATTAGTACAATCATAAGTGTCAAAACCCTAATTAATGAATATTTGCATTCATAATTTTATTAAGGTGATACGACAAGTCTAAATTTAATCAAGATTGTACTAATCTTAATGAATACAAACATACCATAAACTTAATCATGAACCGATCTCGAAACATACCTGGATAAGTCATACCTGTCGAGATTGCTTCTAGTCTTCTTATGTAATGCCTTAGCCTCATCTCCCTCTGAAACTGGAAGTTATTCACTTATGCAGGTGACCAATCCATTCTCTTCTAGGATTAACCCAATCCACTTGATTCGCAGAAACTGGATCTGGAGCTAGATTAGGGTTTGTCAGGGTAACCCTAAAAATTCAAACTTTGAATTTCAAACTTCTGAAAGGATAGAAAGATCCACCTTTCTGAGCTGGTCAAGCTGGTATACTCAGAATTTGAAAACTGCAAAGTTTCACCCCTCAAAATTGCCTTTTAGATTTCTGGATTCACTAGGGAGGACCCTGAATTAGGGTTTGAGTTTCCCGGAGCTTCACCCAACCAAATAGTTTGATCCAAAGCTCTAAAATTTGATTTTTCCAAGGAGCTTCCAGCTATGGTCACAGATTTCAAAAATTCCCATTTTTGCAGAAGCCCTAATTTTACACTTTTCCGATCAAAGTCCCGAACTAGGGTTTGATCAAGCTCATCCTTCTACCCAACAAAAAAATTTGATCTTGGTCTCTAAATTTCTATTTTTATGAGGATCATCCATCCGTGGTATCCAATTACAAAACTTCCAACTTTCTCCGAAGCCCTAAATTCCCGGAGCCATGAATGAAGGTGCTCAAAATCCAATTCTGTTTTGACAGAAATATGCACGTGATTGTTTCTGGTGTAACTCCAAAATTTCAGATCTACAGGGTCTGAACATTTTTCTTGTCGTGGCATGACCTGTTATCTTTCCAATCCCACAAGTCTGACCTCAAATGGATTCTCTGAGAGAGAGTTATGCCAAGTATCGCAACGTGACCTGTTTATGGGATAAAATAGGAGAGCAAACTTGTATGGAGTGCCACGTGTCACTGTTTCACTTTCGGCCTCTGAAACTTTGTCTTGTGAAAGTACATTCTGTTCCCTACCTGTTACTTTTTACAAAATTTCATTTGGAGCTTCCTAGCCCAAGTTGTGACCTTTTTTCCTAGGTCACCGTTTTATGACTGAGATTTGGAAGAGGCAGAAACCCTATATTGTACAGATCATAAAACACAAAGTGCAATGAATTAGAAGTTGTGCTTTGGACACAAGGTACATTGGGATCTTATATTCTACCTGTAAAAGTTTCAGATCCTGAAACTTTACCAAAATGGATTTATGGCAAAAGTTCTACGATGAATGGTTTTTGCTATATCAAGCCCTAGCTTCGCAAGTGCAACAAGTGTCATAAATGCCATACCATGCCTTCTTTCAGGCTATCTCTGATACCATGTTAATTTTTCAAAATTTACTTCAATATGATCTAGGATCTTAACTGAGAGAACAACATGTACAACATATCTACATCATATCAATCATGGACATAATAATGCAAGCACACAAGAGACAATAGACACACAGAGTTTCACTGGGGAAAACTATAAAGGTGAAAAACCCCACAACTTCCTCAAAGATAGATAGAGCAATGATACAACCCAAGAATAAGAGATAGTCTTCTCCTAGAAGAAACTTCTCCTCCTCCACAAGTGCGCCACTCTCCCATGAGAGTATGAGTGAGAAAATGAATGAACAAATAGAGTGCCTCCCACACTCTATTTATACTTGACTTGACTTGCGTAATGACCTTTACTAGGTCGGCCTTAACTTAACCACATAACATAATGCTAATAGGGCTGATCCCCAATAGGGTGGTCTAATAACCCTTTGACCCACATGAATTATACAGGGCCAAATCCATCAAGGTGGTCTAATAACCCATCAAGTATAAGTTACGACACTTACAATATAAATGATGACACTTCCGTATAGAGGAATAATAAAATCTCTATAGGAATACAATATACATATGTGAAATACATTTTGAAGTTAAAAATACATCAACATGCCCTGGAAGAGAATACCCTTTTGGACAGTACGTTGCCGGCGCAGAAATCCCTTTCAGGTTCTGCGCCGACACAAATCCCGGAAGGGCGACTTGTGTCGGCCCGTGAGCGCAAATCCCCCAACCCAATGAGCTCAAAACCTACCTAAATGAAATAAAATGAAAATTATAATCCACTAGAAAGCTAAAGGGACAATTTTAGGGTTACCTGTCACTGATGGCACCCGAAATGATGGATCACAGCTCCCAGAATCAACAAAAGAAGAACGGCTCCAAATGGCACTTTTCACCTCTCCAACTTGGTAACAAACAAATAGTAATTCTTTTTACTATTTACCCCTATTTATATTGAAAAAGAGCATATTGATTTTTTAATTTATTCCAATGTGGCTTATTTTGCTATAGTTGGATTCATTTATACCTGGTTAATCACTTTTGACCTAGTTTTGAAGCTTACAGGTGAAGTTAAGTACCACTTTGATCCTGTTTTTAGCGGTTGTGGTCTTTTCATGCTTATTCTCAGGTATGAAAAACTCATATGGCGTATTTTTGTCATTATTTCGCTCATTAAATTAAATTATTAATGACACCGTGATAACTCTTTGCTCTTTCTTGTGCTCGTAAAACGATGAGAATAAGTCACCGAGTTATAGTTTATCACTTTTTTGGCCTCGTTAAACTTCCACGAAAAAGGAACCCCCCAGAGTCTTTTCTTTAAGCTATTTTTAGGCTCTCTAAATATGAAAAGATCGCCAAGCGAACTTGATGCATTCACGCTTGTAAAACTATTTGAATGATCGTCTTCCTGGTGATAGTTTACCCTTTTTTTGGACCAGGGGGAACTACTTACGAAAAAGGAATACTCCAGCCAATCATGGTTGGAAGAGTCCTCTCTCACGTTGTTTTACCCTTTTCCTGGAAAAGAGGCTAAATTTAGGAAAAAGGACCTTTGGAGTTTTCTTTATTTCTCTTCAGACTCTCTAAATATGAAATGACACTGATTTTTCCTTCTATGGACTCGTTAAATTCAACATTGAAGGACCCATCATGGGATGAAACTCTCCTTTCCCAGGTTCGTAAAACATTTGGGATTGGAATCATCTATGAGATGAGCTATACCGAGCATCTAGTTACCCTCCTCGAGCTTGTTAAAAAAAAAATGAGGCACTCATCAGTCATGATGGGGAAAAATGAAAGATTTTGTGTTATACTTTATTCACAGAACTGTATCGTCTCTCTTGTACATGACACTCATTTTCATTTCCATACAACACTTGGGTGATCCGCTTGTCTTTGAGTCGTACTAATTTCATGAGTCATGTCACTCCTTTGGGTCATCCAAAGAATGCTTCCACCATCAGTTGCATTAGGGGTCAGTATCGTTCTTGTCATGCCAATACTACCAAGTCATGCCATGTCCACGTTAAAGATATGTTCATTGCTCATCATCTGTAGTCAGTACACCTTCCACCATGTCGGTCTACCTTGAGTCGGTCTTACACATTACTCTACCATCCGATCTACTCCAAACATATTTTATCAATTTTCATGTCAATTGATGGGGGATACATCATGGCCCTCCTTCGATAGATTCATCCTTGTCGACTTCAACGCATCATCCGGGGATTGAATCTAGAAACCAATCAAGTACCTTGGGCCTGCATGCCTCAATGGCAGGTTACCTCGCTTTCAACATGAGTTTACATCATTGATTCTTGATTGAAATATTTCATCTAGCATTCGACCTCAACTCATTTATTCACACTTGGTGATATGTACTATGATACCTCAGGGATCATCGACATTAATGGTGATTTCCCTCGCACTTGTTAATGGTATACATTAATGATCACTAATCAAGTGGTTTCTACCATGTTCGACTCCAAAACATTGTAATCACATGGATAGATTTGTATCATTGCGGGTTCGGCTTGAAGACCCTGGGGAAGTCATATTCTACCCAGGTTGTGATGGAGACTGTTTGAGTCATATTACACGGATCCAATTTGTATTGTTCGAGGCTATGTTATCACCTCATCATGGATCTACGATTGTGTCTAGTAGCCATGATTGTGTTCAATCAATATTTACTACCATGGATATGCAATGTGTTGGTCGGCAGCCATGTTGTGAGTCATGTGAGACTTGTATCTTAGAGTTAGTTGTACTGCAGCAACAGCATCCGGCCAACAAGTCCTTGCCTTTCATCTTTCAAAGCACTTCACCTGTCTTGTTTTTCCAGCTTCATGCTTTGGGGGGCATTTTATTACACCTAAATCTAGTCATCATAAGTCCCTTGTTAACTCAATGCCTTAATTCCCTAAAGTCCCTATGACCAATAAAGTCAATTAGAGCAAGTTGATTTCATTTGTCCACATTTCTAGTTGGGCCGGTGCACATTGTCTTTGAGCAAGAAGCATCCAACTAGGGCCGACGCAGAGTGTATTCTACCAGCCTTCGTCGGCAGCGCAAAGTGTCTTTGTATAGCCTCTGCTTCCCTTCCCTGACGCAGGTTTCCCTCATTCAGCCTGCACTGGAGTTGGTTAATTGGGATAAAGGTATCTTTCGAGCGATTTCTAGAAGTTGGATGAGATGGATCCCTATCCCTAACTCCTAGGTGAGTTGTCCTACGGTTCCCTAACCTCAAGGGAGGATCCCTCACGGGGGATTCACTAGAAGGCAATATAATATCACGTTCATTCATATTGCGGTATTGAATATTCCTGAAAACCTAAAAATTATATTGCTTATATATTAAGGGGCAAAGGGTTTTTTTATTTAATGTAACAATACAAAAATACTTTGGGGTCTTTTTTTATATGGGCGGGCTGACAAATATCCGCCAAATGGAGATGGTGAGATCACGGCCGGATGTGAAATTGGGTTGAGGCAAGGCTCGGGATTACTAGTACACAGGGAAATCATGTCTTGAGGCATGCTCGAGGCCAGGGGTTTTGTGGTGAAGTGGGTTTCTAGTCGATCATAGTAGAGAGATAGTGGTCATTGACATCCAATTGTTACCAATAGCACTCAGCCAGTTGTTACTAATAGCCTTGGGAGGCTCTAAGCCTCCAGGGCATGTTACAGGCCCTCGATAGGCCTTAGGGGCTTGAATACCCAACCACTCGTGCCTATTACATGCCTTGGGAGGTTTAGTTAGCCTCCTAGAGCTTGTTACAGGCCTTGGGGACTTGGATACCTAACCCAGAACAGGCTTAGTCAACGATTGGGGAACTGCAACATGCAATCTAAATGTTGTACTATGTGCATTGGATCTAGTGACATACAAGAAGTGATCTCCTATCTCTTCATTAGACCATTAGATGTTGCAAATCATAATGGTATGTGGTTGAGTAATTGCATTGTGGGTGAAGTAATATGCATCCACAATATACATCGAAAGAAGCAAGGTGCATTGTAGAATGCATGTGGGGTCATAATAGGGGTATCATATCAATATACTAGGTAGAAATATAAAGAGGTATAAAAAATGTTAATGAAAAAATTGATACATACAATATCTAGTGAAAATAGGGGTTTTTTAAAATTGGGAAGGCATATTGGGAGGGGGTTAAAAAACAATTTTGGAAGGTATTTTCCAATATTTAGTGAAATTAGGGGTATTGTTTCATATGCCATGAACGAACGTGCTATGATAGCAGTTTATTGAGTGAAGCCCCCATTATATCCCTTAGCCCTCTCCCCATGATCCTCAACCTACTCTATCCACTTGGTCCTATAAATACAAGGCCCCTCTCCATTCCAAAGGGAGGAAGTCTATAGCACTTGCATGCTGGTGAAATTAGCTTAGGACATCCCTATCCATCTATTGGGAGACTCACACTTCCTTTGGAGGCATTGGCTTGGCTTGTTGCAGGAGGATCGTAGCGTTAAGGCTTGGGTTGTAATTATCTCTCTACTTTGTATTTACCTCTTTTATACAGTAATATAAACTCTTTCCGCAAATGTTATTGTGTTAGTAATATTTGTAGTTTACTTCCTTAACCGTTTACTTAGATCAGTTATTGTTTAGACATGTTTTATTGCTTGTATTGTTTCCACCTGTTTTGACAGGTCTTGCAGCTAAAGATATGACAACCGCGAGACTTGTAGCAACAACGATGAACAAGATCTACAATCTGAAGGTAATATGTCTAATTACTCGATCTCTAACTAGATCTAGGAGAGTAGCTTTGTATTCTGTCCTTATTTGTTCTAGATTCACATTGAACTAGGGAGATCTGGCTCATGTCCACTCGAGTAGATTGTCCAATAACAGTCCCAGTACCTCGTGCATAGGATTATGAAGCTAGCATTGTCCATGTTTTTTATGATTCTGCACCCTTTTTATCAGACATTGCATATCCAAAAGAGTCCAATTATCAAGCTTTGGGTGGGTTTCACTATGACCAAGACTAGTCTCTTCCATACTAGTTTTAATAACTAGTTTCAGTCTTGCAATTTTTCTGTTTTAAATTTTGTAATAGAGTTAATATCCTTAAAATCATATCTTGGGATATTACAGTGGTATCATAGCACTTTACTCTACTCTTGTGGAAATTTATATCTCAAGTTTAAGAATTTTCATCCATGCGACTATCACCAGCTAGTGATGATTTCAAATGGGATGATGCAAAAGCATCCTGTTCCGATGAGGAAGTCATCTATATCGATGGAGGCTTACCAAGAGTTAAGGATGATGACTTATATAATCAAGCATATAGAGAAGAATCAGGGGTGAACCACCAATGGCTACATCAATACGATTTATCAAGGAAGATAGCAGCAAGTGAAAACTTGCCTCATCACTATCAAGAGTATCTTGCCTTGGGGGAAGAGATTTGTAAAGCCATTTCTTTCAAAGATTTTTTTTATTGCATATTTGGATTTGAGCCCAAGGATGTATATGAGGATTATTTTGAGAGTAGTAAACCATCCATATAGGAAACAAGTTTTTCCACCTCTCAAAGGAAAGGAGAAGAGAAGAGGACCAAATGTGAAGCTTCATCGGAGTCATCTGCATGTACTGGCATCATGAGACTCTTTGGAATTTGTTCATGGAGAAATTATAAAGAAATTGACCCTAAGGCTACTAAGGATCAACATGCATAAGCTATCTTGAAGGAGAAAAAGCAAAAAAACAATCAACCATCAAAGGAGAGGAGAAACAATCTTCCAAGAGAAGAGCCATGTGGTTCCTTTGGTGAGTGAATGAAGTAGCAAGAAGAAGACATTAAGCAAAGGTATAAGAGTAATTCTGAATTTTGTGGAAGCAATGTTTTCTTACATCCATTTGAGGAATCTTCCAATTCATTTAATGTAACTTTGGACCTCCTAATGTTGATTTGGATGTTGGAAATGAGCAATGTGATGGTGGGGATTCACACCAAAAGCAATATGTTCCTTTGGTGAGTGAATGAAGTAGAAAGAAGGAGACATTAAGCAAAGGTATAAGAGTAATTCTGAATTTTGTGGAAGCAATGTTTTCTTACATCCATTTGAGGAATCTTCCAATTCATTTAATGTAACTTTGGACCTCCTAATGTTGATTTGGATGTTGGAAATGAGCAATGTGATGGTGGGGATTCACACCAAAAGCAATATGATAATACAGTGCATCCACTAGAGAGCATGCACATAAATCTACTAGAATAAGGTTACGCAAGGGATGAGCTTGATAGAAAATGACACAAATCAGATTCCTAGTCACCTCTTGAACTTCATAGTGGAGCAAAAGACAAGCACACACAAATTGGGTGTGAATTAGAGAGTTTGGTGGAAGAACAAGACACCATAGCTACAACACTTGGGGAAGAAGACATGATACAAAGGCATTTCCACATTTCTTATTTTTGTATCCCTTTGTTTCATTTTGAGATGGAATCCACTTATAGTGAGAAGGTTGGCATGGTTGATTCCTTCAGTATGGGGCTCAAATTTATGGTGTTAACTATGAATCCAGTAATGGAGATGAATCATTGGAGGAGCATAAGTCACTGCAAGGTGACATCAATGGGGAAGGAAGATGTGTAGAATAGTTTGTTGCAAGAGATAGTTCCCATGAATATGAAGATCTTGTAGTTGGGAAATATGAACAAGGGTCAACTTCTCAGTCACCACCTGAGCTTCATCACGAAGCTGATCAAAAGAAGGAAGAAGAGGATGTTTTTCCTCAAGAACCACATTTTCTTACAAGGCCTTTGAAGATGAGTGAAGGGAATATCCATGAGGCCTTGAAAATTCTGCATGACACTACTGTATGGGTGTCAAAATCGTGTTGGAGAGCTGCATCGATGGAGGAGCCATAGTCCATTGAAGACTTGGAGACCATTCAGAAAGCAATGACAGACATCAGAGGTAATTTTATGCATTTGTTTTATGATAGAGATCATTTACTAGAGATTGTGGAGATGTATCATAGTGCTTCATTTGAACATGAAGAAGAGGATAACAAGCTCACTCACATGTTCAAGACCACCTAGGATTCTTTGAGGAGTTCTCTCAATGCACTTCAAGAATTTGAGCATCAGATTGTGCATCTTAATGAGAAGTTGCAAGGATCACCTTTCACCTCCTACATTGTGGATAGTCATTCTCATATGGTTGATTGCATTCATGGTGTAGAGGAGTAACTTCATGTGATGGTGGCACATGAAGTACATTCTGATTTGCATGTTCTTGGGGAGTTTGAAGTTAAGCAAGATGAAGGACAAGCACCTATTCTTTTCCAAAGAGATTATGAGTTTCCTCTAGGATATTTTTGCACAGTTTTGGAGGAGGCACATGATCTCACTATAGTTGAGCCAACCTCAAGCTTCATGATGGATGATTGTTGCAGAGAGTTGGTTCACTATTCTCCATCCCACACACATATGGAAGAAAACACACATAGCGATGAATATTGGGTAAATGGATTCTTTCTTTTGGTGCCACATGAGGAGAAGGAGGCTCCCACACTCTTTATTGATGACTTGGGGTTTGACAAGCGCATCGGTCCCTTACTATTTTAATGAGAAAAAATAAAGGCATCTATCTTATGTCTCCATCATGCATAGCAGTGCATGGGAGTTCTTAATCATTAATATTTATTTATTTAATATTTTGATAAGTGGATGATGATTAAGGAGGTCCCAAGAGGGCGCATGGAGGCTTAGTTGTCCCTCCATGATGTTTCTTGAATAAAAATTAGGAGCATGGATAATTTTAAGGACCCATACTTATTTAAAAGTGTATAAACCTCAGCGAATTCTACCAATTCTTAAAATGTCAACTATAAAAAATTTGGCGATATTTTTCTAAAATTATTTCAATTTCTAAGGATTTTATATAGTTTATATAATAATTTGGTGATTTTTAGAGTGAAAAAAGTTTACCCCATCAAAATTGGGCGAAATGGTGCTTCAAAACATGGAAATTGGCGAATCTTTTTTTGGAAAAAAACATGGAAAAATAGGCCATGGGATCAATTTTGCCCCTAAAATTATCCTTGATTAGGAGAAAGCGGAAATCCAGAAAGCAAAGGAAAGCAAGGAAAATCTAGGAAAAGCAATAAAGCAGGGAAAAGCAGGGAACTTAGAAAAGAAGAAAGCATGTAGAAAGGAAGGAAAGTCCATAAAAGCTGAAAGAAGAAGGAAATCAAGTAAAAGAACTGGAAAAGCAGAGAAAAGCAGTAAAAAGCAGTGAAAAGCATAAAAAGTAAGGGAAAGGCAGAACAAAGCAAGGAAAATCAAGAAAGGTTGCACAAAGTTAGTAAATTGCCAAATTGACTACGGAAGGAGGTTGGATGAGCTAGGGACTACATATCATGACTTTAATGACTTTCCTAAAAAGATACCGAGTCTATAAAAGAGAGAGAGAGAGAGAGAGAGAGAACCATTCATATATTTTGACAGTTTAACTTTTGCATTGAGAAATATTTGAGCTTCTCTAAGTTTGGAGATGCGCCCTTAGCCAACTGTGGGAGATGTGCCCCATATTAATTGTTCCATTATTATTCCTCTCATCTACTGTACAACCATTATTTCTTGAGTTTAAGTTATGAACTATCATACATCTTGAATAATTTGAGCCTCTAGAGTTGGTGCAACGATTGGTGCAAGATCATTGAAGATTTGTGTGGGTATTCGTCCAAAGAAGAGATCAACTGGAGTGATTTCACCCCTATGATATATATAAGTTGTATTTAGTGCCTCCCATGAGCTATCTGATTTTCATTCTCATCCTATGTTCGTGATCCAATGTAACCAATGCTTCTCTTATGCTCCCACTAAAGAATTATCCCCCATTGTTGTAAGATCTCAAAGATTGAGGACAACCTGTAATTTATGAGTTATGAATGCCTGCTAATGCTACTAATAAATTCTGATAAATATTGATGTTGCTTGATTAATTGTTTCTAAATTCATATAGTACTTATGAGAAATAATTTGTGATCCTCTATGGTTGTTTGTACTTCATTATTTCAAGACTAGCTCTTTAGGTATGAATTTATGAGTAGCTTTGCAGTAAATTTAATAAAATGACCTTTGGATATCTATCTTTTATCCTATAAGTCATTACAGATCCTTGATTCATTAATAAATCCAACCCAATCTTTACACTAATTTTTCATGACCTTATTTTCCCATTTGGAAAATCTTGAAAGAAGACTAGTTGAGTAGTCCCTAGTAGTGCACTTCCTCTTCTGACCTACAAACACTATAAAACCTTCCAAAAAATCCTGTAACTTTTTCACAACAACATATTAGAGGGTAAATACCTATTATCCACCTTCTGGTTGCATTCAAGTGTTAGTGGAGGAATCTAGTATGCATATGATGGTGTACCCAGGAAGCCTTGGAGTAGACTTTAGCGGCAGATGTCGTTGAAACATAAATGGTACCAGTACCTTGTGCATAGGATTCTGAAGCTATCCTTTTTCCTATTGTTTATTCCGATGCACCCTTATTATCAAACATTGAAGATCCAAAAGTGTCCAATTATCAATCTTTTGGTTAGCTTCACTATGACCAAGACTAGTCTCTTCCATACTAGTTTTAATAACTAGTTTCAGCCTTGCAATTTTTTTGTTTTAAATTTTGTAATAGATTTAATATCCTTAAAATATGATCTTAGGATACGTAGCGATATTATTTTAAGGATATTAAATCTATTACAAAATTTACGATATGCAATGGACAGATAAAGTATTTTTAATGTTGGTCTTCAAGTTGAAATTGTATTTGGTTGTATCCGGAAAAACCATCCATAAAGGAAAAAAATTCATTACCTCCACATGCATTGATGATCTGATAAATGAACAGAGTGAGGTATTTATCTTTTGGAGAGGCCATATTTAGATCCTGGAAATCAATGCAAACACAAAGAGTCCCTTGTTTCTTTGTGATGGGAATAAGGTTGGATACCCATTCAGTCAAAGGGATGGGATAAATGAAGCCAATTTTGAGAAGCTTGTCAACCTCGGCCTTAATGGAATCATCCTTTGGATAGAGATTGATATCATGTTCGACAATCTTGAGATAAATTCCAAACATTTCTTCATAAGACCAGGAAAAGGAATCATGAAAATCCTTGAATAGTGTGGTGTATGTTTCAATTTTTTCAGGCGTGCAACCAACCCCTAGATAGACATTCTCAACTTTTCCAAGAGTTAGATATATGTCAATTGGAATGGTCCATGAAATTGTGGCTAAATTCCCTTTAGAAATTACATCTTCAATGTAAATGAGGTTAGTACCATCGTTGTAAGCCACCGAACATGATGGTGCAAGATCAATACATGGAGGATCAGGAATAAAAGAATATCGATGATGTAAATCATGCCATGGGCGATCAATACCATACAAGGCCTCAAGGACAAATTCATTTGATGGAAAAACGATATCAAAGGCATACACATTAGGAGTAGGATATGCTTCCCAAATGAGCAAAGTATAAGGATCTAACTCCCCCTGAGTAGGTGTAACAACATGTACCTCATTAGAACCATTGGTAATAGTTTGATAAGCTGCTTCAACAACAGTGAGAGGTAACCTAGACGCATCCTCCCGGTTTGGAAGGACACTCTGTGAACCTGATCTAGACACAAGCGCATCACCAGATAGAATAGTAGGTGAAGGTTTGAATGATGTGGATGATACCATGTGAAATGGGGACGATGACACATAGCAAAGTGGGTGGGTAGATTAAATGTTCCCATCAACATGGAATCCTTGAACATCCTAGGGCCCACACTTGTCATGGTTGAATTGGATTCACCGATAAGGGGAATCTTTTATCCGTTAGATATCCTTGGATCCGTGGTACAATAATATCGCTAGTCGATGGTGATGACCTTCCCTTCATGGAGAAAATGAATCACCTGAAACACAACCAAAACCAGAGCTAGCATGGCATAGAACCAATTCCATCCCAATAAGATATTGTAATCCAATGGGATTCAACAACTTCAATGTCTAATTTTACTATTTTTCCACCTAATTCAAGTAGGTACCCCGTGATCAACTTTTTCGGTTAGAAGGAATGGTCGTCAAAGACCTGCAACTGTGTAGCTGAAAGGATTAATGTGGGAGATCCTATTTCTTTCTAGTAGGACACAGACATGACACAAGTGGAGGATCCTTCATCAACCACAACATGATGGATATCAATACCATGATATTTGATGATAATCAGGAATGCCACTTGGGCAGGGATCCTGGGTGTATGCTGGTCTGTGTTGAATATAATGGGGTTGGTGTTTGGAAAGTCAACACCTTCGATGGCGTTCATCAATGATTTCCTTTTCCATGGACAACTTTGAATCACTTCTAAGGTCGACATGGCACAAGGAGATTGTGCCAAGTCTTCAAAAATATTATAATGTTAGGAAACTCGCAGAATAATATTGGACTTCTTCATCAAAACTTTGGGAAGGCGATCCATATTATCGAGAGGAGGTTTCTCAATACGAAGAGAACCATCAGGCTACGAAGGAGGAAGCTTGATGACATCGATTTACTTATCAGGGGAATTATACTTCTTTGCATGAGTGGTAAGATCAACATCATGGGTACACATTAATACAGTGGCATTAGAGGTGGACACCCCATTTTGATGTTGATCTTAGTTTCCCCCCTGGAGGGGTGTGTGATTTGTGGCCATTGAATGCTTTTGGTTCTGCGAGAAGGGTAGGGTGAGATAGGTTAGAGGATTTTGACTACCCCACTCTGCAATAAAATTGTGTACCTCTTCTAATAAAGGACACAAATGCGAGGGATGGTCCCCCTTGCACATGGTGCATGGGTAATGGTTCTTCTTCCCCCCCCTTCCTCTTTAGCAGGAGCAGTGGTGGTTTTGTTGTTGTTGTTGTTGTTGTTCCCCTTAATCATTGTTATTTTTCTTCTTGCGTTTATTCTTCTTTTTAACCCCTTGTTGTTTAGTAGTACTAGCCAAAGCCGCTTGCACCACATTAACTCGGGAAGGCTGGGAAAGGACATATGAGGTAATGCCCTTAGGATGGAAAAAACCATAGGAGTAATGATGGAAATGTTTTTGAGTTTCTCGGACAGGTTTCTCATTGAGGGGGTGGAGACATCCCCAATCACTCCTTCAACATGAGGACCAGGTGTAAGTTGATGAGGGTCCGTGGACGGACGAGGAGCATGAGGTATAATGTCATACATTGTGCTAACCTGGGAGTAAATCAAGCCTCATTTTTGTGCTTTCAGGATAAATTACTCCTTTGTGATATCACCTGTCATGGAAACATCTTGGGCTATCTATGGTAACAATAACTTAATGAACCAATAGGCTAGGAATTGGTCTAGGATTTCAGCGTGAATCAAGCGTTGTCTCCTTCTCCATTCATGGATATGATATGAGAAGTGGGTGGAGGTGTTCTGACGTAGGGAGGTCAGAAATTCAGTCCCATTATCATAGCTGATTGGTAACTAGAAATGTGTCAAGAAATCCATGGCCAATGAACTAAAATCGTGGCAAGATGCACTAGGAATCTCAATGTACCACTTGGTTATCGTTCCATCCAATGTGTGATGGAACAAACTCATTTGAACACTACCATCAACAAGGGAATTCTATGAACACCATAAATGGAATGTCATCACATGATTTTGTGGATCCTCTCCAAGTTTTCCATCAAATTTTGGAATGTCAGCGGGTAGCTTTGTGGGTATCGATGTCCAATGTGGTTGGTGAAAAACGGGATCGTTCATCAACCTATAGAGATATAGTAAGTTCAAATTCACCAAAAATGGAAACCGTGGGTTTGAAAATGAAGGTTGAGAAGCCATGGGATAGTTAGGTTATCTCCCTTGGTGAATGGACTAACCAACATTAGCACTTGTGGAGGGAGAGTAAATGCCATGTGTATTTCCCTCTGGGATAGGTCCTGCACTAGTTTTTGGACCAACGGTAGAAGGAAAGTTCCACCCATGAGGAAAACCTACATAGGGGGTGGAAGAAGGGCCAATAGGAGGTCACGATGTCACATGAACACCCAAAATATTGGTGACAGTAGGAATACTAGGAACAATGGGTGATCGGGACAAAACAAGGCCTCCCCAAATGTTTGTGCTAGGAGGTACATGAGGAACAACACTCATGCTCCATCTAGGTGGGAAACTGATAATTGGTTGAGCAGATATGGGAAGATAACTTGGAAGAGAACTCATCGAGATGCAAGTCCCAATACTAGGGGGTGTGGTTTGTCCAAATACGAAGGAAGGATTGGGAAAAGTAGAGTGCACCATGGGAGAGGAGAAAGATGAGGAGAAAAAGAAGGATAGAATCTGAGTCATAGGATGTAATATCCTAATATATGATTTCAAAGTATATTATCTCACATTTAAAATTTAGAACACAAGTTAACACAAACTGAAACTAGTAGAGGAAAAACTAGATTTGGACACTGATAAAACCCCCAAGGGATTGGGATTTGAACTGTTTTGGATCTGAAAAATATGTTAGGGAGTGTGCAGTAGCATAGATAAAAGAATCAAGGCTATATTCAAAGTCCTATGCACAAGGTATTGTGGCCATTTATGTTTCAACAATATTCCACTGAAGTTTACTCCAAGTATTCCTGGGCACACCATCATATGCATACTAGATTCATTCACTTACACTTGAAAGAAAACAAGGGTGGATATCAGGAATTAACCACATAATCTACTGTTAGACAATATTATAGAGTTTTTGGTAGGATTAGGAAGTGTTCAGAGGCAAAAGGAGGAAGAACGCTATGTAGGATTGCTCAACTAGTTAACTTTCAGGCTCTCCCAAACAAGATGACAAGGATACAAATATTCAATTAGAGACTTAGATGGTATTCAAAAATGTCTTCATAATATCAGATGACTGGAAGAACTTAAAATGGGCATCCAAAGAACTTTTAATCAACATTACTGCAAAACTAATAAAATATTAATTCCTAAAGAGCTAGGTATAGAAGTAGCTCAAATTCATGCAAAAGATAAATGTCATATCTGTAGATCATAGAAAATACTGTTTATCATAGAATTTCCATAATATTATAGATCCAAATAAGTATTTAAATTACTCATAGAATCACTAGCAACCTCGAGATAGGAAGTAGAGAATAATTGCTGAAGAGAATACTCCATTAAATGGAGTCTGCAACATTGGATGAAGAAGATCATGGATGGCTCTAGAATCAGATATGATAATTCACTACATGAAAAAGGATGTATGCCATCCTAAATATATGGATCTCATAGAACTCAAAACTCAGGAATATTTATAGATAGAAAAGCAATGGCGCGTTCTTTACAGCTGGAACCCCAAATCTAGTAAAATGTCCATAACTTGCTCATTCAGACACCTTTTTTGATGAAACAAAAGTGTTTCCATCTGGAAACGATGCCATGGACTCAATGTGATAGGTATCAAAGTACAAAAATGCTCAAAAAAGTTGAAACCAAAATCTCCATTTTGTCCCTTCAACGAGAACACCAACCACTGGATCAGATCTGATACTCAAGATCTAATGGATTATATGGAAATAAATAAATGACTAGCAAAAAGGTGAAATGGGGCACATCTCCCAAAGAATGGATAGGGGCACATTTCCCAGGCCTCTTAAAAGCTATCTCTCAAGACAAATCACTATACTGGCCAAACAATGTGAGAGGAGTGCACTAGCCTTCTTTTATAGGTTGAGTAGCTTCATGAGTAGGAAATTGGAATGTATGAGGATGAGTGTGCCTTCCTTCAGAGAATTAGCAACATCTCTTGTTTTGTGCAACTTCCTTTCTTTCTGATTTCTTCTTCTTTTAGAAACAATGCCCTCCTTATCTTTTTGGATGTTTCCTTCTTTTCAAACTGGATACTTTTTTGCACTTTCCTTCTTTTTTCACTTTCCTGCTTTTTGCTTTTGAGTGCTTTTCATTGCTTTTTCCAGTTTCCTTATTTTTTCCTATCACCTTGCTTTTAGTTGCTTTCTTCTTGTTTCCATATTTTCTCAAGTGAGTGGGTGAGGTCCACCTTATCCTCATGTGCCCTCCTATCCACATGAGCAACACCACTTGCACAAAAATTAATTATTCATGGTAATAAAATTAAATACAAGGTACTCAAATTTTAAAATTATTAAATAATTAACTACTATAGGCCTTTACCAAAATTTATCCCTAACAATTAATAACTTCAAACTTTCAATTATTTTCTAGAACCTTAGGGAAAGAATGGTCCAATACTTGACCAAGTGACCAATAAGGAAAGGACATGAGATTCCTCCCCTCCCAAGACTGCTTTTCCTCAAGCAGGTGAAATCCTGGATGCTGCAAAATATGTTCATCTTCCGAGACTGCATCTTCACTAGGAAACCCTTTCCACTAAACTATATATTCTTTAATAGTTTTGCTCCTCAACTTCCTCTCTTTGACGTGCAAAATTTTCTATGGAACTAGGACCAATTGTCCTTCATCATAAAGATGAGGAAACTCTCTTGAAACTGTTACTTTCTGGCCTACTACTTTCTTCAGGCATGACACATGGAAAACATTGTATATCTTGCTTTCTAGAGGCAATTCTAGTTCATAGGCAACTTCACTGATTTTTCTTATGACCTTGTATGGTCCATAGAATATTGGCTACAATTTTTCATCCCCCTTTGATTTTAGATAATATTGCCTATATGGATGCAACCTAAGGTATACTAAATCACCTTCTTGTAAGGTTCGATCTGTTCTATGCTTATTTGCATTCAAATTTTGTTGGTTCTGTGCAACCTGCAAGTTTTCCTTGAATGCCCTAAGTATGTATTGGATTTCCTAAAGCTAATCCTTTTCTTTTTGGGCTTTGCAATCCCCAAATATCAGATCTGCAAAACTGAGGGCTTCATACTCATAGAAATCTTTAAATGGTGTCATCCCAATGGAGAGGTGGAATGTAGTGTTATAGCAGAATTCCCCCAAGTGTAGCCAAGTGACCCATGGTTTCTGATGCCTGGTAACATAATCTATGAGACAAAATTCGAGCCATAGGTTCACCCTATCAGTTTGAACATCAATATGAGGGTGGTATCTCATGCTAAGGTTCAAACTAGTTCCAACCAACTCAAACAAAGTTTTCCAGAAAGCATTGGTGATTTTTCTATCTCAGTCACTTATTATAGTCTTGGGTAGACCATGCAATATGAAAACTTCTTTAAAGAACAATGAAGCAACTTGATTGGCTATAATAGTTGATGTGACAGGAAAAAAGTGAGCAAATTTAGTCAATCTATCAACCACTACAAAAATACTATCCTTACCTTGGGCATCTTGGTGATGAAATCCATGGATACACTTTCCCACTTTTGTTATGGAATTGGCATGGGTTAAAGGAGTCCAACAGGATGAGTGTGCTCAACTTTGTTCCGTTAGCATGAAGTACACTCCCTTACATGCCTTAACACATCATTTTCGAGGCCCTTCTAAGTGAACGTCTATCTCACCTTTTGGTAAGTTTTCAATGTCTAATACCATATTTTTCAATAAGTTCTCTCATTAACTTAGAGGTAAATTGATATCCTTGATCAGTTACAATTTCCTTAGGTACACCAAATCGGGTAAATATTTATTCATATATAAACTCCACCACATATTTTTTTGTAGCTCGGAATAAGGCTTTAGCTTCCACCCATTTAGTGATGTAGTCTGTACAAACTAAGATATACTTCGTTTTTCGATACATAGGGGAAATTGGCCCTACAAAATCTAGAGCCCATGTTTCAAAAGGCTCAATCATAACCTGAGACTATAAGGGCATCTTATCAGATGGTGTAGGTCTACCCATTCTTTGACAATTGTCACACCCCTTGACATACTTGGCAGCATCCTTGAAAATGCTTGGCCAATAATATCCAGAGTGAAACACTTTGTATGTTGTTCTCTTATAAAAAAAGTGCCCACCACATGGTCCACCATGAAATTCATGGAGGATCCCTGCCATATCATCCTCTCATACACATCGTCTAATAATAAGATCAGGACCAGTATGAAAAAGATCATTATCAACCCAAGAATTATTAGAACTTTGGACTATGATCCTACGTTTCTCGGGTGGGGAGAGATGGTTTGGTAACTTCCCAGTTGCTAAATAATTGGCTATGTTTGCAAACCAAGGGGTTCGAATAGACACAACGAACAAATGTTCATCAGGAAATCTATCATCGACGGGACTAGCACTATCATTAATCTGAATAAAAGATAAAAAATATGCTACCACATTTTCTTGACCGGGACGATCAACAACAGCAATGTTGAATTCTTGTAGTAAAATAAGCCATCGAGTCACCATGCCATTGGTGATTGGTTTGTTCATTAAAAATCTAATGGCAGAGTGGTCTATGTGTACAAAAAATTCATAGCCTGTGATATAGTGACGAAATTTATTAATAGCATAGACTACTTCCAGAAACTGTTTTTCAGTAACAATGTATTTCAATTCTGCAGGAGTCAAATTATTGCTAGCAAAATAGATGGCATATGATGCTTGTCCTTCCTTTTGACCTAAGAATCCTCCTATAGCCATGTCAGAAGCATCAATGGATATATGAAAGGGAAGGGACCAATTGAGGCCCCTAAATATTGGTGTCACTAATAGCTTTTCCTTTAAAGTTTCAAAGGCATGTTGACAAGGTTTAGTCCATTGAAAATATGTATATTTCATGAGTAATTTGAACATAGGTGTAGCTATCTTAGTAAAGTTTTCAATAAAACGTCTGTAATAGCCTGCATGGCCAAGAAAGATCCTCACCTCCTTCTGAGTTTTTGGAGGAGGGAGATTAACAATTATTTATATCTTGGCGAGATCCACCTTGATTCCTTGAAAAGAGACATGATGTCCCAAAACTATACCCTCGGTTAATAACATCTTGCATTTTTCATGACTAAGGGCTAAGTTTGTTTCTTGGCACCGAATAAGTATTGTTTCAAGGTTATCAAGGGCTTCTTGAAAGGTATTAACGTATACTGTAAAATAATCCATGTATACTTCTACACAATCATGTATAAGGTCAGCAAAAATTCCTAATACTGTATGCTGGAAAGTGGCAGGTGCATTATATAGGCTAAATGGAAAAACTCTATAGGGATATGTCCCCCAAGAACAAGTAAAGGTGGTCTTGTCTTGATACTCAGGTGCTATCAATATTTGGTTGTATCCACTATACCCATCGAGGAAAGAAAAGTATTGTTTTCCTGACAAGGTAACTAACACCTGATTGATGAAAGGTAAGGGGAAGGAATCCTTAATAGTGGCCTTATTTAATTCTCGAAAGTCAACATAGATACTCCATTTCCCTGTAAATTTCTTTGGAACTACTACCAGAGGAGACACCCACTTGCTGTTAGAAATTGGGTAGATGAAACCAACATTGAGGAGTTTTTGTAATTCATCTTTAACTATATCTTTTAGGGCTGGGTTCATTCTTCTCTGGGGCTTCCTGACAGGTGGTATGTTTTCATCTGTGTAAATATGGTGAATACAAGTATCTAGGTGTATACCCTTCATATCAATGTATTCCCATGCAAATGCTCCAGTTTGACTTTTAAGAATTTTCAGTAATTGTTCTTGTTGACTCTCATCTAAAGCTGCATTTATATGTAGAAATTTTTCAGGACCGACCTCACAAGGTATGGTATAGGATCCTATATGTTCTTCGATTGCAAAGACATGGGGTGTATTTGTAAATGTGGAGAGGCTCATGTTTTCTTGGAATTCATCTCCAAAGATTTGATCAAGTTGGGCAAAGGACTGGGGAAAGTCTATACATGTTGTGGAAGAGACAAATTGGTTCAACACATTTTTGGTAGTTTGTTCTTGAAGCGCCCAAGAGTAGTCACTAACAAGTGAAAGTTCTTCCAAATTTTCATCCTTGAAAGGACAGTCTAACAAGAACAATTTTTCAGTCACTGGTTGTGATCACTACAACAAAATACCCTTTTGGGGGCGTTTTGGCTTGCGGCGGTTTCGCTAACCCCCCCCCCCCAAAAAAAAAAAATTTAGGTCTTTGGGGGCAGTTCTTCAAAACCCCCCTCAAAAGTCCCAAAAATTGGACTTTTGGGGACGGTTTAAAAAAAAAACCCCTAAAAAGTCCAATTGTCAGGATTTTTGGGGGTGGTTTTGTAAACCCCCCCCCCAAAGTTCAATTCTTAATACTTTTGGGGGCGGTTGTTTAACCCCCCCCCCCTCGAAAGTCCAATTTCAATACTTTTGGGGGCGGTTGTTTAAACCCCCCCCCGATAGTCCAATTTTCAATACTTTTGGGGGCGGTTGTTTAACCCCCCCCCCCCACGAAAGTCCAATTTTCAATACTTTTGGGGGCGGTTGTAGAAACCCCCCCCAAAAAAAAATTCTTAACCCCCTAAAAGTGGCTTGCGGCGGTCTTGCTAACCCCCCCCCCCAAAAAAAAAACGTTTTCTAAAGGTATTTGGTGGCGATCCTTAAAAACCCCCCTCAAAAGTCCTTGGAATTTTACTTTTGGGGGTGGTCCTTAAGAACCCCCCTCAAAAGTCCTTAGATTTGACTGTTGGGGGCGGTTTTCAAAAAACCCCCCCAAAAGTCCAAAAGTTCAACAAGACTTTTGGGGGGGGGTTTGGAAAGACCCCCCCCAAAAGTCTTGTTGGACTTTTGAACTTTTGGGGGGGGTTTGGAAAGAGCCCCCCAAAAGTCTTGTTGGAATTTTGGACTTTTGGGGGGGGATTTGGAGATCCACATTCCACACTCTCGGAATATTTTTATCATCATCCTATGAGCTATGGCGGGCATTACCTTAAGGCCAATTATGAAGATTCTACCATACTTGGACAATTTTTTTTCTTCTCCTAGGATTAGTCTAATTTCCCTAAACAACTATTTTGGCAGGTCCATAAATTCTTCTTCAGGGTGATCTCTTTGGACAAAATGAGACCATGGTTGAGTAGACAAAACAACAGCCTACAATATCCCCATGTGCTGCCGACATTTTCTTCAACACACAATTTGTGCCAGGCATGCTCTTAGGGCTACTTGGACCCCATGCTGGGGTTCAAAATTGGTTTTTTGGGGATAGAGTCTAATAATGCTGCCGAACTAGATCAAGGTCTTCAACAAGGAATACTGCTCGCATGTCAAAAAATATGGACCCCTCTAATCGTGGAAGGTGTTTCCAAGATCATTCTCTACATGGCTACTGAGATGCACCGTGGCAAATCAAGCTCCAAAGTGGCATTGTCGTGGTAGTTGGAAGGCTCTATCTTCCTTGTTCTTGCAGGGTGTAGCGCTTTCCTTATCCCACGTCAAGCTAATCTGCTGGCCAACCATGGGAACAGTGTTCACATGGCCACCTTCGCTTATACGTGGTACGATTTGACAGAAGCAGTTTTTCGGGATAGCTGCAGAGTTATACAGGACCAAGACATGATGGTTTTTCATGCGAGAAGACATCATGTTGACGATCATTGGAACACGTAACTCTTGCCTTTTGCAGTTGTCCGCATCGACCTTTAACTCTTGCCTTTTGTAGTTGTTCACATATTCGACCTTTAACTCTTGCCTTTTGCAGTTGTCTGCATTGACCTTTAACTCTTGTCTTTTCATCCTCCTTCACAGTTCTCAACCAATCTTTTCATCCTCCTTTGCAGTTCTCGATCAGTCTTTTCATCCTCCTTCGTATTTCTTCGATGGGGGAAATGACAGAAGAAAACCAGAGCAAGCGTCACTCGCTGTACCTCCTTCAGTTATTAAGATGTACCCGATTCATCATAACAGTTGGTGGCAGGAGAGAATATATGGAGGCTCAAGGTGGCAACCGTGATCGTCATTGCTGGTTTTCTGCATGCATGCAAGTTTTGGTAATCTTGTTGATTATGGAGCAAGCCTCTGGTGAGAGGATGAAGGAGCCGGAAGATACTAACTGTCGTCCTGAGGTTGGAGATAATTCCAGTTGCAATAGGAAGAGAGGGCCTGGGGAATCTCTAGGGGAGTCGGGTGGTGGTCTGTCTCGTGCCTATCAACGGGCGTGTAGGGAGGCAACTTCCTTCGCTCTTAATATCCCCTTGGAAATCCAGAGGGACATCAATGACTATGAACAACAATGGTGGGCTTGTCTGAGTAGGGAAACTCTAGTGGGGGAGCGCAAGAAGTTGGAGAATTGGATTATGGATCTCGGCAACACGGCTGGGCGTGTTAGTATTTATGAGCGCACTGTTGCACTGTTTTGGATGATGAAAAACTTGGTTGGCTATGCCATTCGCGATAGGCATCCTCTCAAAGATGACAATGCACAGCTTCTCTTTGAAGAGTCTCACGTGATTCACTGGAAGATGGATTTCCTTCTGTCTGCCATGGCGCTTCAACCTCCTCCATGCGCTGCTTCTTCTTCCAGCTTTCGCTATCAGGGGAGTTCTCTAGAAGCTCCTTATATAGTTCGCTGATGTATGGGTGGGTGGGTGTTTATTTGGGGGGTTTGGGGCTAGCTGGTTTAGCATTTATCTTATGTATCAGTGGTTATGAAGTTGGGGTGTCTATTATGCTTGGGTGTCTATTATGCTCTTTGGCCTATGAGCCTATGTGAAGAAAGTATTTGGTTCTGTGGTTTTTTGTCTATTCGGGTAGAAGGTTCTTCTTGGTTACTGTGGCAATAGCCTTCAGATGTGCGACGAGGGTGTGTGTCAATGGGTAAAACCAAGTTGGTCTGTTTTGATGAACAATTATGAGATTCAGCCAGATTGCTCCTTTTGTAATTCCTCCTTTTAATAGAATGCAAAATCTCCTTACTTCCAAAAAAAAAGGCTACTTGGAATGGTGTTTAGTATTCCCAAAGGATTATTCTTCCATATCACAATCATAAGTGTATTTTTGTGTTTTAAGTAACTGTAAGTACCGTCTCTGCTTTTAAAAAGTTGATTTCTAATGAGGTAAGTGTTCAAGTAAAAGCTAATATTTTTTTGATAATGCATGATGCTAAGAATGTATCTACTAATGCATACTTTAACCATTCCTTTGACAAAATGACATACTTTAACCATTCCTTTGAATTTGTCATAGGACTTTGTAAAATTACTTAGGGTAATGTGATAAATTTGAATATTAGTTTAAATTGGATTGAAAATGACTCTTCATAATGAATTATGATGATATGAACCAATAAATAAGAATGTCGGGTTTGATATGATTTACATTATAACACAGATCCCTATTTTTGGAGAATTATGTTATGATATGATTGTGAGTTTTTGCTAGATGAAAGTCGAGATTGCAGACGTATGTATTCTTCTTTTCACTAGTTGATTTTTGAGTGTCTATGCTGATTTAAAATTTGAAACCTCTGTGTACGATCTTTGTAATTGAATGCGTCCTTGAAATGTTTTTTTCTACAAGATTGAATGTCAGTCCAAATGCGTTTGAATGGATTGCAATGCGCCTTCATGGTATAAATGTTGATTTAAAACGGAGTATGTTTCTGTATTTGAATCTTTCGAGAAATCCATTGATCAAAATCTATATGTTATTATTGGTTGTGATAGAGCCGTGATTGCAAAACGTTTCAATTATTGGTAATGAGTGAGTGAATTGATTAAGAGGACAAGCCGAATGCTTCCCCTGCATCTGTTAAATCATTATCAATTGAAGTTTACTGTCGAGGCCAAATCCATTGAAAGGATTTGGACAAGATGTCTCTAAATTGCTTAACCAACAGATTCCTTAAAAACCAATCTTTCTAGTTAGATTCAACAAAGACAATCTGATCTAATTGCAGTACTGATTGCATTGAGGTAATGCATATTGTTGTGTAAATATTTTTTTTTTTAATATAAGCCGTATTTTCTAAAAAAAGTGAAAATTATTGACTTAAAAAGTGAAAAGTGTTTTGTCATTGCATATAATGTAGATTAATCTTATTAATTGCATATAGTTGTCCTTCATTCATGTTTTCTAAAATAGTAAAAAAGTTGGACAATTTTTTCCATACTTAGCCAATTTCTTGATTTTCACTAATTTGTCGTATCTCTCCAGAATGATTCATAATTCAACAATGATTTCAACTTCATGCCACATCATCATCTATGCCATGTGGGCATCAATATACTTAGTGCGGGCATCAACCTTAATGCGGGCATCACTTAGCCCCTTTACAACACTTAGCCATTTTTCTTGTCTTTAGTTTGCAAAATAACATTTTTCTTCTTTTTGGCAGGTTGATATTTTCCTTATATGATCACCATAAGAAAAACCAAGAGCATGGCCAGATATCCATTTCAACAATGAACAAGACCATATGGAGAGCATTGATGGAGAGCCCTGATACTGATGAGCAAAGAAATAATGAGTATTCAATGAGGAATTGGCAGAGTTGCGGTTGCCAAAAGTAGGAAAAACAGACAAATTTAGGTGTTGTAGCTACTCGAAATAGGAAAAATAGGCACTTTTGGAGGTGTCCCAGGTGCTCGAAATAGGAAAATTGGACAAATTTAGGTGTTGTAGCTGCTTGAAATAGGAAAAATAGGCACTTTTGGAGGTGCCGCAGCTGCTCGAAATAGGAAAAATAGACAAGTGTTGGAGAGCGTTGATGGAGAGCCCTGATACCAATGAGTAAAGAAATAATGAGTATTCAATGAGGAATTGGCGGAGTCACCATTTCCAAAAGTAGGCAAAATGGACAAATTTAGGTGTTGCAACTACTCGAAATAGGAAAAATATGCACTTTTGGAGGTGTTGCAGCTGCTTGAAATAGGAAAATTGGACAAATTTAGGTGTTGCAGCTGCTTGAAATAGAAAAAATAGGCACTTTTAGAGGTGTCGCAGTTGCTCGAAATAGGAAAAATAGACAACTGTTGGAGAGCGCTGATACTGATGGAGAGCGTTGATACCGATTAGCAAAGAAATAATGAGTATTCAATGAGGTTTTCGCGGAGTCGCAGTTTCCAAAAGTAGGAAAAATGGGCAAATTTAGGTGTTGCAGCTGCTCAAAATAAGAAAAATAAGCACTTTTGGAGGTGTCGCGGCTGCTTGAAATAGGAAAATTGGACAAATTTAGGTGTTGCAGCTGCTTGAAATAGGAAAAATAGGCACTTTTGGAGGTGTCGCGGCTGCTCGAAATAGGAAAAATGGACAAATTTAGGTGTTGCAGTTGCTTGAAATAGGAAAAATAGGAACTTTTGAAGCTGTTGCAGCTGCAGTAAAGAGAAATAAGCCATAGTTAGCGGTGTTGCAGCTGCGCGAAATGGGAAAGATAGGAGATTTTGACGGAGTCGCTTGGGAAGATATCTGTTTAGATCAGGGTGAATGGAAGGAACTGACTTACCCCAAATAACCTATAGAAAAACTATCCTCCTAATGAAAATCTGTAAATGGGAGGGCTTGGATTTTTTCTGTAAATGTCTGTTTTTGTCAATAGAAGGCAATAGAAGGCAATAGAAGGATAAACTAATTTACAAAAAAAAAAATAATGAAAATATGATAGACATACTGCTCATTCCACATATTCACAACACAGCATCTCATTTCACATGCAATGAAGATTATATAATATTGATGTATTACAAAATAAAAAATTGTGCCCATGACATATAATGGCAACTTGTGCCCAAAATTTTAATTAAATGTAAAGATGAATCCCAAACTACAAAAAAATTATAAAGTATGTCCTGATCTAAGTATAAATATTCAATAGATCAACTATTCTCAGTTGATACAACATCACTGAAATCACTAGTCACACAGTATAACCACTAGTTACATAGTTCAATGTCATCCTTATGCCAAGGAATGAAGCTCAACAAAGCATCTGCTAGATTACTTAATGTGGTACTGGGACGTGGTAGAGCTATATTTTCAAATAAAGGATCTCAAATTTCTATCGGATTCACAATATAATAGCCTTTTCAACAAAGACACAGTGTACCATTGCATTTGGGTCAATCTTATGTATTGTCGCCCTTGCAACTTTAACCCTTGAGTTTAATGCAATGAGAAAGCATTTCTTTCCTTGCAGCCCCAATTGGGAAGTTGGTGTCAACTCATTAGCATTATATTGACCCTGCAAATAAATGAGACAAAGTAAGATGCATGGAAATAAGAATTTAAACATTGATGATCCTAGATTAAATAATTACAATATTACCTGAATTGGTGCTTTCATTTTGTCAATTTGCAGTTTTGATGGAACCATTGGTGTTTTCTGTACAGAATTTTGGTCATATTTTGATGCACAACTCTGCACCCAATAGACAATGATTTCTAATATATTGATAAAATAAAATAAAATTGAACTAAATTACTAAATTTATCAATACTTACTAGGGAATATGATGGAGTATGCATTGAAGTTAATTTCGTTTGTATTATTTCGTTCATAGGGGTTGTTATGTCCCCTGTATTACTCTGTCAAGGCAACAAAATGTAATATATATATATTCAAAAGATTAAAATAAAATATCATTTTAAATTATAATTAAACAACTAACCTCCACCACAGGCATGATTTCAGCATGAGCATTTTGTATAGTAGGACACTGTTTATATGAGTAGTTCGATATTAGAAGTCAGATCATTAGTGTGAAAATATGTATATTGAGACAAGAGTAAAGAATTGGACACTAACACTTTCTTTGTTGACCACATGTCCTCTCTCCATATCTTCTACTCTTTTCAGTAGTTCAGTTATTGTTGTTTTCAAATATGTGTAATGCAGAACGCAGAACAAGAATGCAGTGAAACTTAAGTTACACCTCATGCAATTCACCTCAATATATCCCAACAGCAAAGCTTGAGCTTTCGTGGTGTTGAATACCAAAATCAAAGCAAGTAAACGCTGGCCTGTGCAAAAAGAAAACGATGCCTTTTCCCGGCAAAACTATTCACGGGAGATAAAATTTGAAAAGTTATGTTAGGGGTCCCATTTTTTTATTATTAATTTTTTTTTTTTGTTTTTCTTGGTAAATTAAATTTCTTTTTTTTTGGTATAGATAGCAAAAACACTCGAGTTTTCTCCTAAGGTTTTCAATGAAAAGGGGAAAGACCTTGGTACTAGGAGTCATGTAGGTGGACCAAAGGAAGAAAGGAGGGAACCAAAGAAATGCATCAAAAGGAAAAGAAAATATTAGCCTATTGTGCTCGATGACATGAAGTTAAATAATGTAATAAGCATGGCTTCTAAGGCATTGATTGTGAGGTTTATTTTTAGAAGGATGGGGACAATGATTTTGTTTCAATAGATTCAAGTCCACCTATACTAACTGGGACCCTTCTGATGTATTGAATTGTAATGTAAACATTGTACATATGTGATGTACAATTAATCCTAGCATGGAGCTCAAGGCCAAGGCCCCGCTAGTGAATTATCAGCCTTGAAGGGATGATATTTTATGTTGTGCCATCCATGTGCTAGTAAGCCATGGAAATTGTAAAAACATGTATATGATTATAATGCAAATAAAAATACCAAGGGGTTGGCTATGTATGCAACTAAATGAGGGGGATATGTGTATCCACTAGGAAGAGGTGACTAGGGGGTTTTGCGATTGGACCCTAGCTGAGTGCCATATGTCATCTTGAGAACCCCTTTGACTGTTCTAGTCGTGATTTAATTATGTTCTAAGGAAGTGGGTGAGAAATTCAGTCCATGAGAGTGATGGAGTATAGGTAGCCCTGAAATTCATAACGCAGGGTATGGGATCAGTTTGCTTGACCCATAAGCAACTCCATCTCATGGGAACTATGTGTTTTGAATGTTTAATTGTTCATGTTTCATTCAACTGTTCTTATTTGAGTATGCATATGCATCCATGTGTTTTTATGAATTTGTTCAATGATGAATACAGCCAAGTCTTGTTGAGGCCTAGGAGGTTCAAAATGTTCGGTCATGAATTTGGGGGAGAAATAGAAACCCCTTTTGTGTTCATGTTCCCTCTGTGGGTCAGATGAAGGGAGGATACATGGCAGAGTGGATTAGAGCTCTTTACAGAGTGGTAAAGAGGTATGGATGAGGATTGGGGAAACACCTTGGTTGGAAGAAGGAAAATTTAGAGTTCTCAGGTTTGGAAGAAGATCATACACTTGCATGGGGATCTCTGAGAGCTTTCCAATACATGATACCAAGTTTTCCAAAAATGGAATTAGGATGAGAAAATTATCAGCCTGAGAAGCTGGCAGTAACAGTGGTATATGGTCGACTTCTGACTTTCCGAACCCGCAGTGCAGATTGCGGATCGCGGAATTTGAAGGTACGATTCTGCGAAGTTGACACCTTTGGAGTTCCGACTTCCGACTCCCACGTCGTGGATTATAGAAGTCAGAGGCGTGATTTGGTGAAGTAGAGAATTGGGTGTTCCAACTTTCCTACTCCCGCATCGCGGATTTTGGAATGTGAAAGTCAGAGGCATATTTCTTCGACATCGTGTATTTTTCGTTTCGACTTTCTGACTCCCGCGTCATGGAATGCGGTAGTCAAAGGTGTGATTCTTGAAGTGGCACGTTGGGGTGCCGACTTCCGACTCCGACATGCGGATTGCGGACCAAGCTATTGCGACTGTGCGAAAGTGCATAGTTTGGAAGAAACAAATTTAGCAGGTTGTATTCTAAGGAGCTCCCCCATCACCTCTAAAGGGCACCGGGGGGGGGCCCAGGGACGTTAAAGATATCCTAGAATAGTGATGTGTGTTTCTTTAAAATATTGTTCATGGATTTGGATACCTCAAAGAATATTCCTTTATGGAATAAGGCATGTGATTCCTTCCTTAATTATGTATAGAGCCTCAAGACCCCTAACTACTATTCAAAACGATCTAATGACATAGACATCCCTACTCAAACACTAAAGATACTCTCAAGAATCCATGCGTGTTTGTTCATGTTGTTCTTCTTGGCCATGGATTCTCAAAAGGTTATTTTTTTATTAAGGCCCAATTTTTCTCCCTCAAACATGTATAGGGAACCCAATATCTATACCAGGTTCTCAAAAAATTCTAATGGCACTAATATCCCCACTTATATGAATAATATTCTCTTGGGAGGTCATGTGTGGTGATTGTAGGAATTGTTCTTAACGAAAGATGCCGGGAATTTCCTTTAGGACCTAAGTTGCACTCTTTTTTCCCCAACGATATCCATCGTGTTGGAACCTATAATTAGTCTTAAAATTCTCACCGTGCCACAAAAACCCCACTCATAGGCCAAAGATACCGTGGAAAGGTCTATTGTGGTTGTTCAACATATCATTCTTGGCTATATATACCTAGAAGCTTCCTTTAGGTCCTAAGGCCCAGTTTCCATTCCTTAACCATGTCTATAGCCCCAAGACCCATACCTAATGCTCAGAAACTTCTTAACAATTCCCATATTCTGACTATAAGGTCAAATATCTCCTCAAGAGGTTAGCTTTGGTGGTTGGCGACATCATTGTTAGACCTTTAATAAGCATGGATTCTAAGGCATTGATTGCGAGGTTTATTTGTAGAAGGATGGGGATAGTGCGTTTGTTTCAATGAATTCAAGTGCATGACTAGTAATCAATTTTAGCTTACCACATAAGGGATGTCATTTTCATATGAGGTTAGATGTTGAGGTTACATCCAAACATAGTATTATTTCTAGTCGGTATCTACTGCATTTATACCTAGGTGGATTTACTGGTTACTTGATCAAATTACTTATATATCATTCAAGGTCCCATGCCAATAGGTAAGGATACCATAAGGATAAAATAACTGTACTAAATTAGTCTATTTCCATAGACTCTCTTATGATTCTACACAAGATATTTCCTCTTTATGCTATTAATTGTAACTACTGGCATGATATGACTCATTATTGTTTCTTGCAGCCTTATAACAAAGAGATCTATTATATGCATTCAAACAAGTATGACTCATTATGATCTCTCTTCTTATGGAAATCATATGAACCAAAATTTGACTGGTCATATGCCTTACAAATATACTTTCTTAATTGACATATCAATTAGGTAACTAGGGATATTAGAATAATGAAAAGAGACATACGGTTAAGGTTAAGTTCCTACTTGGAGAAAACCTAAAAGAACCTATACAAATACTTACATTGGTTAAGGTCCTACTTGGAGAAATCCTAAAAACCTATATAATCCTTTTAAATATTAATAATTTGTATCGTTGCCTCTTCCAACCATACGAAATTCTTATAAAGATAAAAGGAATTTGAACCATTAACCTATGTTTTTTTATACCAGTATTATACCATTGAAACTATTCTCCTAATGAAAATCTGATTACTTGCTAAGATATCCCTCTAGTTGATTTTCAATGATGCCTACCTTACATCTACCACATATCATGCGATGCCAATCTATAGCCTCCACCTCATTTATGTATTTGCATTGTTCAATGAACCATTTTAGTGGTGGAAGTGTAATAGTTTTTACAGATGCCTTCATGGGAATTTATATTTAGGTCATTGGAGAGTCAATGACAGGTGGCATATGAAATTATTGAACCAAGTGAATGTTATGTACATTTCACTGTACCTTTGATTAATTTACTCACTCCCAAGTGATATTTCTTGAGATCTAAAGGAAATGAAGTTTCCCATACCTTCCAAGCCATTAAATGAGGGGATCGAAGCCAATTCTAACTCCTAAAAATGCATTGATATGTTAAAATGGTGGTGACAACTTTAACATCTTGATCTCCTATCATACTAACAACATATATTAGTTAGTCTAAATGTTGGGATATCTCCACATTAGAAACATATTTATATTTAACCCATAGAGCCTCCCTATGATGTAAGTTATAAATATCCTTGACAAGCAATATAATAGAAGCTAGAAACGATTATGCAATAAGTAAAATAAGAATATTATAAGAAACTAGCACCCCCTAGCGCCATCCCCATAGCATATTCTATAATAAGGTTTAGCCCAAGGGGGTCTTCCTGCGAGTCTAACAAGTAACCATATTATATTATACCTAGGATTATAGGCTCATGCCGTGGTTATACATACAACAAATTTCTAGGCCCATCTAGATATAAGATGCTAAAGATTCATGCATATTCGTTTTTTTGTCTTTTTTGGTTTTTATGTTTTTGAAAAAAAGGAGTAACAAAGGGGGCGACTTCATCTTGTGGAGGCCATATTCTTCATTTGTTGGCTGAGTTTGGACAGTGTGGGCTGTGACATCATATGGAGAGGACACAGTCTTGTTTGTGAGGATGATTTACTTTCTGTTGGGTGCATATCCTTACAGTTCCACATCTACAGTGATCCCCACGCTTCATCTGGGACAATGTCAAGGGTTGTTACAACCAAAAAGGGAGATGCAATCCATATTGACACCTACAGGAATCTACTACAACGTTGTTGGGTACTCTCATTGTAGTCTTCCTTCTTGTTACGACTCTGCATAATGTTTCTGGGTAGTGAATGACGGCGCTGCAGCATAATAAGGGAGTCTGAGAAGAAGACGATTTGGTTTTTTTTGAGAAGATGGCATACACCAAAGAAAAATCGAGACACCAAAGAAGGCCAGCTCACTTCCATAAATCATTGTGCACGCCCAGGAAGCTACAAGTTAGAGTTAAAGTAATTTCAGATTGGTTTTTCCACCTTAGAACTACTGTTACAGTCATTGTAAACTCAAAGTTATATGAATATGATATTTAGGGTTTATTTTCCTTGTTATTTATGCAAAGATATCTCTATTACATTTACTGTTCATTGTTAGCGCTACAAAAATCAAGATTTGAAAACCCTTGATATCTGAAACAAACTCTTTCTGCACTGTCTAACTTTCTTCCGCAGCGGAATTCTTTCCGGAATGCAGGAATAGAGTTTCCGCAAAACTCTTCTTCCCCATCGTCGATCTCGATCGTTGATCTATCAATTTCGCTGCAAGCCTGAGTGTTCGTAAAAATTACTTTTTCACGCAGCGAAATGACTTTCTGATTGTTCAATCAGTGTCCCCACCAAATCAACGGTGGATTCCAAAATTTATTGAACGCATTCCATAGAATATCACGCACATGAAAAGTATTTCAAGGCTTGCAACTTCTCCCGGTGATATCACTAGTCCAATAAAGGGTAGCGACCCACGTACTAGACCTCACAGACTGCCATCCATACTAACAGATCACGGCCAACACATTTACACACCCTCATGATACCCTTAGTAACCCACATTAGGTCATGGTACCTTGATAACAGTCCTCAAGGCACTTTCATCCAGTCACGACAGTCCTAGCAGGCCTAAGACATGTCACAACAGCCCTTAGTAAGCTCAAGAAAGGTCATGGGTTTCTCTAGAAAGCATTAGCAGAATTTACACATATGAAATTAACGCAAACAGGAAACACAAACTGAATATGAACACTGTGATGAATCTCAAAAACTCAAAAAAAAACTTTTCATTAACACTTCCAATCAAGTTTACAAAGCTACAGTCCAAGCATAGAGGCATAAAAAATAAAGTCGAACCCTTCCTCCTCTGTAGAGGTGACATTTACCCCGAGACGTATCTCGAAACAGGGCATCAAAATCAGTTACATTACGGGAATCAAACCCAAAAGTAAGTCCTAAATCCTAACAAACTCTGACGTGGCAGATGCGTCGTGCCCACAAATTCTTTTGGGAAGGCACGTTGTGATGCCTGTGACCAATCAAAAAGGGAAATATCGACATCTAGGGCTTTCTGGCTCACTTGATGAAAACAACAACTCCGAGCATATTTTTAATAGACTATGGCTGTCTCAGTTGCTATAGGGCCTTACAAGCTTGTTGACACCCAAAAAGTGCTCACTAGCTCATTCCCCTATTCACATGACCCATTTGTCCACTTTTTCACCATCTGAGCCTCTGAAACCAACAAAAGGTCACCAAAAGACCTTAGTACACCCCTTTTTCCCACTCAAAAAAATTATTTTTCCTAAAAAAGCATAAAAAACCCTCAAAAAGGGTCCAAATTCCCAAAAATATTAAAAAGGGAATAAAAATATTAATTTTATTCAAAAAAGGAAAAAGGAGGGAAAAGTACCTAAACCATGTTGGTCAATACCATTTGGTTTCCACAAAACCACAAATGGTATTCCCCACCACCAAAACCTATAAAAAGGTGGTAGGGGATCCTCATTTCATATCCATCCATATTCCTATCCTCATGCTGCCAAAATCTCCCTTGAGTGTTTGGCCATTGTAGCAACCTTGGAGAAAGGACCCATTGGAGATTGGAGCTACTCATCATTGGAGCTACTCAACAACCTTCATCATTTGGAGGTATTGTTATTGCAAACACTTGCTTGCCCCCATTTTTCAATACAAAATTATTTCTTATGTTTCTTGTTCTTGTTTTTTAATTCAAAATGCACATGCTAGTTTAGTTTCATTTAGATTTAGTTTATTGTTTTTGCTTTATATTGAAATTGCTGCTACTAGTTAGCAGGTGCCCATAGCACTAAGCCTGGTTGCAAAACCGGGCCAACAGTTTTTGGCGACTCCGCTTGGTTTGAACAATAGATCTCTAGTTTTGCCTTTAATCTTAGTTTTTTATTAGTTTTTAGCCTTTAGATCCATAGATCTGCCATCTTAGATAGTAGATCCATTGCTGCTCTAAGTTTTGGCCCATCTATTGCCATTAACAGCCCGGAATTCTCAATTTTCGGGTTCGTTTTTCGGCTTCCGTGCACGGCTTTCACCTCGCGGCTTTTAGCCTGACAGTCGCGCGGTCCATCGTGGCTTTTAGGATTTTTTCCGCGCGGTCCCCCGTGGCTTCGCGAACGGTTTGCACGCTGCCCATCGCGGCTTCGCGGTCATTTACCGCGCTGCACATCGCGACTGCGCAGCTCTTTTCCGCGCGGTCCACCGCGGATTCGCGGCCTATTTGCGCGCTGCACATCACGGCTTCGCGGACTTTTTCCGCGCTGCACATCGCGACTGTGTGCCCAAATCCCGCGCGGTCCATCGCGACTGTGCGGCAGAAACCCGCGCGGTCCATCGCGGTTTTTCTGTCAAAACCCGCACTGCTGATTTTTTCATTCGGCCATTCCGATTTTAAAAATTAATTTTTACTGTACTTTCTTCCCACATAGCACATTTTTACAGTATTAAATTCTGCATATTTTACAGCCATAGAAAAATTTTTACTATTTAGAATGCATATCTAGAAGTCTTTTTAAAAAATTTCAAGAAAGTGAAAGAAGGACTTATTTTGCATTTTTTATCTAGGTTAAAAAATTTTCCTGTTTAATTCTTTAAAATATTGCCCTTAGCAATTTCCTTGAAAAAAGAAATCCATTTATTTCTTTAAGAAGTCTATTATTTGCTTTCATGATTCAAAAGATCCTTTGTTTTTTGAGTTATTTTTTGAAAAGCATTTAAATTCCATTTATTGAAAAAAGTCATAAATATTTGCTTTTTTATTTTCGAAAGATCCTTTATTTTTTGAAAATTTCCTGTAAAGCATTTCCTTTTTTCAAGTTCAGTTTACAATACCACACGTGCACCCACTCGATCACTTAATTGAATTGAGCCTTAAAACTTACCCTAATTTCAACACACTTTTAACCCCACTTGGGGAACACTAAAAGAACTTTGTAGCTAGGTAGTATTGAGGGGATAGGTGTTCCAATAACACCCCTCAGTTATTACATCTGAGACATAGAAGTTGTCCAATTAGGGAGCTAAAATCTCTTAGTATTTATTGGCGTGGTCACAACCGGTTTGTGGGAAGGCCTCTCCCCTAGGAGGGTTGAAGTCGCGAGGATGGTTCCGGAAGCCTGAGTGGAATACCGAAATCCATTCAGTAACCGAAGGGCTACCATTCGCAGTTCTCGGGATATCCCTGTATTGGGATATTGCGATCAAGAACCAAATGGCAGATTTACCTTTTCTCGACGCGTCATGAACGGAGTATCCTAGTAGCCTTTCTTTAGGATTGATTACCCGGTGTCCCTCCCGGTAGGGGGATATCTAGCCGTTGTCTCAGCACTCATATTGTCTGACTTGGATTTCATCACCTTGCAGAGGATATCGTTTGTTTGAGTCACAATACTTTTAGTTAGGTGTTTGCATGATTTCAACCCACCTTTGGTCTAGTTAAACCTATTTTTTCTAGAAGCCGTTTGCATGTTGGTACTCTGACCATTTGTTGCATTCCTCCACTTATTGTAGCACAGCTGCTAGAATAAGTGCGAGTGCAACCACCTCCTTTGTTTCTTTTGTGGGACCCGGACTTTACTCGGATACACCAATGACCTCACCTTTTCAATCTATTCCACCCCCGCCAGCCGCGACCGCCGTATCTGACCTCTGTACTCTTTCACAGAATACACAAACACCCGGTAATCAACCACCATTGGTACCTAGTCATATTGGCGTTACACCTATCCACACAATTCCCTTCCTATTCCCTCCCTCGGGCGTAGTAAGTTCCCCGGTTATGGCTACCCTCAGTCTCCCCGGTCTAACCTTGGGATTACCTGTGTGGTACACTCCCCCTCCCATTCCACCTCCGACACCAAATGTCATCCTCCAACCGGTACAACCTATAGTTACCACTACTCAACCTCCTCCTGGTGTCACCCTCCCTTCGTCGTCAACGAAACCATATCCTGGTCTCACGATCGCTTCATCGTCAACGAATCCTCCTCCTCTTGTCAAGCCCACTGGGGGCAGAGGTCCAAAACCATACACTGCTATACCACCTCCTAAGGCAGGTAAACCCCCACCAGTGTTTCGAGCTCATCCCAAATGCTCATTGTGCGATGAGATAGGCCATCCAACTCATCAATTCCCACAGTTACCGGCACTCCAGGAGCATATGAATATGTTGGACGATGACATCAGCATCCCAATAGTTAGACTAGAGCCACCTCTACAGCCTCGTGACAAATCACTGTGCACCAACCATCCTTGTGCTATATGCAGTGTTTACGGCCACTACTCTCACCATTGTCCTGATCTACCTGACTATAGAGCAGCATTGTACGAGTTAAACAACGTCGATTTAGAGATATCTCCTCCCCTCATCAAGGAGACCTACCCCCCACCATCATCCTCATCGGAAGAAGTCAATACAATCTATATGATTTCAACAACTTTCAAACCAGAACCCCTTGATTTATGGTCTGACTACTTCAATACTGATGAGCAAATTTTGGAGACACTCACTGCACCCGAATACCCTTGGGATGATATGCATCATCGCTCATACTTCCTCCCGGAAGCATCCACATCCACAGCATCCAACCAGCTATCGGTCGAATCAAAAGATTTCATACCCATTAAGGTCGATTGGTTAAAGGACCCCATCCCAGCAACAGATGCCTTCGAAGAAGGGAACATGTCCAACATTTCCCCCATTATACAGATCGATATTTCCACAACACCTGGAAAACCTGAACTCATCTCGCTGGGCGCATCTTGCACTCAAGCAGAAACTCAGGAGTACAAAAAGCTTTTTCAAGAGTTCCATGATGTTTTTTCCTGGTCCTATACCGAGATGCCTGGTCTCGACCCCGCCATCATAGAAAACCACATTGATACATGGCTTGAGGTACCCCCTGTTCGTCAGAAATAGCGACCCATTCATCCTTCCAAACTCCCTGCTGTTAAAGCTGAGGTTGAGAAACTTCGCAAAGCAGGATTCATTTATCCTATTCCGTACACCACTTGGGTGTCGAACCCCGTTCCGGTTAACAAAAACCAAGGCACCCTTAGAGTATGCACTGACTTCCGTGATTTAAACCACGCTTGTCCAAAAGACAATTTCCCCATGCCATTCATTGACCAAGTCATTGATGAGTGTGCGGGCCATGAAGTCCTATCTTTCATGGATGGGTTTTCCGGATACAACCAGATTCACATCCGTAAGGAGGATCAGTACAAGACTGCCTTCACCACCCCATGGGGCACCTTTGCCTACCGCGTCATGCCATTCGGCCTTAAAAATGTTGGTGCCACTTTCCAGCGAGCCATGACCTATTGCTTTTACGACTTGGTCCATATCCTGCGAGTCTACCTTGATGACCTTACAGCTCGTTCCCGAAAACGATCAGACCACCTTAACGACCTCCGGCAAGTTTTCCTACGTTGTCGCAAATATAAAATCCGCTTGAACCCACACAAGTGTGTCTTTTGTGTTCCGGCAGGCTGGTTGTTTGGTTTCATTGTTTCCCAAGACGGAATTACTGTTGATCCCCTGAAAGTCAAAGCCATCTTAGAACTTCCCCCTCCTCGCACGCTTCGGCAACTTCAGAGCTTGCAAGGGCGGTCCAATTTCCTTAGACGCTTCGTTCCTGATTACGCCACCAAAGTCCACGGATTCTTATGCTTACTCCATACCCACATACCCTTTGTTTGGGATGAGCAAGCAGACACGGCATTCGAAGCCCTCAAGAAAGCCCTCACACAAGCCCCCTTGATATCCCCACCGGATTTCTCCAAAGATTTCACCCTTTACGTCTCGGCATCTGAATATGCTGTGTCCGGAGTCTTGGTCCAAGAAGATGCTTCTCGCCAAGAGCATGTGATCTATTATGTCATCCAGACCTTGTCTGGCCCACCCCTACGTTACCCATACGAGGAAAGATTAGCCCTAGCTGTAGTCTTTTCCGTACAAAAATTGCGACACTACATTCTACTCAGTCATACCACGGTTGTGGCCGACTCCAACCCCATGGTCTATCTCCTAACCCGGCGGCTCCTACAAGGTCGTGTTGCTAAATGGGTCATTATCCTTCAGGAATATGACCTTACCTTCAGAACTCCTAAAAGCACCAAAGCCCTCGTGCTTGCTCACCTCATCACCAACCTCCCATCCTCTTCGTCATCAACCGCTATCCAAACGGACCTGATTGATGAACAAATCTTCATCATTTCGTCTGACGACCCTTGGTACGGAGACATTTTGATTTACCTCCGCACGCAAAAATTTTGACCACACATCGATCGTGACGGACGCCGTCGCATTCGACACCACGCCCCCCGATACCTCTTGTTAGGGGATGTACTTTACCAACGCGGTGTTGATACCATCCTACGCCGCTGCCTATCCCATAGTGAGGCAGAACAAGTCCTCAATGATTGTCATAGTGGTGCTTGCGGAGGTCATTTCTCCGGCATGGCCACCGCCCAGAAGATCATTCGGGCAGGTTACTTTTGGCCATCATTGTTTACTGATTGTATCACCGTAGTCAAGCATTGCCATAACTGCCAACTTTTTGCTCCCAAAGATGGAACCCCCCCCCCGGCCCCCCTTCATCCAGTCGGCACTGTCGGACCATTCTGCAAATGGGCCATCAATTTCCTCGACTGCAACCCCCCGTCAACCGGTGGTCACAAACACATCATCGTGGCCGTAGATTATTTCACCAAGTGGGCGGAGGCCATTCCGACCTACAATTGCAAAGCCGACACTGCAGCACGGTTTTTCTTCAACCATGTTATCACTCGTTTCGGAGTGCCGAAGCAACTAGTCTCTGACCACGGCTCTCACTTCGAAGATGCCGTCTGGAAATAATTATCAACCATGTTGAAATTCGAACACCATTTCTCTTCCGCCTACTATCCCCAAGGAAACGTCCAAGTCGAAGCGATCAATAAAATTTTGAAGACCATCCTTCAACGTACTGTAGACAAACACAAATCCAATTGGCACCACATATTTTTCCCGGCACTATGGGCCTACCGCACCTCAACCAAAACCGCCACCGGTTTTACCCCTTTCCATTTAGTTCATGGTGTCGAATCCGTTCTCCCTATCGAGTGCCAGATTCCAGCTCTACATATCGCCGTCGAACTCCTACCGGACACTTCCCCGATTGAGCAACGTTTACTACTCCTAGAGCAGGCCGATGAAGATCGGCGCATAGCCATTCAAAACATGGAAGCAGCCAAACAACGATCCAAACTAAGTTACGACAAACACATCCACCCAAGAACCTTTTCTGAGGGAGACCTCGTCCTCGCTTACGATCAAGCTCACGATAAAACCGGAAAGGGAAAATTTGTATCTATGTGGCAAGGCCCCTACATCGTACACACTTGTCTCGGGCAGGGGGCATACGTTCTGATCGATTCAGAAGGAAATCCCCTACGTAACCCACGCAACGGGTTGTACCTTAAACGATTTTACCCATAGAAAATCTGATGGACACCACCGTCCATTCTAGTATAGGATTACTTTCTTTTTCACAACAAATTCAAAAAACCTAAATATTTGTTTTTCTTTTCCTGACTGCAGATGGATCCTCTTCCACCCTGCTACATCGGTTTCACTGATGGCGCAAGCCGTTGGTCTCTCAATCTCGCCTCCGCAGCTTGGGTAATATACTCCCTTTCCCATGAGTTAATTCACATTGACGGAGTATGTTTAGGTGCCACCACCAATAACCAAGCTGAATATGATGCCGTGACCGGTCTCCTGGCCGCAGCTCTCCAAATGAGCATCCATCACCTCAACGTTTTCTTGGACTCACAGCTCCTGGTTTCCCAACTCAACAATGATTACCAGGTACACGATCCCTGTCTTTTCAGAAAATTCCTACGCACTAAACAAATGGTTAGACAGTTTGAATCCATTTCGTTCACACATGTCCCAAGAAACCTCAATAGTGTAGCAGACCATATGGCCAACAATATCCTTGACTGGCACACCAATCACATCACGTCATAACCAAAATGTGCCTCCACGGGCATATACAAAAAACCAAACTACATCCACGTGCATAACATGTGCCTCCACGGGCATATACAAAAAACCAAACTGCATCCACGTGCATAACATGTGCCTCCACGGGCATATACAAAAAACCAAACTGCATCCACGTGCATAACATGTGCCTCCACGGGCATACACAAAAAACAAAATACTACATCTACGTGCATAACATGTGCCTCCACGGGAATATACAAAAGACAAAATGTGCATCCACGTGCATACACGACAATATATCCAAATATATATACACATATATATATAAACTAGAAAGTCAACATGTCATAGGTGCCCTCAGCACCCAATATACAAAAATACATCAGTCGTAAAAAAAATGTTTCCCCATATGCTCATCAGCATTTGGGGGCAGATACAATATCATCTACTCAGCTGGATCCCTAGGCTCCTCTGGCTCCTCCTCCTCCTCTGCTGGCCCCGCCGGGTCATGACGAGCCCGAACTCTCCGCTCTGCCGGCCCCGCTAGATCATCTCGTAGACGTATCCTCCTCTCAGCCGGCACTTCCGGGTCATCTTGTCCACCACCCCTATGCTCCGCCACAAACACCGCTGTCCTCAACAAGAGCAACCGCCACTCAGGCGGCGCACCGAAGCAACCCTCCACAATATCCCGGTCCAGGTCTCTCCAACCATCCTCGGGGAGTCCAGCTAGGATCCTGTCAAAGGTCTGCCTGACACCCTCTATGGCATCAACTCGAGGGCCAACCCCTCACCCACGAGCCGCAAATCCTCCACCACGTGGAGGTGGTACTGCTGCAGGTGGTCGAGCGACCACCATCGCTCGCCCCTGACGAGCCACGTAGTCATCCGGTGGCACTGGACCAACATCTGCACAATGCAAGTAAGCCATCAGAAGCATATACAGCTATAATCATAGACGATAAATCAAACAACACATGATATAGTATAAAACAAAACACAAAACATACCGTCTAAACTCCAGGCCTGTCCTGGGGCACGAGGCATCTCTGGGTTGCCTCGATAGACCATGCCAGCATAGGGATAGTCCTCAATCAGTAGGGGAATCTGCTCCCACTGCTCATAGAAATCCTCCGTAAAGAAACCGCGGACACCACCGCCACCACGAGGCATCATGTGCCCCCACCGCATCATACGCGGCTCACTAACCAGACCATCAAGAACGGGCACCCGTGGTCGCAGGGTCGGCAACCGCTCGAAGAAAAAACAGCATAAAAAAGAGGCATAGCAGAACTCACCTCCCTCTCGAATGGCCTTGTCCAGATCTCTCCGGACACCAGCCAAAAACATCTGCCCCCAGGCATAATAAGTCCCCCGAAGAACAGAGTCCACCATCATCGTTTGTCCCCCAGACATACGATGTGGCGCAGCAGCACCCAATATCCGTAGGACACATGCACCAACAGCCCGCATATCCCACTCACGTAGGGATCGCAGACTAATAGAGCTGTTCTGCAAAACAGCATCATCAACACAGAAGGTCTGTAACAGATCCTCCATATCTACACCAGGCGGGATCCTCAGCAGGAGATCTCCCACCTCCCCCAAGCGAGGCAACCCAGTCAAAAAATAGACATCCGTGAGAGTGATCTCTAACCTCTCACCCCCAATGATGAATGCACCCTCCGCCGGCACCCACCAACTCACCAACTTGTTCAGGAGCCGTCTCACTGAACGAAGAGGTGGGATCTGAGCGAACTTCAAAAGCCTGCTCACAGCCAAGGTCTGCCTCACCCCTGGATCAGTCTGAATCTTCTCCATCAGATCATCATCGATCTCCTGCTCCCGCCATGAAGACAGTGGTCTCCTCAACATCCTGCCAGAAAACAGAAGAAATTTTTAGCCCCAGCACAAAAATTTTTGAAAAAATCCCATCGCGGATTTTCCACAAAAAGCCGTGATGACCATCGTGGCATTTCCACCAAAAGCCGCGATGACCATCGCGGCCTCCATGCAAAAAACCCACGATGAACATCGCGGATTTTGGCCAGACAGTCGCGATGAACATCGCGACTATCTCCCATGAACTCGCGATGAACATCGCGGGTTCCAACCTCACAGTCGCGATGAACATCGCGACTGTCAGCCTGAAACCCGCGTGGTTCATCACGGGAAAAGACCCAAAACCCGCGATATTCCACGTTGGAGAGTCAACATGGAATTTCGCGACCTTCAGGGGCCCGCCGCCAAACAAAAAAGACATAATTGAAAAGGCCAAGGCAAATAGAGTTACCTGAAACTCGCAGAATCGAAAACCAATGGTGAAATCTCCCAGAAATCAAGAAATAGCTCTGACAGCTCTATCAAACTTGCACGTAACAATGACACGTAATTTGGGCCCCACGCCCTATTTATAGAAATTCCAGCAATTTTCAAACAACCATTGCGGGATCATACGAAGTCCATTTCTCAAAACGTTGGTACCGTTGGAATCAGCACAGCGAGAAATTCATGCAGGTTCCTTCCTTTTCCCGTTTTCACTGGGTCTATTTTTTGACCATTTTTTTGGCCCCCCTCGTCACCTCGGTTTGTGTGCCACATCGGCCATTCTCCATTTTCGACGTGCCTTATATCACCGGATTCAGTTTTCCGTGCTCGTGATGATGCTTGAGATCATTTCTCGCTCTCACCTTTAGATTTTTCGGGCATTTTTTCCCATGTCCCCCTCATCACCTCGGTTTGCGTGCCACATCGACCGTTCTCCGTTTTCGACGTGCCTTATGTCACCGGATCCAGTTTTCCGCACTGATGACGATGCTTGAGACCTTTTTTTCCCCTCATCAATCCCTTTTTGTTTGGTATAATTTTATCCCTTTTTCGGGCCGAGCAACCCCTTTTACGAAAAAGGAACTTAGGGAGTTTCTGTTAAGCTCTTTTCTGACTCCTAAAAACAATGAAAAGATTGCCGAGCAACCTTGCTTCCCTTCATGCTCGTTAAACGTATCTGAAAGGGAGTCTACCTGGTATAAGTTTACCCCTTTTCCGGACCTTGTAGACTAATTATGAAAAAGGAATACTCTAGTCACATCGGCTAGAAGAGTTCTCCATCTGCATCATTTTATGCTTTTTCGGGCCTTGGAGACTAAACTACGAAAAAGAACACCAATAAAGTCCACTTACCACTTTCACACTCTCTAAACATGAAAGCAACCATGAGCACAAACAGTCCTGGGCTCACAAAATCCACAGGACAGTATCATTTCAAAGCACACTTTCATCCCTTCTTGGAGCTCATTAAAACTACGAAGAAGGTCCCAATGGTGCCCCTTGACGCCACAACAGATCATGTCTACTCACATGGAAGCTTCCCCATTTTGGTCGCCTTTGTTCAGAGTATTCTGCAGTATGTCACCTTGAGACCCCCTCACCAGCACCCATCAGCTTGACCCCCCCCCCAGAGTAAATACATACCTTTCAGTCCTCAAAAGCTATGATCCCTTCACCTACAAGTCAGTTCCCCACACTGCCAGGTAAGCCATGTAATCATACTCTGAACAAAGGAAGTTTGAGTCTACCCACTATATGACCCCAGTTACTTCCCATCCCCACAAGTATGTCAGTCCTACCACCAGTACTACTACACTTTAGTTCTACACCTCGCGCTCTTATCAAGGAATCATCATTGCCTTGATTAGTTGCTGGTCTCCCTCTGTCGACGACAACCAAATTTATTCCAGAGGATAGATCTAGAGGTCCCTGTGTCTTGGACTCATTACCATTTATGATGAGTGCCTACGAATCATTTCGAGAGGAATCCTCAGTGCCTCTCCAAATGGTTGTTTCTCACATGCTCGACTTCAACACCTTGATCGCATCGTTGAGATTCGCACAGGATATTGGTCCTTTCAATTATTAGTCGAAGACCCCGGATACCACCTGACTCCTCCACATTTGAGAGTCTACCTATGGATACAACCAGTTACATTTTGTCTATAGATATCCGGGTTGCGTATGGCGACAGTATTCAGATGTACCCCGGTGTTATACTCTCTCGAGTATACAGTCACAAATACTTCCCATAAATGACTCTCAGTCATTGAGTCCCTACAGATGTTGGACACCTTCAGTTTCAGCAGTTCAACAGTCATTCCAGTGTATCAGTTATTTGAGATCAGCCATGATCATGAGTATATCCCACAATAATGTCCCCTCTGGACCATTATGATGTACCAGTAGATTCTCTATGTATTAGATCCCCCTTCTTGGGACTAATTGTTTTGTATATGTCTTGATACGAGCATGGGAATGCCCGCATCGTCCTTTATCAGAGATTATACCTCATTCATATTGAGGCCATGTAATATTTTTTGTTTTTGCAGCTTCCAAGGGCCGTGGCTCCAGTCTCCAACCGGTCTCTTCTCTCCCCTAAACCCCAGAAAAAGACAAAAGAACTATGATGTCTATCGGCCATACGATGAGCTCCTGCCCTCACACATCAGGGGGCAATCTGTTGACACCCAAAAAGTGCTCACTAGCTCATTCCCCTATTCACATGACCCATTTGTCCTCTTTTTCACCATCTGAGCCTCTGAAACCAACAAAAGGTCACCAAAAGACCTTAGTACACCCCTTTTTCCCACTCAAAAAGATTATTTTTCCTAAAAAAGCATAAAAAAACCCTCAAAAAGGGTCCAAATTCCCAAAAATATTAAAAAGGGAATAAAAATATTAATTTTATTCAAAAAAGAAAAAAGGAGGGAAAAGTACCTAAACCATGTTGGTCAATACCATTTGGTTTCCACAAAACCACAAATGGTATTCCCCACCACCAAAACCTATAAAAAGGTGGTAGGGGCTCCTCATTTCATATCCATCCATATTCCTATCCTCATGCGGCCAAAATCTCCCTTGAGTATTTGGCGATTGTAGCAACCTTGGAGAAAGGACCCATTGGAGATTGGAGCTGTTCATCATTGGAGCTACTCAACAACCTTCATCATTTGGAGGTATTGTTATTGCAAACACTTGCTTGCTCCCATTTTTCAATACAAAATTATTTCTTATGTTTCTTGTTCTTGTTTTTTAATTCAAAATGCACATGCTAGTTTAGTTTAGTTTAGATTTAGTTTATTGTTTTTGCTTTATATTGAAACTGCTGCTACTAGTTAGCAGGTGCCCATAGCACTAAGCTTGGTTGCAAAACCAAGCCAACAAGGCTGATGATTGCTCAGTCTATATATATCTTGCCACTGCTGATCTGTAGGGGTGGCCATATCAAATAGATCCTTTAGGAGAACATCCAGGTCAATCAGGGGGCTATGGCCAATAGCAGGGAGATCTGATTTGACAGTCCTAAATTGAGCCAGCAGCTCAAATTCTTCGCTGAATTTATCGATGATTACCTCTCCCTTTATCCCACCATTCATACCCTCAAACTTTCCATGGTTTACTCTTTCCTGGTTCAACAATTCGACATATTTTCTCTGAGGGATCAGCTTCCCCTATGGACCCCAAAACTCAGGCAACCCTTTTTGAAATAGGGGTTGGAACAATTTGTTGAACTTTTCTACCCCTTGCTGAATAATGTTAATCCTAGTAAGTGCATTTTGCAACATGTTGTGCTTTGTGGTCATCCTCCTTGCTGCCACCAGAACTGATATCCTGTCATTAATCCCCAGGGCAATTAGTTCTTCCCCACAGGCTAAGCTCATAACAGCAATCACCTTCTGGGTCTCCTCCCTAGGCCTTTGTGTTAGACTTTCCTGTAGGGCTTTACATCTTCTGCTTGCTACCATAGCAGCCTGTTTATGGTCATCCACCATGACCAAATGCTTTTCTAATGAGAGAATCTCCTTTATCATTGAATACCAGAGCAAATGTTTAGCCCCTTGCAGGGGAATTCGGCCTATAACCCTTTCCTCAAACTTGGCTACCTTCTCTTTAAGTGTCTTGATCTCTTCAGCAGAGTCTTCACTTTCCTTAGCAGTGATCTTGTGTTGGAGCTCTTGATTGGCCTCCTTAAATTGAGTGATTTCCAAGTCCTTCAAGGACATTTCAGACATATCTTTGATCGCCAGAGCAGTGGGTGATCTGTCCTTAGAGGTGCTATAGTCACTAAATTCATCAATTCTCTTCTGTATCTTTTTCTTCTCTTCTTCCCATGTGAGCTTGCCAGCCTCCAGCACAACAAGGCAGCCTTTCAGATCCAAAACTTCATGCTGCAATGTCTCAATCTCCCCTTGTAACTACACGGTCTGAGGAGGTAGTTGGATTTCTTTCGTAGGTGTCTTGATTTTCTTTTTGCAAGCCTGTATCTTGGCCAGCGGCTTAGCTGGTAAAATAGGATGCTCTGTTGCCACTAGCTTCTCAGATGCAAGGGGCTTCTGTAAAGCATTTTGTGCTATTAGGTCTGCCACTTGGTCATTCGGGAGTTTCACCTGTAGGTTCCAGGCCCTGTTTGTTTCCTTTTCCTGCTTCAATTGGGTCTCTAGTTTAACCACCCTTTGCTGGGACCTGAGATGGGATAACGCCTCCTTAGTCATATCGGCATAGATGAGATCGCTAACTCCCTTATGGAACACAATCTTATCTGGGATTGAGAACCCATCCATCTTGAACTCGACCTATGAAACTCCTTCCTCATTAGCAATGGCTAGGTTTAGGGAGTTTGTTGTAAGATTCCTGGCAGTAGTGAAAGATACTTTGCTGCCTAATAGCTTCCTTATCTTCTTGGACTGATTCTGAGTCTCAGCCTCGGATTGCTCTTTGAGCTGCCCATAAGTGGTCAACATTTGCTTTTCAGTATTAAATTTCCCTTAAACAGCGGAGGAAAAATGATACTTCTGATAATTAAGTAGAGACTCCTCACCCCCTTTCTTGATTGATTGTGTGGTTTGTGGGGGATTTCTCTGTGAGTGTGTAGTGGCTGGATTTACAACCACTAGTGGCTGGGCGATCACCATCTGATTTGCAACCTTTCCCCCAGCAGGATTTACTGAAACAAGGTCCTCCTCTATCACTTTTTTGAGGGCATCAGATTCAAAATTAAACTCCTGCTCCAGGTTGATTACATCCTCCTCTACATCTATCTTAGGCTTCTTGCTAGGGTTTTGTTCATCACATTCCATATCCTCCACCTCTGACTGAGACCTTCTGCTACTACCATCACCGTTTAGGGGCAAGGGAGTAGCTGGGACCGTACCTTGCACTTCTTTAGGATCTTGAATTTTCTCTGTAGGAGTCCAATCAAAATCATAGGCAAGAGAATTTGCATCCTGGGACAAGTCGGGGATCATGGAGTGAACAAAGACTGACCTCTGCACCTCGACCCTCCTCTAGGAAATGATCCCCTTAGGATCGTAATTATGTGCATGAGTCACCTGAAACTTCATGGCCTTCAAAACTTTCTCCACCATTTGTAACATTGTTGGCTTCTTCACAACAAAGGACTAGAAATTAATAGGGTATTTGATCCAAGAGTTCTTTCTGTGAGCAGTAAAATGCTCCTCATCAGCAGAAATCCTCTGCCTAATCAATTCTAGTGTGAATATTGAGGGAGTTGGGTAAGCTGGTAGCATGAAAGGGGCAACCAAAAAACCATATACCCTGATAACTAAATACTTTTGCATCAGGAACCAATCTCCAATACCCTCTTGATGCAGGGAAGCCTTCATGTCTTCTGATATCCTCTTCTCTTTAGAGTTGAATAGTCTGGAGATGCTGAGGGCAATTCTATCAATGAACAGGGTGTAAGACCAGTCCTGGATCTTCTGGAGAGACCGGGGCCAGTCTTTGAACACCTCTGGATCCATGTCCTCAAGGGTCTACCGGTTGGAACTAACTATGATGGAAAATAGATACACCTGGTAGCTAAAGTGCTTATCCAAATCAAACTTCTCAAACTGAGAATTGATTTCTCCGGCCAAGAAATCATCGAACTTAATTCCTACTTCAGATTGACTCAGGTAAAGGAGAATGCCTAGCATTACTTCAGAGACCATGATATCGCTATCAAGACCTAGGTTTTGACTCAAGAGGGAGATGGATGATACGACAGGATTTATGAACAATTCATAGGAGAGTGGGGTGATAAGGGTCTCTAAGGGAACTGGGGTCATCAAAATGGTCTAGAAAAATTTATTCTTGGATTCCAGGTCAGCTTTCCCAAACACCTGTAGAACCTCTGATTCGGTGAAGGGGATCAGGGCCTGACATTGGGCTTCAGAGAGACCCAAGGAAGCCCTGATAGCTTCTGGTGTAATTCTGCAAACGAAGGATGACTTTAAATTTACCAACAGTTTCGACTGGTCTCTAGAAGGTGACAACAAAGCGTTTTGGGCATCAGTGACACTGGAAAACAGCAAACGAGGATCATAAGCGTCATAAAGTCGATTACAGATGATATCCTTAGACGGGTCAAGGATTTTTACAGACGAGGCCATGGCGGAATTGTCTATTGGATGAATTACAGAACACAAAAGGGTTGATAAACGATGAACGAGTACCTAACGGTGACGGTCGATACTTCTGGAGGTTGCAGTTGTATCCAATTGACTCGTGCTTCGCAGACATTGGATTTGCAGGGTGGTGGGAGTATTAAGGGACTATTAATGTCAAGTTGATTAGCCTTATAAACCATCGCGCTCTATAAACGTGACCTTTGTACCTCCAATCTTCGAGCGCAATATCCAATGGGGAGGGGCCCACCAGATTTCGCAATTTTTTTTTTATCTTCAGAGTTATATTAATGGGTTAAAATCTTAAATATCTTGTCTTTAATATAAAATCAAAATATTATGTAATTGATGTTTGGATTTGGTTATTATAAGGTGGAAGCTTGTATGGTATAATATATTGTTGTCATGTGCTGGTAAACGCTATTTTGGAAAGCATATGGGTGTACTACATGAATATTCCTAACCATATATTGGAAGGAAGTTGAGAGGCCAACTCTCGAGGAGCCAATTCAAGAAATTGGGCTGGTTTTATTTTCAAATGGCCAAAAAAAGGGATTGTACAGATTTGAAAATGAGGTATACTTTTTTATATTTGATTCTTCAATATGATATTTTATAACATATGTCTTCATTGTAATTTGTAGTGGTTTTTTCTTACGTGATGTGCAAATTGATTCTATGTAGGATGTCAAAGGAATATCAAGTCGGGGTTGAAGAATTCATAGAGTTTGCAAAAAGGCATTCAGAGGATAATAACACCACAAGATGCCCTTGTAAAAAATCTTGCAATGTTGCAGTATTGACGTTTCAGGAAGTACAAGACCGCTTGATGATTCATGGTATAACAAGTTCATATAAAACTTGGTTTTTCCATGGAGAGAGAGTTCCTACTCAGGACTATATATTTGAGAAGAGCAAGAAATGCTACACAACAGAGATGCATGATTTGCCTCCAAAAATTACACATGGTGATTAACACATAGTTGGACATCAATATGATAATCAGAATGATGAGTTTGCAACATTGCTTACAAATGATACTGAATTTCTTGAGAATGACGATCATAACGAGGAAACCATGGTTGATGATCATATGGTTGAAATGGTGAATGGTGCTTATCAATATTATAATGAAAATCCAGATGTGAATTGTGAAAATGGCCAAGCAGAATCAATGGAAGAAAAAAATGATATCAATCAGTATCTAAAGTTAATTGAAGATGCGAAGGCACCATTGTACCCAGGTTGCACTAGTTTCATTGAGCTATCGGCCATTGTGAAATTGTACAACCTTAAAGTGAGAAATGGATGTTCTGATGCAAGTTTCACCCAGTTGTTGAAGTTGCAAAGAGAAATGCTTCCAACAGGAAATACACTTCTAGAATCTACATATGCTGCAAAAAGTTTGATTAAATCATTGGGATTGGACTATGAAATGATACATGCATGCCACAATGATTTCATTTTATATTGGGGAAAATATGAAAAAATAAATGAATTCCCAACATGTGGCGAATCAAGATGGAAGGTTGATGCTCGTTCTGAAAAGGTGCGTACTGGTGTCTTATCCAAAGTGTTGAGGTATTTCCCTATAGTGACGAGGTTGAAGAGAATGTACAAGTATGATTTTGAACTCTTATAATTCCATTATATCAAACACCTTCATGTACTACCAACCTACTAGAAAATCATCTTCTTTAATCTACTAAGTAGTGCAATGCATAGATGATTCTTTATGTTTTTGTTACAGCTCTACATATATTTCACAGAAAATGAGGTGGCATCATGAGAATGCAAGTAAGGATGGAATAATGTGCCACCCAGTTGATAACCTGGCATGGAAAACTATAGATTCTAAATGGCCTGATTTTTCCAACGATCCTCACAATGTATGACTTGCAATGGCAGTGGATGGATTTAATCCTTTTGGAAACTTGAGTAGTAGTCACAGTGTATGGCCAGTAGTACTAGTCACATATAACCTTCAGCCATGGTTATGCATGAAAAGGAGCTTTTTTGTTGTTGTCATTGTTAATAGTTGGTCCCAAGCAACCAGGAAATGACATAGATGTTTATTTGTAACCATTCGTATATGAACTAAAAGTAACATGCGATGAAGGGGCAAGGACATACGATGCTCATTCAAGGTCATTCTTTAATATGAAGGCTATATTGATGTGGGTAATCCATGACTTTCCTGCTTATGGAAATATGGCTGGTGGCACGACTAAAGGGTTTTGCGCATGCCCTATATGTGGAAGGAACACAGATTCAATGTATCTCAAATGTAGTAGAAAGTGTGTGTACATGGGACATAGGAGATATCTTCCAATAAATCATATGTATTGTTCACAAAAAGACCATTTAATGGGAAGTTTGAGCATCTCACTGCACCTACAATTGTGTTAAAATTCAATATGCTAAGACAGAAAATAGCAGCATTACATTCCATTTCACAATAATAGCATATACAGGATCACTGAAGAAACAACAAGCACAGCATAAACACAAGAGACACAGATTTATCCTGGGAAACCCTCATGGGGTAGAAAACCCAGCAAAGCTTCCTCAATATAGATGACCAACAAATACAAAAGATGTAACCCTGAGCATAAGCTCCTCCTTCTCCATAGCAGACCTCTCTCTCATAAGTGCGCCACTCTCAAGTGAGTGAGTGTGTGTAAAATGAGGAATACACCTCCTCTATTTATACACTACTCCGACTTGTCTTTTACACAAATCATGTAGGCTCGTATTTAACCATTGGGTTAAATACCCCACTACAATTGACTGGGCCGACCCCTTTAGGGTGGTCTAATAACCCTTTGACCCACATAACACATACAGGGATGACCCCCACTAGGGAAGTCTAATAACCCAAGTTACCACAATCTGACGGAGCAATAAACATCTCCGGATATACAATAAGATCTTCAAGGAGGAATGAAACATCTCCGAAATAATAAAGTACAAATATAATATTCTTTGAAGTTACAATATCTCAACACTCCCCTTAACGAGAAGGATATTATAACAGCATCTGCACGAGCAAGGAGTCATCAACATCATACATGATACATCTATAAATCATTGGAAGCTTTCTCAACATCATTAGTAACTCAAGCAGTTACTGGAACATCTTCAATACTGGAACATCAACATCTTTAGTATTGAGTTTTTATCTTCTGTAGCACTTGAACAGCTACAACAATATCAACATCTGAATCCTCATGATCGTCAACATCGTCATCACACGATCATCAGCATCTTCATCACACGGTCATCAGCATCGTCAGCACACGGTCATCAGCATCGTCATCACACGATCATCAGCATCGTCATCACACGATCATCAGCAACATCATCACATGATCATCAACATCGTCATCTAGATCAACATGGTCAGCATCGTCACATCATCTCGATCTACAACATCTAGTTCATCACGATCTACAGCATCTGGTTCATCACGATCTACAACATCTGGATCATCTCAATCTACATGATCAACATCATCGTCATCTAGATCAACACAATCAGCAGCATCGTCATCTAGATCAACACAATCAGCAGCATCGTCATCTAGATCAATACGATCAGCAGCATCGTCATCTAGATCAACAGTATTAGTATCCACACCAATACAAGTATACACATCATCAATACAAGTATCCACACAATACAAGTATACACGTCATCAATACAAGTATCCACACCAATACAAGTATACACATCATCAATACAAGTATCCACACCAATACAAGTATACACATCATCAATATCAATACAAGTATCCTCAATAACAGCATACTCTGCAAAACACATGATTCATTTAAGATACCATAACATGTCTAGGGATGATACAGTCCACTCGTCAACTTAGCCAAAATCTAAGGACCACTTCCTCGGAGACATATGTCTACGAATCAATTCAGGGACCGAAGTTCGGGGATGATACAATCCCCATCACGTACATTTTGAACTAGTGGTTCCGGGATGATGCAATCCCCATCACATACATTTTGAACTAGTGGTTCCAGGATGATGCAATCCCCATCACGTACATTTTGAACTAGTGGTTCCGGGATGATGCAATCCCCATCACATACATTTTGAATGAGTGGTTCCGGGATGATGTAATCCCCATCACGTACATTTTGAACTAGTGGTTCCGGGATGATGCAATCCCCATTAGTCCACTAAGGACTTCATTCACGAAGACCATACGTCTACAGATCAATTCAAGGGACCGAAGTCCGGGGATGATACAATCCCCACCTTCCCACTAAGGAATTCATTCTCGGAGACCATACGTCTACGGATCAATTCAAGGAACCGAAGTCCGGGGATGATATAATCCCCACTTGTCCACTAAGGAATTCATTCTCGAAGACCATATGTCTACAGATCAATTCAGGGGACCGAAGTTCGGGGATGATACAATCCCCACCTGTCCACTAAGGACTTCATTCTCGGAGACCATACGTCTACGGATCAATTCAAGGGACCAAAGTCCAGGGATGATACAATCCCCACCTATCCACTAAGGACTTCATTCTCAGAGACCATACGTCTACGGATCAATTCAAGGGACCGAATTCTAGGGATGATACAATCCCCACCTGTCCACTAAGGACTTCATTCTCGGAGACCATATGTCTATGGATCAATTCAAGGGACCGAAGTCCAGGGATGATACAATCCCCACCTGTCCACTAAGGACTTCATTCTCAGAGACCATACGTCTACAGATCAATTCAAGGGACCAAAGTCCGAGGATGATACAATCCCCATCTATATCCTTATCAATACAGATATCATCAAAACATGTATCCTCATCGATACATGAACAAAACATGTATCCTCATCGATACATCAACAACACATGTATCCTCATCGATACATCAACAACACATGTATCCTCATCGATACATCAACAAAACATGTATCCTCATCGATACATCAACAACACATGTATCCTTATCGATACATCAACAAAACATGTATCCTCATCGATACATCAACAACACATGTATCCTCATCGATACATCAACAAAACATGTATCCTCATCGATACATCAACAACACATGTATCCTCATCGATACATCAACAAAACATGTATCCTCATCGATACATCAACAACACATGTATCCTTATCGATACATCAAAAAAACATGTATCCTCATCGATAAATATATCATCAAAGTAAAAGCAAGTAAAAAATATTCTAAGTATAAGAGTCCTAAGTCTAAATGATTTAAGTATCCAAGTGTAGTAAACAAGTATCCACATCATCGACCTTGCTGTCGATGAGGCAATCTCATCATCAGTGACCACATCACTCCCCCTTTCGAGGAGGGTCCTTCCAAGCTTGTCTCGGAAATACTCAAACTTTTCTTGAGGTAGAGGTTTGGTTAGTATGTTGGTAACTTGTTCACTTGAGGTAGATGTTTGGTTAGTACATTGGTAACCTGTTACAAATTCAAACTTTATAGTTCCTTTCTGCATCATATCTTGTTAGATCCCTATGTTATTTGACTTATCATGGAACACTGGATTCTTTGTCATCTTGATACAACTCTATTTGTCATATAGGATCACAGTTGGTTCTATCTCTAAGTCAAACAATCCTGAAGCCAAACTTCTTCACAACTAGCAGAGCAAGCAGCCATATATTCCGCTTGTGCTGACAGCCACACTAGACTGCTTCCAGCTAAACCACGAGATCATGGCTGATACCAAACAATAACATCCTCTCGATGTGTTCTTCTTGTCTGATACACTTTCTTCCCAATCAACATCTGAGTAGCCATCTGAATTCATGATCTCCAAGATAGCATAGATCAAAGTCTATCATATCCTTTAGGTGCCTCATCACATGCTTTGCAACTATCAGGTGAACATATCTAGTTTCCACTAGATACTGACTCAAGGTGTTCACAGCAAAGCATATATCTAACCTAGTATATGTTAGATACATTAATGACCCAATAATTTGACTGTACAGAGTTATATCCACTAACTCTGATGAGTCATCCCCTAACAGCTTCAAGTTGGAATCCATAAGAGTGGCCATTCCAACACCTCAAGTCTTTTTAATATTTCTCGGCATACTTTCCCTGGTTGAGAAAGATTCCTTCTGATCCTTGCCATACTTCCAGACCTAGGAAGTAATGCATCAATATGAGATCTTTCATTTTCATTTCTGCAGCCATCTCGTCAGATAGGTCTACTGATATAAGCCTCAACATCATTCAAACTCTGTGGTGAGTTCCTTCTTGCATCCAGTTCATCTGTGTATAGAAACCATATTCAACCTTGTAGCAAAGGTTGTGATCCACATCACCCATGATGATCATTAAGCTCATCAATTGACTATCGATCCTGGGTACCCATACAGAACCTAATTCACACTTCTTCTTTAATTACACAATTAAGAGAATGGTCTTATCTAGCCACTTGGAGCAAACATCCCGTCATGATTCTCCTCTTCTTTCTAAGAGAATATTCTAGCCATGAGCCTTCTATATTTTGTTTGATTTGTAAATCTTCTTGTTGAACATCCATCACTTGTTCGGTGTTCATCATTCTTCATGATCTTTCCTACAAATCAAAATTAAGTACATGATTAGTAATGCTTCATAATCATGAAATCATGTTGAAATGATAACTTATTATGCATACAAATATCATTTACATAGTTAGGCAACTATCTTGACCAATACTTTGGCACAACACTTTTCCATATCCTGTATGCATACAGTGGCTATCTAGATGCCTTCCATATCTACCAGAACATACTATCGAGAGTGTGCACAGCTCTCAGCATGCTAGCAAAGAGGTTTCATTCTAGACAAGCTACAATGGAATTTTTTGTCCAACTTACCAATCATATGCATATTAGTAGTATACTATTCAATGCTCTATGAATGTTTACACTCAGCATGAATACAAATATGCATACAATCTATTTATTATTTCAAATAACAACTCAAATACTTATCTTTTATGTTTGTGTGGTTGCCTCCCGCTTGATCTTCTAAATGTCTTTTGAACTTCTATTCATTCTGTACCACTGTGCATGCTCAAGTGTGCACTAGTGTTATCCTCATGATCTGATGCACAAACATACATTCATTAGTATATTCTCAATATTATAGAAACATTATAATTCTAAATAATCTTGAATATGTATAGTCATGATCATTAGTATTCAGGGTTTCAAGGAAGTCTTCTTTTACTCATGCATATTCTTGTTTGATCATAGTACTCTTCTGGTTAGTTAAATCATCAAGATATGCATAAACCCTTGATTACTAACTTTATGAATAAGCATAACCAATCATACCAAGTATACTTATATAAGGGATCCTAACACAAGGTAAGATTCTAACTTGACATAGGAAAACATACCTGGATTAGTATACCTGCTTAGTTATGTCTAACATACCTAGAAAATATCTTCTTTGTTCTCTTCAATGATTTAGAGATCCTGTGCTAGAACCTGCATATCTCATAGGTTAAGCATAATATAACAAAGTAATACATACCTCATAAGTAGAACAAAGATTATGGATGAGTCTTTGTCTTCATGTTGTCATGGTCATGGAATTTGATTTGTCTTTCGTGATGTACCTATATCTTGTTAGCAGACAACATCAACCTCATACAACACCATAATGTATTAGTACAATCATGTATCCCTAATCAATGAATGTCTTCGATCATTCACATGCATTCATACTGTTACTTGGGGGATAAGACAATTCTAACATTAATCAAGATTGTACTAATAAATAATATGAAGACAAACACATTATGAAGTTAATCAGGAATCATATTTCAAGGCATACCTGAACCTCCTTAAGTCATACCCGTCGAGACTTCTTGTAGTCTTCTTATGTAAGGCCTTAGCCTCAACTCCCCCTGAAACTGGATCTAGAGTTTGATTAGGGTTTGCTAGAGAAACCCTAAAAAATTCAATCTTTGACTTTCACACTTCTGAATGGATGGAAGGATGTGTCTTCTTGAGCTGATCAAACTAGCATACTTCAATTTTGAAATCTCCAAAATTTGACCCCTCAAAATTTGCCTTCGAAACTTTTGGATCTTTTGGACAGGATCCCGAACTAGGGTTTGATGAAGCCCACCCTTCTACCCAATCAAAGGTTCGATCCAAGGCTCTAAACTCTTATTTTTCTGAGGAGATTCCAGCCATGGTTACAGACTTAAAAAATTCCAACTTTTGCTGAATCCCTAATTTTCCATCTTTCTGATCAAAATCCCGAACTGGGGTTTGATCAAGCCCGGTCTTCTACCCAACCAAAAAATTCGATCTTGGTCTCTAAATTTTGATTTTCCTGAGTAGCATTCAGCCGTGGATTCCGATTCCAAAAATTCTAACTTTCTCTGAAACCCTAAATTCCGGAAGCCATGAATAAAGGTGCTCCAAAAATAATTCTGTTTTGACAAAAATATGTACCTGATTAATTCTGCTGTAACTCTGAAATTTTCGATCCACAGGGTCTGAAATTTTTTTTTTGTGGTAGCCTGACCTGTCATCTTTCCATCCCAATAGTTCTGACCTCAATTGGATTTTCTGAGAGAGAGTTATGCCAAGTGTCGCACCGTGACCTGTTTATGGGATAAAACAGGAGAGCGAACTTGTACGGAGTTCCACGTGTCACTGGTTCAACTTCGGCCTCTGAAAAACTTTCTTGAGATAGTACAGTCTGTGTACTACCTGTCTCTTTTTACGAAATTTAATTTGGAGCTTCCTAGCCCAAGTTATGACCTTTTTTCCTAGGTCACCTGATTTTGACTGAGATCTGGAAGAGGCCGAAAACCTAACTTGTAATGATCATAACTAACAAAGTACAACGAATCTGAGGGTGTCCTTTGGACACAAGGTACCTGGGGATGTTGTCTACGACCTGCAAACTTTTCAGATCTTGAACCTTCGCATAAATTTATTTATAGCGAAAGTTCCACGATGACTGGTTTTTGCTATGTAAAACCCAAACCTTCAAATTGTCGCAAGTGAAACAAGTGTCGTAAGTGCCATACATTGCCTTCCTTCAGGTTAGCTCTGATACCATGTTAAAATTCAATATTCTAAGACAGAAAATAGCAGCATTACATTCCATTTCACAATAATAGCATATACAGGATCACTGAAGAAACAACAAGCACAGCATAAACACAAGAGACACAGATTTATCCTGGGAAACCCTCATGGGGTAGAAACCCAGCAAAGCTTCCTCAATATAGATGACCAGCAAATACAAAATATGTAACCCTGAGCATAAGCTCCTCCTTCTCCATAGCAAACCTCTCTCTCATAAGTGCGCCACTCTCAAGTGAGTGAGTGTGTGTAAAATGAGGAATACACCTCCGCTATTTATACACTACTCCGACTTGTCTTTTACACAAATCATGTAGGCTCGTATTTAACCATTGGGTTAAATACCCCACTACAACTGACTAGGCTGACCCATCTAGGGTGGTCTAATAACCCTTTGACCCACATAACACATACAGGGCCGACCCCCACTAGGGAAGTCTAATAACCCAAGTTACCACAATCTGACGGAGGAATAAACATCTCCGGATATACAATAAGATCTTCGAGGAGGAATGAAACATCTACGAAATAATAAAGTACAAATATAATATTCTTTGAAGTTACAATATCTCAACAAATTGTACAAGTGTCAGATATTTTTATAGAAACAGAAGGAAGGGAAGAGAAATGGGGAAAGACTAAAAGTACAAAAAGAAAGATAAATTTAAAAAAAGGTGAAAATTCGAAGACTGAAGTGTGGAAGAAAAGATCAATTCTATTGAATTTACCATATTGGGAGGTATGTCAATTTTTCTTTGATGTTATAATTCATTGATTTTTTATACGGTTGGATGCAGAAACTCCTATGGTGTCACATTTTAGATTTAATGCACATAGAAAAAAATGTATGCGAAAGTATTTTTGGAACCCTTATGGATATAAAAGATAAATCAAAGGATGGGAAAAATTCTCGTGATGACTTACAACAGTTGGGTATAAGGAGGTCCTTGTGGCCACAACAAAAAGGAAAAAAAATATTTCTTCCACCCGCACCACACACTCTTTCAAAAAAGGAGAAAGAGGTTCTTTCTCGTGTTTTGTTCACGTTAAAATTTCCAGATAGATATAGTTCAAACCCTAGAAATCATGTATCTATGAAATATCTCAAGCTTCATAGTATGAAAGCACATGATTGCCATGTTCTCATGCAACAAATCCTTCCAGTAGCATTGCGCCATGTGCTACCAAAAGCTGTTCGAAACACTATTTGTAGGCTTTGCTTCATTTATAGGCGAATTTGTGCAAAAATGGTGGATCCAACAGATCTTGATAACTTACAAGATGATGTTGTGGAAAATTTGTGCTTACTCGAAAAATATTTCCCCCCTTCATTCTTTGATATAATGATACATTTGACTGTACACTTGCTACGAGAGATACGTTATTGTGGACCAGTTGCATATCGGTGGATGTACCCTTTTGAAAGGTCAGTTAAATTTTATTAAGTGCAAATCCACATAAATTCCAACATTTTATGTGCATATAATAATAATACATTACTAGAAACTCTTTAGTCATACTTTTGATTTCTATGCAAATTGTGTGTTTTTTTCTAGGAACATGAAAGTTTTCAAAAGTTATGTGAAAAATAAAAATAGGCCCGAAGGTTGCATAGCTGAAAACTACACTATGGAGGAATCCATAAAATTTTGTGTTGAATATGTTGAAGGAATGGATTATATTGAAATCATGCCTAGTAGAAATGAAGCTTGGGATGATGAAGAAGGAGAGGTTTGACAATATGGGAAGGCCTTATCTAGTGGAACTTCTATTGAATTAGATAAAACTAGTTTGTTACAAGCCCACAAATGGGTCTTGCACAACATAGATGAAATTCAACCTTGGATAGAGTAAGTAATAAATTGGTTTCACAATTTTTTCATAAATTGTTTATTGACATTACTTGAAAATAGGATGCACTTGACATAAATTGCCAATAGTAACATCCAAGCCCAAAAAGATGAAGTCTTACTACAAAAGCTCCACAACCAACAATTTAGTGATTGGTTAAGAAAACAGGTAACGATATGTTCTTCATATTAGATTTAATTGAACTTCATTGATCAAGACTATTATGATGTATGAAGGTGATATTCTTTTAATATATTCTGAAATTGCATGGTTTTCTAACGACATTTAAAAATTTACAGGTGGAACGAAAAGAAAATATTTATGATACCCTTAAATGGTTGGCACGTGGCCCAAGGAAATATGCAACTAAGTATGATGGCTACTTAATCAATGGGTGTAGATTTCATGTTAAAAGCATAGAAAATGTCAGTGCCACCCAAAATAGTGATGTGTGCATAGATGCACAAACATTAATGAGATCAAGTGCAAAGGATAAAAACCCTATACATCAAACGACAACATATTATGGAGTGATTCAAGAAATAATATTTTTGGACTACTATTTGGTGTAGTATCCATTGTTCAAATGTGATTGGATAGATGTACAAAAGAATAATGGAATGAAAGTTGATGAAATTGGTTTCACCATGGTGAATCTGAAGAGATGATTGAGTAAGGATAGACTGCAAGATGATCCATTTATTCTAGCATCACAAGCGAAACAAGTATTTTATGTACAAGATCTGGTAGAGAATGACTGGTGCGTAGTTTTGACATGCCCTCCAAAGGGATCAAGAAATTGTAATAGATATGAATTGGAGTATGCAGATTTATCAAGTGTTGCAGATTTTGAAGGGACAAAATGCAATGAGGATGAAGCTATAGGTGATGGTGGCATGGATTATGTTTGACAAGATTGTGAAGGAACATGGTGTTGAAATATTGTAAATTCTAAGCATATTATATTTGTACTTTATTATTCCGGAGATGTTTCATTCCTCCATGAAGACCTTATTTTATATCCGGAGATGTTTTATTCCTCCATGGAGAATGTGGTAACTTGGGTTATTAGACTTCCCTAGTGGGGGTCGGCCCTGTATGAGTCATGTGGGTTAAAGGGTTATTAGACCAACCTAGTGGGGTTGGACCTGTCACATTATGTTAAATGGTTAAGTTGGGGCCGACCTAGTTAGTGTAAAGGTCAAGTCGGAGTTGTGTATAAATAGAGGAGGTGTGTTCCTCATTTAACACACATTCACTCACTTGTGAGTGGCGCATAGGTGAGAGAGAGATCTGCTATGGAGGAGAAGGAGCTCATGTTTGGGATATATATCTCTGTATTGTTCATCATCTATATTGAGGAAGCTTTGCTGAGTTTTCTACCCCATGAGCGTTTCCTAGGATAAATCTATGTCTCTTGTGTTTATACTGTGCTTGTTGTTCTTTCAATGATCCTGTATATGCTATTATTGTGAAATGAAATACACTGCTGATATTTTTTGTCTTGGCATATTGAATCTTAACATGGTATCAGAGCTAACCTGAGAAGAAGACACTATGCAGTTGCAGAATCTAGGTCTTCTTGTTTTCTGGGTTTCTCTCCACAGATTTTGAAAGGCAGGAGGCTATATTGACTCTCCTCAGCAAGGCACATCTTTCTGTCGAGACAGAATTCAATTCTGAGCATTTTTAGTTTTTTACCTAAAAATTAGGGTTTCAAAGAAAATTGGAATTTTTTGAATCTGAGTCCATGGCTGGATGCTCCTCAGAAAAAATTGAAGTTTAGAGACCAAGATCGAATTTTTTGGTTGGGTGAAGATCCGGGAAAATCAAACCCTAGTTTGGGGTCCTGTCTAGTAAATCTGGAAATTAGGGTTTCTGCAAAAATTGGAATTTCTGAAATCTAAGACCATGGCTGGGAGCTCCTTGGAAAAATCGAAGTTTAGAGCTTTGGATCGAACTTTTTGGCTGGGTGAAGCTTCGGGAAAATCAAACCCTAATTCAGGGTCTTGCCTAGTAAATCCGGAAGTTTCAAAAGCGATTTTGAGGGGTGAAACTTTGCAGTTTTCAAATTCTGAGTATACCAGCTTGATCAACTCGGCAAGGAGCATCTTTCTATCCTTTCAGAAGTTTGAAATTCAAAGTTTGAATTTTTAGGGTTTCTCTAACAAACCCTAATCCAGCTCCAGATCCAGTTTCAGCAAATCAAAGTGGATTGGGTTAATCATAGAAGAGAATGAATTGGACACCTTCATAAGTGAAGAAGTTCCAGTTCCATAGGGAGATGAGGCTAAGACCTTACATAAGAAGACTACAAGCCATCCTGACAGAATGAATAGAAGTTCAAAGACATATAGAGATCAAGTGGGAGGCAACCACACAAACATAAAAGATAAGTATTTGAGTTGTTATTTGAATCTATGAATAGTCAATAATATTGCTCGTAATAGTTGTATGCATGTTTGTATATATCATGCATAGTGTAAGCATTCATATGGCAATGAACAGTATACTACTAATATGCATATGATGAGTAAGTTGGACAAACATTCCATTGTTGCTTGTCTAGAATGAAACCTCTTTGTTGACATGCTGAGAGCTGTGCATGCTCTTGATAGTATGCTTTGGTAGAGATGGAAGGAATATAGATAACCACTGTATGCATATAGGATATGGAAAAGTGTTGTGCCAAAGTATTGGTCAAGATAGTTGCATAACCATGTGAATCATATTTGTATGCATAATAGGTTATCATGTCAACATGATTTGATGACTATGAAGTATTACTAATCATGTAATTAACTTTGATTTGTAGGAAAGATCATGAAGAATGATGAACACCGAACAAGTGATGGATGTTAAACAAGAAGACTTACAAATCAAACATACTATAGAAGGCTCGTGGCTAGAAGATTCTCTTAGAAAGAGGAAGAGGATCATGACGAGATGTTTGCTCCAAGTGGCTAGATAAGACCATTCTCTTAATGGTGTAATTGAAGAAGAAGTGCGAATCGAGAAAACTCCCAGGATTCAATTGAAGAAATATTTGTACGAGTACACAGGATTGATAGTCATTTGATGAGATTAATGATCACCATGGGTGATGCGGATTTCAACCTTTGCTACAAGGTTGAAGATGGTGTCTATATACAGATGACATTCTTCTCTTAGATGGATGCAAGAAGGAACTCACTACAGAGTTCGAATGATCTTGAGGCTCATATTGGTAGACCCATCTGACGGGAGATGGCACGGATAGATATGCAGAAGATCACTCAATGCAGAGTGTGAATGATGTTCAGTCATAGAGGGAGAATTGATAGCTTCTTGACAAGCTTGGGATTTACCAAAAGTAAAGATGATCCTAACCTTTACCTTAAGGTTATGGATGATGAACCTGTCATACTATTACTATATGTGGATGATCTCTTTCTGACAGGGAATGAGAAACAGATCATGGAATTTTAGATGAAAGATCTCAGATTGATGCATTACTTCCTAGGACTGGAAGTATAGCAAGGCCTAGAAGGAATCTTTCTCAACCAGGGAAAGTATGCTGTGGAAATCTTGAGAAGATTTGATATGTTGGAATGTAAGGACATGACCACTCCCATGGATTCCAACTTGAAGCTGTTAGCTGATGAATCATCAGAGTTAGTGGATGTAACTCTGTACAGACAGATTATTGGGTCATTGATGTATCTGAGGAATACCAGGCCAGATATATTCTTTGCTGTGAACACCTTGAGTCAGTATCTAATAGAACCTAGGTGTGTTCACCTGATAACTGCAAAGCATGTGATGAGGTACCTAAAGGGTACGATAGACTTTGGTCTATGTTATCTTGGAGATCATGACTTCATATCGTATGGATACACAGATTCTAATTGGGAAGGAAGTGTATCAGACATGAAGAGCACATCGAGTGGATGTTATAGTCTGGGATCTTCCATGATCTCATGGTTTAGCAGGAAGCAGTCCAGTGCAGCTCTTAGCACAGCTGAAGTGGAATTTGTAGCTGCTTGCTCTGCTAGTTGTGAAGCGATATGGCTTCAGAAGTTGTTATCAAGATTGTTTAACTTAGAGATGGAACCCACTGTGATCTTGTGTGACAACCAAAGTTGTATCAAGATGACAAGGAATCCAATGTTCCATGATAAGTCAAAGCACATAGAGATCCTATATTTCTATATATCGGATATGGTGCAGAAAGGAGCTATCAAGCTCGAGTATGTGAGCACTAATGAGCAATTTGCTGATGTATTGACCAAACCTCTGTCTCAAGTAAAGTTTGAGTATTTCCGAGACAAGCCTGGTGTAGTTCAGAAGGACCCTCCTCAAAGGGGGAGTGATATGGTCGATGATGTGGATACTGTATCGATGATGAGGATACTTGTATTGATGATGTGGATACTTGTATCGATGATGAGGATACATGTATCGATGATGAGGTTACTTGTTCCAATGAGAGGGATTGTATCATCCCTGGGATTCAGTCCCTAAATTGATCCGTAGACATATGTCTCCGAGAAGTGGTCCCTAGTGGACGAGAGGGATTGTATCATCCCTGGACTTCAGTCCCTGAATTGATCCATAGACGTATGTCTCTGAGAAGTGGTCCCTAGTGGACGAGAGGGATTGTATCATCCCTGGACTTCAGTCCCTGAATTGATCCGTACACATATGTCTCCAAGAAGTGGTCCCTAGTGGACGAGAGGGATTGTATCATCCCCAAACTTTAGTCCCTGAATTGATCCATAGACTCTTGTCTTCGAGAAAGATGTTGGTGAATGATGTAATGTGCGCTCCTGGACTGCTCAACATAGCAGTAGGTGATCATTCACAAAACTTGTAATGATGTAATGTTCGCTCCTAGATTAGAAGGTGATCATTCATAGGTTGTAAATCCTAGATCTAATCTCAATCACACCCCAGCTGAAATAGTACTGGCTCTGTGGTTGACTAGAATGATGTAATGTTCGCTCCTGGACTGCTCAGTGTAGAAACAGGTGATCATTCGCAAGTCCTGTAATGATGTAATGTTCGCTCCTGGATTAGCAGGTGATCATTCACAGGTTCTAAATCCTAGATCTGATCTAGGTCACACCCCAGTTCAAATAGTACTATCTCTATGGTTGAATGGAATGATGTAATGTTCACTCCTGGACTGCTTAGTGTAGCAGCAAGTGATCATTCGCAGGTCCTGTAATGATGTAATGTTCGCTCCTGGACTACTCAGTGCAGCAGCATGTGATCATTCACAAGTGGTAAAATCCTAGATTTAATCTAGGTCACATCCAGTATGAAAAAGGACTAGCACTGTGGTTGGGATTGCATCGTCCCTAGACATGATAGATGTCTTAAAGTGATAAGGATTGATCATCCTATAAGTAGATTGAGATTGCATCATCTCTAGACATGAGAGGTGTCTTAGAGTGATAAGGATTGATCATCCTGTAAGTAGATTGGGATTGCATCGTCCCTAGACATGAGAGGTGTCTTAAAGTGAGAAGGATTGATCATCCTGTAAGCAGATCAGGACTGCATCGTCCCTGAAAGTTTAGTTCAAAATGTACGTGATAGGATTGCATCGTCCCTAAACGTTTGGTTCAAAATGCACGTGATAGGATTGTATCATCCTTGGACTTATGTCCTAAAGTGAGCGGGATTGATCATCCTGTAATTGGATCTTGTACATTGCAGAGCATGCTGCTATGTTGATGCTGTTGATGGAGAGGATCCAGATGTTGATCGTGATGGTCTATATGATGATGCTGTTGATCGTGATCGTCTAAATGACTATGTTGTTGATTGCGTTGGTCTAGATGACGATGTTGTTGATCATGATGATATAGATGACGATGATGTTGATCGTGATGATCTAGATGACTATGTTGTTGATCGTGAGGATCCAGATGATGATGTTGATCGGTAGATCCAAATGATGTTGCTGTAGTTGATCGAGTGCTGCAGAAGATGAAGACTCAATACTAACGATGTTGATGTTCCAGTATTGATTATGTTCCAGTAACTGAATGAGTTACTGATGATGATGTATAAAGAAAGCTTCTAATGTTTTATAGATGTATCATGTATCATGTAGTCGATGACTCCTTTCTCCTGCAGATGTTGTTATAATATCCTTCTCGTTAAGGGGGAGTGTTGAAATATTGTAACTTCTAAGAATATTATATCTGTACTTTATTATTCCGGAGATGTTTCATTCCTCCGTGAAGACCTTATTGTATATCTGGAGATGTTTTATTCCTCCATGGAGAATGTGGTAACTTGGGTTATTAGACTTCCCTAGTGGGGGTCGGCCCTGTATGATTCATGTGGGTTAAAGGGTTATTAGACCACCCTAGTGGGGTCAGCCCTGTCACATTATCTTAAAAGGTTAAGTTTGGGCCGACCTAGTTAGTGTAAAGGTCAAATCAGAGTTGTGTATAAATAGAGGAGGTGTGTTCCTCATTTAACACACATTCACTCACTTGTGAGTGGCGCATAGGTGAGAGAGAGATCTGCTATGGAGGATAAGGAGCTCATGTTTGGGATATACATCTCTATATTGTTGATCGTCTATATTGAGGAAGCTTTGCTTGGTTTTCTACCCCATGAGGGTTTCCCAAGATAAATCTGTGTCTCTTGTGTTTATACTGTGCTTGGTGTTCTTTCAATGATCTTGTATATGCTATTATTGTGAAATGAAATACACTACTGATATTTTCTGTCTTAGCATATTGAATCTTAACACATGGTTGGATGTTGTTCAGTAAGTAGCATGCATGATTTATTTATCGGTTCTCATTTAATTTGTATCTCTGAAAAATTATATCTTAGATTATTACTTGGATTTACCTTTCATGCATATATTTTTTGTTTTGCTAATGTTTATGCATGGATCTTATCTGTTTTATTGTGTTATGTAACTTTCATTTATTTTTACAGTAGATAGATTGTGTGTGGGGAATTGAGAGTGATGTGAGGGGGGGGGAGGGGCCATATGAGCTTCAACCTTCACATGGTTGTCCCTGTTTAGTAGAGAATAAGATATTCTTGAAACCAAGAGAAGCTCATTCAAGTATTTTCATTTGGTTTTTTTAGAATTTCATATAAGTTATGCCTTTTTTTACATATCTATCAATCGCTTATATGAAAATAGCATTTTGTCATGATATATGTAGGTCTTCGTAATGGAAATCAATATAATGACAATTTGTATCATTCTCTAGTTCATATTTGTAAGTTATCACCATAACGAATTTGTCAATTAGATATCTTATTGTCATTTCATTGATTATAACGTGTTGATTGATTCATTTTAAGTACAGTTGTACTTGTCTATTTTATGAATTGATTTTATTCGAAGCATGAGAGATAATAACAACATGAATTTAACAATGAAAGAAAAACATTCACATGAGAAGGGAGATAAACAGACTGTAAGACTAATGACACAAAAATCACTGGTAAATCACTGCTCAACCTTGTCCAAATTTTATTAAATAGTAACTCAAAATGCTTGAAAAATTACACACAGGTCCAACAAAATTTTTCAACCCTTCTTCATTCGATTACATTGTATTTATAGGTTTTCTGAGCCTTGGGCTCGACCTGCTCTGAACATAAAACAGTTGCAACTTCCTAGTGACACCTAACTTGGGCATATTTTCCACTACAACCTCAAGACAAAGCTAGAAAAAAATGGCTTAACTACCTTTTACATTCACTGGTCATTTTTACTACATGACCACCAACTCTAACAAAAAGACAAAATGAACTGGTGGTTGCTCCTCCAGTTGGCTGCTCCCACTAGCTGGATGCTCCCACTAGCTGGCTGCTTCCATTAGCTTTGAATCCTTTATGCACCTAGTTTTATTTTCCCTTTACCATATTTTTCTATTAACTTCCACTGCTTGGTTGTGGGCAGATCCAGGGTGGTGATCTCTTTGAGCAATACTCTCATTTCAGTGTGCTCCCTGTATGAGTAGCCTGTGTGGAGTGTTCGAGCTTCCTTGAAGGACGATTCTATCTCAAAATCTCTTGTCAATTTCTCGATCACTATCTTTCCTGTCAGAGGCTGATCCATACTTGCAAAACCCTCTTGTTCCATCCTGCAATCCCACAGTTTAGCTTTATATTCCTCCTTTGCTCGCATGGTTCCATCCTCTTCCCAAAACATGGGCAAACCCTTCTTAAACAAATGATCAAATGCTTCTTTGAAGAGCTTCACCTGGTTGGCCAAGATATCCATCCCTGACTGAGTGATATTTACCTACTAGTGCTTGTTGATTACCCTCTTAGCCCATATGATTGTGGCCACCCTGTCCTTGACGTTGGTTGCTTGAGCCTGGTCTTCAGACAGACCATTCAGAAATTCTACTGCATTTTGGGCATAATCCATAGGCTTCTTTTTCAGCTTTTCATTGGCCACTGTTACATCCTGCTTTTCCAGTTTAATTACAGCCTCCTTATCTAATATGTAGTCCAGATAGGGTCTTAGGTCTTTTGCCTGCACAATGATATCATCCCAAATGATCTTCTTAGCTTCCTGCAGATCACTCTGCCCTACAACCTGCTGCTTCAACCTGTCAAGATCATCCTACATCCCCTGGTACTTGGTTTCCCAAGCCTCCCTTTCCTTTTCTGCAATGTCTTTTAGAAATTTCATATTGGAAACTTGCTTTTTTAATCTGGTCACTTCAGCATCCTCTAGAATGGCCTTGGATATTTTCCCTACGATGGAAAAATATCCAGTCTCTACTGGGGGTGTGACCCTCTCATCCACTTCTTGCTCTTTCTCTTTTTCCTTCACTTTCTTCTCCAGCTCTTCAAACTGGGCTTTCCATACTTTCTCACTAGCTACTACAATGGACATGTCAAACTGCAACTTCTTTTCTTTCTCCCCAATCTCTACTAGCAGGGCTTTATAGTCAATCAATTCACCTTGTAACTTTTCTTTTTATTGCTCTAGTTCTGCTATTTCAGGTGCATTCACCAATTGGGCAGGAGGGATTTTTAATTTCTTCTTTAGAGACAGGATGTACTAATCTTTCTCATTTAGAATCTTCTGTATGCTTTTTCTTTTGTCTTTGTCAGTCTCAGTGGCTAACAATTGTGCTTTGTGCTTCTTCACCCGTTCCTTTAAAGACTTGTTCTCTACCTTCTCCAATCTCAGTTGATTATGAACCTTGGATTTATTTGCTTTCACCTTTGACAACTAGAAGGCAGCCTTAAATAGTTTATTATAGATGACCTCACTTGTCTCCTTATGTAAATTGATTACATCAGTAACTCGGATATCCTCTATGTTGACTTTTAATTCTGTGGCTTTATTTTTGGTGGCTAGGGCAAGGCTTAAAGTATTCTGGGTGAGGTTTTTGCTTTCCACCATGGCCACATATTTCTTGGAGATTTTATCACTTCGGCATACAGTTTGGCTTCTACTACAATGTTATCAAGGCTCTCTTCATACTCTTCTAGCAGCTCGGCCTTGCTTATGCTCAGTGTTGTAGGTCCCTTGGGTGCTTTTCCAAATACATGCTCTTTAACCTCAAAAGATGGTACTATGAACCTGACCTACTTCCTTTTAGGCTGCTCTTCCTGTATCTTTACTAATTGTTGATCATCCTCTTCCACTTTCTGCCTCTTTGAGGCTCTTTTAGTATCACCATCTATATCCATGGGCCCACTTCCCCCCATCTTGTTGGGTTTTTCTGAAATGATTGTGAGGGGCATGGCTGCTGGTACTACTGGGGTTTGACTAGGTGAGCTTGGCACTGATGATGTGCTTCCTTGAAAATGGAGTGCCAAAGATGGGGAGACTTTTGGTGGGTCAATATCCATCTATCCCTTATCAATGTATTCCAACCAATTTGCTCTTTTTTCCAAGACAGTCAACTCAAAGTGTTCATATCCCTTCCTATTCATCTCCTTTCTCCTTTAAGAAATTATATGATGGGGGTCATAGTTCATTGCAACCTTGGATAGGAACCCTAGGTGACCCATCACTCTTTCAATGCTTGGGAGGGCTACTCTGTTTTTTACAATGAAGGAACCCAAGGTCCAGGGGAAATTGATATCAGATGTCTTCTTGTCATCTAAGAAATGTTCACACTCTACTTTCAGCTTCTGCCTTATGAATTCTAAGTTGAGTACTCTGGGGGTTAAGAAGGCAGGGAGCACATATGGGGCATGTGAAAAACCATAAACTTTGATTACTGTTCCATGCTTTAATAAAAACCAATCCCCAACCCTCTTCTCCATGGATGGGTGCAATAAATACCTCATCTTTGGTAGCACCCTAGGTAGCTTCTTCTGGAAAAAGATGAAATAAACCTCTACCATTAGGTCATTCATGAAAGTTTTGAAGTCTGAGTACATTTCCTTTGTGAGCCACAACTCTGGTACTTGCAAGTTTTCCTCAATTGCAGCCAAGAAAATTTTTAACAGGTAGGATTGGAACCTAAAAGCCCTGGTTTTAGGGAACTCAATGAGCTGGGAATGGATGTTGTCTGCTAGGGCTTCATCATATTCCAGGCATGCACACTGGGTGGGTGAATTTGGGTCTACAGGCTCAATGGGACATGTGCTCAGGACAAACATTAGACTGATCAGGGGTTCTGTTATGTATTGGTCAGTATCTAGCCCCAAGAATTGAGCTATCATGGAGTTGACACACTTGGATTCTTCTTTAAACATGTCGGCCTCACAAGGGAAAAGTGAGCCTGGGAAAGATGTATTGGGTCGAAGGGATGCATAGTAAAAATTTTATTTAAGGTCAGCTGGGGCTTTCCTGAAAAACTGGATTAGGGCTTCCATTTGGTAACTCTGGGCTTTCTGACAGTACTCTTGGGGGATGGTCGACGCACCAATCTATGAATTCTGGGAAACTAGGGGTCTAGCTGGTGGTGAACAGGTGAAAAAAAGAATGGAAAACCTTGTGGACATCCACCTGCCTGGCTCTTATAACTTCTAACCTTTAATTAGCCATATCCAGCCCGAACTGTTTATTAACACAGTATCATAGACATCACAGTCCTTGTCTTTTAGCAGGTCACTTACTTTTGAAGGTTCTACAACTCGGACCATTTAAATAACTTGGGGTGGATGCAGATGGCCTACCTAATCAATTGACAGCTGGTGGATCTTCTGAGCTTTTGGTTGGGTGGTTGATTCTTCACGATTCACTCAACTGACAGATGGGATGCGAATCTCCGTGCAAGCGGGCATTTTATATAAAAAACCTTATATATCACCCTAACTGCTATGCCGGTGATAAAACCACGTCACCATCTATTCATGCTGTCAATCCTCAGCCGTAGATCTTTTCACCCCTTACTTTTCAACACCCTCCGTGGCCTCCAACGCCGCCACACGCCACCTCGAAAGCACCTTTGATCTTCAAAAATATACCCGACCGTTGATCTGATCCCCCATGGATCCCAACCATCCGAAGATGCGGCCCTCTATTAGGTTCGCAAATCTGGAGCCTGACAATTTTCGCACAAGTAATATTTGAGAACAACCTTTGAACCGTAGATCTTCCTCTCGCGAGATCTGAGCCATCAGAAGGTGCATAACATTAACAAAAGTTTGCAAATTTGCATCGTGACCCTTTTCGCGCATGTTAAAATTGCAAATAGATTTATGACCATTGATCTGTGCCTTCTTGCATCTGCACCATCGATCACCTTTAGACCTGTCCGTTGACTAGCACCGCGCCCACCTTTAAGCAACCACCAATTTGTTTGGTGATGGAAGATTATGGTCGTAGATCTTTATCACTTCTAATCTAAGCCATCCATACATGCTTTTACATGCTGCTAGTGCGCTTCTCTGCTATTAAACCTCCGATCACCATTAAACCTTGGATTTTTTTAGATTCGACTCTACTATCCTCTATGACTTACTATGCTTGATATCTGTTATTTTCCAGTATGGTAAACAAGCAACTCATTTTATTTTTGCTTACTATGGTTTTTTTACTTTTGGAAAATTATTGATGAAAACTGTCAAGGATTAGAGTGAAGAATGAATATCTTGCATGTGGATCATTTCTGCACTCAGAGTGACTTATGAGAATCCTATACATTGGGTATTTTTCCTTGCATTAAGATTTGGTAAGCATTAACATTTTGTTGAAATCATGGTTGTTTAATAGTTAATTTATTGACCACCTTACAAATTAGGGTGATATCATATGATATTTGTATAAGATGTACTTTATAATTGTATAAATGGTAACTGAAAGGATATTTCTACTATTTATTTGTGCTACATCTTTTAGAATGGGAAACATATTAACTTTGGTTTTGACTTTGGGTGCAGAGAAAAATTAGTGGATTATGCTCTTACCTCTGGCAAAATATACGAGAGAGAAGGGCTTAAATACATTAAGGAGTCCTTTGAAAATGGCACACTTCATCTCATTGGCGTTTTGAGTGATGGTGGTGTTCATTCACGATTAGATCAGTAGCAGGTATTCTATATCTATAAATGCATTATTATGAGTTGTTTATCTTAGAAAAGCTTATAGATTTATTCGTGCTATGCGATTTTTAATCTTTGTATTTCTGCATCCTATAGTTGAATGCTATTTATATCACCAGACTGGATTGAGTTGCGTCTAAATATGCTATAATTGTAGAACCCATTGATCTACTGACATAAATTTTAAGATAAGGCTACTCTTACATGGATCCATCAAGCAACCATTAGAAAAGATGCTCGTTCTTATCCATGAATACTTGAAATTATAGTTAGATGTTCACTTCATGAGTATGTGTATGAACTTGAATGCCAACTTTGTCCTCCAAAACGTTTATGTATTACTGTTTTCTTTATTGAATCAATGATGCATATGAAACCTTTCAAGTTCATACAACTTATAAGGTCAGATCCATTCAGACTACTTTCTTAGGTCTCTCAAGTCAGAAACAATGTTGGGATTATTAGTCTTTTCTTAGAATTACAAATGATGCAATCTTGGTGTTAATATTGCCCCTTTCCCCAATTCTTAAAAGGTTCTAGCTCAATGGTAGAGCGCCTGCTTTACAAGAAGGAGGTTGAAGGTTCGACTCCTTAGTTCCCTAATGATATTACAATATTGATGTTTTAAATAAAATATATTTTATTATGATTTATTATGGCTACGAGAGGGGTTCTAAACTGACTTCATATGCCACTACGAGGGGGGTTCATAACCTCCCCCAACGGTTTGTAAAGCGTTTTAGGGGGGGTTTTGAACTGCCTCCGTAGGTACCTATGAGGGGGGTTTATAACTGCCCCCAAATTTTTGTAAATAGGTTTAGGGTGGGTTTTGCACCGCCTCCGCAGGTACCTACGAGGGGGGTTTATAACCGCCCCCAAATGTTTGTAAAGTGTTTTAGGGGGGGGTTGAACCGCCTCCGTAGGTACCTACGAGGGGGTTTTATAACCGCCCCCACATGTTTGTAAAGAGTTTTAGGGGGGGTTTTGAACCGCCTCCATAGGTACCTACGAGGGGGGTTTAAAACCTCCCCAAAATGTTTGTAAAGAGTTTTAGGGGGGGTTTGAACCACCTCCATAGGTACCTACGAGGGGGGTTTAAAACCTCCCCCACATTTTTTTAATAAAGAGTTTTAAGGGAGGTTCGGAACTGCTCCCTTTGGTACCTACGAGGGGGTTTATATCCGCCCTTAAAAGTGACTTTTGGGGGGGGTTAGAACTGCCGCCAAAAGTCAGTTTAGGGGTGGTTTTGATCTCTTCCAGAACCACCCCTAAAAGTCAACACTTTTAGCATCGGTGTTATTAGGGGTGGTTTTCTAACGACCGCCTCCAAAACTAACTTTTGGAGGCAGAAGGAAACCGCCCCCAAAAGTCCAAAAGTTACCTTTGGGGGGGGGGGTTATAGATTCCCCCAAAAGTGACTTTTGGGGGCGGTTCTAAACCCCCCCAAAAGTGTCTTTTGGCGGCGGTTTCGATCTCTTCTAGAACCACCCCTAAAAGTCAAAAATTTTGGCGTCGGTGCTATTAGGGGTAGTTTTGGAAAGACCGCCTCCAACACCAAAACCGCCCCCAAAAGTCACTTTTGGAGGTGGTAAACAACTGCCCCTAAATGTAAAATTTGGTGTAGTGGTTGGTGGGTATAAGGCAAGTTTTCGTGTAGCTAACCCATCAAATATGATCATCTCTCCATCCCTACATCCTATAAATGCATTAGCAGTGGCTAGCCAAGGTCTTCCCAAAATAATAGGTGTCCTTTGCAAGGATCCTTTGATTGTATGGCCATAAAGTCCACAAGATATTCCCATGAAGCCACTGATACAATGATATCATCTAGGATTCCAGCAGACTGCACCATAGTGCGGTCTGCTAATTCCAGCATGGTTGGAGTAGGACGGAGAAACTATCCTAAATGGAGAGCTTCTATAACTATGGTAGTCATCAGGTTATAGTAGGATGGAGAAACTGTCCTAAATGGAGATCTTCTAGAACATTTACTGATCATTTTTACTACATGACCACCGAATCTAACAAAAAGACAAAATGAGATGGTGGTTGATCCTCCAGCTGGCTGCTCCCACTAGATGGATTAACTAGATGCTTCCATTATCTTTGAATCCTTCATGCATCTAGTTTTATTTTCCATTTACCATATTTTTCAATTAAATTCCACTGCTTAGCTATGGAAAGATCCAGGGTGGCGAGCTCTTTGAGAAATACTCTCATTTCAGTGTGCTTGCTATATGAGTAGCCTGTGTGGAGTGTTCGAGCTTCCTTGAAGGACGAGGCTATCTCAAAATCTCTTGTCAATTTCTCAGCCACTATCTTTCCTGTCAAAGGCTGATCCATACCTGCAAAACCCTCCTGGTCCATCCTGCAATCCCATAGTTTAGCTTTATATTCCTCCTTTGCTCGCATGGTTCCATCCTCTTCCCAAAATAGGGGAAAACCCTTCTTAAACAAATGATCAAATGCTTCTCTGAAGAGCTTCACCTGGATGGCCAGGATATCTATCCCTGATTGAGTGATATTTACCTGCTTGTGCTTGTTGATTACCCTCTTATCCCATATGATTGTGGCCACCCTGTCCTTGACGTTGGTTGCTTGAGCCTAGTCTTTAGACAGACCATTCAGAAATTCTACTGCATTTTGGGCATAATTCATGGGCTTCTTGTTCAGCTTTTCATTGGCCACTGTTACATCCTGCTTTGCCATCTTAAATACAGCCTCCTTATATAATATGTAGTCCAGATAGGGTCTTAGGTCGTCTGCCTGCACAATGATATCCTCCCAGATGATCTTCTTAGCTTCCTGCAGAGCACTCTTCCCTACAACCTTCTGCTTCAACCTGTCAAGATCATCCTGCATCCCCTGGTACTTGGTTTCCCAAGCCTCCCTTTACTTTTCTGCAATGTCTTTTAGGGATTTCAGATTGGAAACTTGATTTTTTAATCTGGTCACTTCAGCATCCTCGAGACTCTCCTTGGCTATTTTCCCTATGATGGAAAAATATCCAGACTCTACTAAGGGTGTGACCCTCTCCTCCACTTCTTGCTCTTTCTCTTTTTCCTTTGCTTTCTTCTCTAGCTCTTCAAATTGGGATTTCCATAGTTTCTCACTAGCTACTACAATGGACATGTCAAACTGCAACTTCTTTTCTTTCTCCCCAAACTCTACTAGCAGGGCTTTACAGTCAGTCAATTCACCTTGTAACTTTTCTTTTTCTTCCTCTAGTTCTGCTATTTCAGGTGCATTCAGCAATTGGGCAGCAAGTATTTTTAATTTCTTCTTTAGAGACAGTATATCCCGATCTTTCTCATTTAGCAGCTCCTATATGCTTTTTCTTTTGTCTTCGTCATTCTTAGTGGCTAACAATTGTGCTTCGTGCTTCTTCACCCATGCCTTTAAAGACTTGTTCTCTACCTTCTCCAATCTCAACTGATTCTGAACCTTGGATTTATTTGCTTTCACCTTTAACAGCTCCAAGGCAGCCTTCAAAAGTTTATTATAGATGACCTCACCTGTATCCTTATGTAAATTGATTACATCAGTAACTGGGATATCCTCTATGTTGACTTTTAATTCTGTGGCTTTATTTTTGGTGGCTAGGGAAAGGCTTAAAGTATTCTGGGCGAGGTTTTTGCTTGACACCATGGCCACATCTTTCTTGGAGATTTTTCTCACTTTAGCATACAGTTTGGCTTCTGCTGCAATGTTATCAGGGCTCTCTTCATACTATTCTAGCAGCTCGGCCCTGCTTATGCTCAGTGTTGTAGGTCCCTTGGTACTATGAGCCTGACCTGCTTCTTTTTAGGCTACTCTTCATGTATCTTCACTAATTTTTGATCAGCCTCTTCCACTTTCTGCCTCTTTGAGGCTCTTTCAGTATCATTGTCTATATCCATGGGCCCACTTCCCTCCAGCTTGATGGGTTTTTCTGAAATGATTGTGAGGGGTATGGCTGCTAGTACTGGGGTTTGACTGGGTGATCTAGGCACTGATGATGTGCCTCCTTGAAAAATGAGTGCCAAAGATGGGGAGACATTTGTACCTTATCAATGTATTCCAACCAATTTTCTCTTTCTGCCAAGCCTGTCAACTCAAAGTGCTCATATCCCTTCTTGTTCATCTCCTTTCTCCTTTCATAAATTATATGATGGGGGTCATAGTTCAATGCAGCCTTGGATGGGAACCCTAGGTCACCCATCACTCTTTCAATGCTTGGGAGGGATGCTCTAATTTTTACAATGAAGGAGCCCAAGGTCCATGGGAAATTGATATCATATGTCTTCTTGTCATCTAAGAAATGTTCACACTCTACTTTCATCTTCTGCCTTATGAATTCTAAGTTTAGCACTCTGGGGGTTAAGAAGGAAGGGAGCACATATGGGGCATGTGAAAAACCATAAAATCTGATTACTATTCCATGCTTTAGTAAAAACCAATCCCCAACCCTCTTTTCCATGGATGGCTATAGTAAATCCCTCATCTCTGGTAGCACCCTAGGTAGCTTCTTCTGGAAAAAGATGAAATAAACCTCTGCCATTAGGTCATTCATGAAAGTTTTGAAGTCTGAGTACATTTTCTTTGTGAGCCGCAACTCTGGTACTTGCAAGTTTTCCTCAGTTGTAGATAGGAACATTTTTAATAGGTAGGATTGGAACCTAAAAGCCCTGGTTTTAGGGAACTCAATGAGCTGGGAATGGATGTTGTCTGCTAGGGCTTCATCAAATTTCAGGCATGCACACTGGGTGGGTGAATTTGAGTCTGCAGGCTCAATGGGACATGTGCTCATGACAAACATTAGACTGATCAGGGGTTCTATTATGTATTGGTAAGTATCTATCCCCAACAACTGAGCTATCATGGAGATGAAACAATTGTATTCTTCTTTAAACATGTTGGCCTCACTAGGGAAAAGTGAGCCTGGGAAAGAGGTATTGGGTTGGAGGGATGCATAGTAAAAAAAAATTTTAAGGTCAGCTAGGTCTTTCCTGAAAAACTGGATTAGCGCTTCTATTTGGTAACTCTGGGATTTCTGAAAGAACTCTTGGGGGATGGAAAGGGCCTTCCTAACAGTCTGGGCATTCACATAGCACAAGATTTTAGATTTTGAGGCATCCATGACTGCCCTCCATTCTGGGGAATAATGGTCGGCGCACCAATCTACGAATTCTGGGAAACTAGGGGTCTGGCTGGTGGTGAACAGGTGCAAAAAAGAATGGAAAACCTTGTGGACATCCACATACCTGGATCTTATAAATTCTAACCTCTCCTTATCCATATCCAGGGAACTGTTTATTAACATGGTATCATAGACATCACAGTTCTTGTCTTCTAGCAGGTCGCTTACTTTCAAAGGTTCTACAACTTCGACCATTTAAATAACTTGGGGAGGATGCATATGGAATACCTAGTCAATTGACAGTTGGTGGAGCTTCTAAGCTTCTGGTTGGGTGGTTGATTCTTCACGATTCGCTCAATTGACAGATGGGATGCGAATCTCCGTGCAGGCGAGCATTTTATATAAAAAATCTTCCATATCGCCCTAACAACTGTGCAGGTGATAAAACCACGTCACCATCTATTCATGTTGTCAATCCTCAGCCGTAGATATTTTCACCCCTTACTTTCAAACACCCTCTGTGGCCTCCAACTCCGCCACACGCCACCTCGATAACACCTTTGATATTAAAAAATATCCCTGACCGTCGATCTTATCCCCCATGGATCCCGACCATCCGAAGATGTGGCCCTTTACCTGGTTCACAAATCTGGAGCCCGACGATTTTTGCACAAGTAATATTTGTGAACAACCTTTGAACCGTAGATATTCCTCTCCCGAGATCTGAGCCATTGGAAGGTGTGGAACTTTAACAAAAGTTTGCAAATTTGCATCGCAACCCGTTTCGCGCATGTTCAAATTGCGAATAGATTTATGACAGTTGATCTTTGCCTCCTTGCATCTGCATTGTTGATCACCTTTAGACCTGTCCGCTGACCAGCACCCCGCCCGCCTTTAAGCAACCACCAACTTGTTTGGCGATGGAAGATTATGGTCGTAGATCTTTACCACTTCTAATATAAGCCCTCCATACATGCTTTTACATGCTACTGGCGCGCTTCTCTGCTATTAAACCTCCGATCACCATTAAACCTTGGATTTTTTTAGATTCGACTCTACTATCCTCTATGACTTACTATGCTTAATATCTATTATTTTCTAGTATGGTAAACAAGCAGCTCATTTTATTTTTGCTTACTGTGATTTTTTTACTTTTGGAAAATTATTGATGAAAACTGTCAAGGATTAGAGTGAAGAAGGAATATCTTGCATGTGGATCATTTCTACACTCAGAGTGACTTATGAGAATCCTATACATTGGGTATTTTTCCCTGCATTAAGATTGGTAAGCATTAACATTTTGTTGAAATCATGGTTGTTTAATAGTTAATTTATTGACCACCTTACAAATTGGGGTGATATCATATGATATTTGTATAAGATGTAGTTTATAATTGTATAAATGTTAACTGAAAGGATATTTCTACTATTTATTTGTGCTACATCTTTTAGAATGGGAAACATATTAACTTTGATTTTGACTTTGGGTGCAGAGCAAAATTAGTGGATTATGCTCTTACCTCTGGAAAAATATACGAGGGAGAAGGGTTTAAATACATTAAGGAGTCCTTTGAAAATGGCACACTTCATCTCATTGGTGTTTTGAGTGATGGTGGTGTTCATTCGTGATTAGATCAATTGCATGTATTCTATATCTATAAATGCATTATTATGAGTTGTTTATCTTAGAAAAGCTTATAGATTTATCCGTGCTATGCAATTTTTAATCTTTGTATTTTTGCATCCTATAGTTGAATGCTATTTATATCACCAGACTGGATTGAGTTGGGTCTAAATATGTTATAATTGTAGAACCCATTGATCTACTGACATAAATTTTAAGAGAAGGCTACTCTTACATGGATCCATCAAGCAACCATTATAAAATATGCTCGTTCTTATCCATGAATACTTGAAATTCTAGTTAGATGTTCACTTCATGAGTATGTGTATGAACTTGAATGCCAACTTTGTCCTCCAAACTGTTTATGTATTACTGTTTTCTTTATTGAATCAATGATGCATATGAAACCTTTCAAGTTCAAGCAACTTATAAGGTCATAGCCATTCAGACTACTTTCTTAGGTCTCTCGAGTCAGAAACAATGTTGGGATTATTAGTCTTTTCTTAGAATTACAAATGATGCAATCTTGGTGTTAATATTGCCCCTTTCCCCAATTCTTAAAGGGTTCTATCTCAATGGTAGAGCGCCTGCTTTACAAGCAGCAGGTTGAAGGTTCGATTCCTTAGTGCCTTAATGATATTGCAATATTGATGTTTTAAATAAAATATATTTTATTATGATTTATTATGGCTACGAGGGGGGTTCTAAACTGACTTCATATGTCACTACGAGGGGGGTTCATAACCGCCCCCAACACTTTGTAAAGCGTTTTAGGGGGGGTTTTGAACTGCCTCCATAGGTAGCTATGAGGGGGGTTTATAACCGCCCCCAAATGTTTCTGAAGAGGTTTAGGGGGGGGGGGGGTTGCACCGCCTCTGTAGGTACCTATGAGGGGGGTTTATAACCGCCCCCTAATGTTTGTAAAGATTTTTAGGGGGGGTTTTGAACCGCCTCCGTAGGTACCTACGAGGGTGGTTTATAACCACCCCCACATGTTTGTAAAGAGTTTTAGGAGGGTTTTGAATCGCCTCCATAGGTACCTACGAGGGGGGTTTAATACCGCCCCCAAATGTTTGTAAAGAGTTTTAGGGGGGGGTTTGAATCGCCTCTGTAGGTACCTATGAGGGGGGTTTAAAACCACCCCCAGAGTTTTTTAATAAATATTTTTAAGGGCGGTTTGGAACTGCTCCCTTTGGTACCTATGAGGGGGTTTATATCCTCCCTTAAAAGTGACTTTTGGGGGGGTTTAGAACTGCCGCCAAAAGTCAGTTTAGGGGTGGTTTTGATCTCTTCCAGACCAGCCCCTAAACATCAACACTTTTAGCGTCAGTGTTATTAGGGGCAGTTTTCTAACGACCACCTCAAAAAGTAACTTTTGGAGGTGGAAGGAAACCGCCCCCAAAATTACAAAAGTAACTTTGGTGGGGGGGGTTTAGAGCTGCCCCCAAAAGTGACTTTTGGGGGCGGTTATAAACCCCCCCAAAAGTGTCTTTTGGCGGCAGTTTCGATCTCTTCCAGAACTGCCCCTAAAATTCAAAACTTTTGACATCGGTACTATTAGGGGCGGTTTTGGAAAGACCACCTCCAAAGCCAAAACCATCCCCAAAAGTCACTTTTGGAGGCGGAAAACAACCGCCCCTAAATGTAAAATTTGTTGTAGTGGCTGGTGGGTATAAGGCAAGTTTTTGTGTAGCTAACTCATCAGAGATGATCATCTCTCCATCCCTACATCCTATAAATGCATTAGCACTAGCTAGCCAAGGTCTTCCCAAAATAATAGGGTGTCCTTTGGAAGGATCCTTTGATTTTATGACCATAAAGTCCATGGGATATTCCCATGAAGCCACTGATACAATGACATCATCTATGATTCCAACAGGTTGCACCATAGTGCGGTCTGCTAATTTCAGCATGGTTGGAGTAGGACAGAGAAACTCTCCTAAATGGAGAGATTCTATAGCTGTGGTAGTCATCAGGTTAATAGAAGCCCCTAGATCAATAAGTGTGTTTCATATAGCAGTGTTATTGATGATAACAGTTACCACATGATTTCTTGGATTTGTATACTTTGGAATTCTAGGTTGATCTGCTATGTAATCTGACATTTCACCTATGACATGAATTGTTGGAGGGTCTTTCTGTTTCTTTCCTGGTCTTTTAATACATAGTTCCTTTATCACCTTGCTATAAATCGGTATGTCTTTAATGGCTTGTCATAAAGGGAGCTTGATACAAATATTTTTCAATTCATTAATGATATTATACTTTGGATAAATTGCAGGTTTCTTTATTGCTAGACGCTCCAAATATGGGGGTAACTTTTCTCCTGGAGTTGCTTCTTTCTCAGGGTGGTCATATGTTGAAAATTTTGGAATAACTACATGTTGGAAAATGGAATCATTCAAGGTTTCATTAGGTATGTCTTCTTCTTCGCTCTCTTCATGAATAACAAGTGATGATTTGGGTTTATCTTGCAGGACTCTTCTAGACCGCAATTGAATTTCATGCACTGGTGCAGTCAAAATGACATAAGATGGAAGAGGTTGTGACCCAATGTTGTTAAGAGCTTGATTTGGTTTATTCTAAGGATTTGGTATCGGTTGTGTAGGTAATATTGTGGGTCTTGGTGGATTCATATTCTGGAAATGGTGAGGCTGATGTGTGATAGGGGGTAGTGAACGAGGCACAAATCCAGGCAAGAGTTGCTGGATATTAGGTGGGTAAGGATAGTTAGGCATAGGAGTAGGTGGATACTAAGCATATGCTTGTCCCCTCCATCCCTGTGACCATTGCTGATGCTGGGCATTTTGAGGAAGATACTGAGGTGACCAGTTTTGAGCTGGCTAGTTTTTCCAGTTTGAGGTATTTCATTGCTGAGATGGTTGATAAGGGTGATAATAGGGAGTAAATTGTAATGATGGATCCTGATATGATGGTTGGTCTCTAGGTTTCCAAGGCCTCCTAGATGTCTCACCAAAATTTCCACTCTTATATACAGATTGCAACCCAGGCAACAATGCACAGTTCTTAGTTGGATGATCTTCTGTACAAAGGTGACATACTGAAATATTATTCAATGGGAATTCCCGTTGGCGATGTTTAGTTCTACACCTAGAACAGAAAATATTCATTGCTGCATGCTCTTCATCATGTCTCTTCTTAGCTCGTAATGCATCTAATTGAGAACCCATGGCTCATAAAATATCTGTTTTGAAATTTTCTAATAGGTTTCCCAATTCCACCCTTGTAACTCCACCAGGACTATAAGTATTTCCTTTTGTATTTCTATTATAAGATTCCCGAAAGTTCCTCCCACTTTTTCCTCTACTTCTAGAGTAACTCCTACACATATCACAAATTTGTGCAAAAGTCTTATGAGAGATATCTCCAGCTGCCATGAGGTTAAGATTTTCTAAAAATTCTTCTGAAATTCATTTAAGAGTATCCTTACTGCATCTTCTCGAAGGTCACTATATTTTGATTTGTGTAATACATAGTTAAATATGTCGATATAATCTTCTAGGCTCTCATCTTCAAGTTGTTGTATTTTGAAAATGTCATTATGAGAGTCCTTAGGTTTACAGTAATCCTGATATTTCCGTAAAAATGCAGTTTTCATGTCTTCCCAAGTTCTAATGCTAGATTCTCCTAACCGCATGAACCATCTAAGAGAAGAATATTTCATTGTAGCAAGGAAAAGTTTTAACTTTTGGCCATCTTGTAGATAGTTATAGCTCCTACACAAAATGTCAAATTCAAATAAAAATGTATCCGGATCCTCACTACTCTTCCCATAAAAGGTAGGTAGTGAGGAGGGAGGGATGTTTTTCATGGTTACATCTTGTGCAGTATCTAAAATAGGAAATCCAAAAGTTCCTTCAGTTCGAATTTCTCCCTCTTCTTCATCTTGTCAAACATGATCTTCATTTTCATTCTCCATGTAAACTTGATTTCCAAAGAGAGAAAACCTAGGTGGTTCCTTTCTTGGTGAATATGGAATATCCCAACGTTCTGTTTCAGGGAGAATGTTAGGAACCTATGTCAACCCTTCTTTTTACTATGTTAGTATATTGTTGTTGGACGCATATGCTTTGTACGTCGTCCTGTAGTATTTGTTGATCCGTATTTTATATTAGCCCATAGTATTGACCCATAGTATTGGACGCATATGCTTTGTAAGTCGTCCCGTAGTATTATATGTCCCATGGTTTTGACTCATAGTATTGGGTATAGACTTAGTATATAAGTGTGTGTTGAGGTCATTGAAGGCACCGTGAAGTTAATTGTATTGAGCTTGCTCAAAGTAGGTTTCCCCCTCGAAGTGGCCCGTGATCAATATAAAAGTGATTCTGAGATCTGTCATTTCTGCTATTAATTAATTGTTGCAGGTGCATCACATCTGGTATCAGAGCACTTTCTTGGGCTCATTGGGCGGAATTTCTGCCAAATTTTTTTTCGCCTTTGTTGCAGCTTCGGATTTGGGAATAATCCCTATCCGCTTAAATGTGGGAAGTACTTGGGAATAATCCCTAAAACTCATTGTGAGGAGTACCATAGGAACCCCAAAGTAGCTGGCCCATTGAGAGGACCTGCCAGCGAAAAGGGCAACGACCCCTACCTGATTGACTAGTTCCCACCCGTGAGGTAAACCAAGAGCTGTCATTTGTGGCAAAGCGGTTATCAGTTTTACCTGAGCCGTGGAGTGAGGGGTACTGCCCCAATACGCAAGCCGTCAGAAAACATTGGTGGCCGAGTGAAACACCTGAACTGTTAGGAAGCTGTACATACCTGGGGTCCATATCTATTTTTAGTTGAACTGTTGTCGATCACTTCCGCTCCAGATCGAGCCGTTTCAGATCTATTCTGAAAGTCGTTCCAGATACAACCGTTTTCGATCCCTTCCACGCCGTTGCAGATCCATCTATTGTGGATCCCTTCCGTGCCGCTGTTGCCGATCCATTTCTGAAAATAAATAAAAAATAAATAAATAAAATAAAATAAAATAAATTCAGTTTTTTCTCCATATCTCCCTTGTTTTCACTCTGTTTCCCTTGAAATTTTTGGGGAACCCCTGTCATTCCATTCTGCATATTTCATTCCTGAGGACCCTATTCCCAATTCCCCTTCCCAAAGCCCGAAATCCCACATTTGTCTATTTTTCGGGTTTGCCATAACTTCCTCAGATTTCACCCAACCACTTTCAAATTTTACCACAGAGTTCCTTTCTGAATTCTGCTTCTTTGTCCCTCTCGGCCAAATTTTCTCATTCTATCACCCCGCTTATGAAATCCCCCTTTTTGCTTTCTTGTTCTTTTGAAAGTGTCCAAAATCTAGTCAAACCCCAATTACCCATCAGATTGTTTCCCCAATCCAAATTTCCCTTTACTAAATCAGCTTCTGTTTGTGTTTTTCTACTCATTCCACCAAAAAAAAAAAAAAAAAACCTGGTTGTGGTTGTCACCTGTGCAGGAGCACACACCATGGAGGAAGCGCTTGCAGCCATCCAAACCAAACTCCAAGATCTGGATGAAAATTTTCTCAGCCTCCATCTTCAACATTTAGCCATGAACAATACCAGACAGCCAGAATCTTTCGCAGCCACCGGGTTCTCTTTTTCCAGCCATTTTCATGGGCCGAAGCTTGATTTTCCTCACTTCAATGGTACTGATTCGACTGGATGGATATATCGAGCAGAACGATATTTCAGTCTGCATAATACTTCTGATGCCCAGAAAGTTCCACTTGCATCCTTTCATTTGGAACAGGAAGCCCTTCAATGGTACTGTTGGTACATCAAAGCTCATCCCGAGCCAAACTGGACAGATTTTTGCCAACTCATTTTGCCACGATTTGGTCCTAGTGCTTTTGATGATTTCACAGGAGCACTCACTAAACTTCACCAAATTGGCACAGTGAGAGAGTATCAGACAGAATTTGAGAAATTGGCCAATCACACAGAAGGATTGTCTGATGAATTCTACAGGAGTTGTTTTATCAGTGGTCTCAAGGATGAAATCCGCTCAGAGGTCAAAATGTTTTGTCCCAACACAATGATGGAAGTCCTAGGGTTGGCTAAGCTGGCCGAGGACAAGATCGCAGCTCAACAACGCTCCAAACCCATTTTTGTTCCCTTCAGAAATATGGGTTCCCAACGACCTCCCATCACGCCTTCTCCTCAACCAACTTCTATCAAGCATTTGTCTGAAATAGAAATGCAGGCACGCCGAGAAAAATGGCTTTGCTATAATTGTGATGAGAAATTCACTCGGGGACATAGATGTGTTCAACAAAATCTCTATCTCTTGGATGTGGATTCTTCGCCTGCCTTAGAACTTGGTGAAGAAGCTACAAATACAGTAGATGATCAGGTTGACATTCAACACTCGCCTGTTGACACCCCATCTCAGGATGACCCACCCGAGATCTCTCTCCATGCTGTAATCGGCGTCACCACCCCACAAAAAATGCGGGTTAGAGGATACTTCAAGAAGCTCCCTCTTACCATACTCATTGATTATGGTAGCACTCATAACTTCATTGACTCTCGGATTGCCAAACAGGCTGATTGTTTTGTCCATCCTTGCTCCAACTTTGAAGTCATGGTTTCCAATGGGGGCACCTTACCTTGCAAGGGGAAGTGTTACAATGTGCATATCTCTATGGAAGATTATAACCTACGCTCTGACATGTTTGCCTTGTCCTTAGGCGGATGTGATGTGGTTTTGGGCGTTCAATGGTTACGCACACTTGGCCCCATCTTATGGGATTTTGCTGAACTTTGGATGCAGTTTAAAGTCAATGGGGCACAACACAAATTTATGGGCTTACAACCAGGGTCTCTCTCCATCATCAGTTCACATCGCCTAGGAAAAATCCTTAAGAATAATTCACATGGTGTCATCGCTCAGCTCAATTCCATTCAGATGCACCCATCAACAGTCTCCACTACTTCCTTGGATAGATATGTAGGTATCCTTGTTGAACCAATGCGCTTGCTGCCTTAAAGAGACCTTTCCGGTAAGAATTTAGCCACATCTACCTCTCAGCAGGAAATGATGGCTATTTTGCATGCAGTATAGAAGTGGCAGCCATACCTATCAGGGAATTATTTCTGCATCAAGACTGATCTCCAAAGTCTGGAAATTTTTCTGGAACAATGGGTCTCCTCCCCAACACACCTGAAATGGGTTATCCAACTCATGGGTTATCCCTATGTGATCACTTACAATAAGGGTAAGGACAATATGGTGGAAGATGCTCCTTCTCGCCCAATTGATGACCCAGTTTCTCTTACATCTCTTTCTCTGCTTGTTCCAAATTGGTTGCCATATGTTCAACAGGGCTCTCTCTTCTATGAACTCCATGCTAATTCATCAACAAGGCACTCTGGGTTCTGCAAAATGTATGACCAGGAACAATGTAACTTCTTTTGGCAGGGACTAAAAATGACAATTCAATAGATGGTGGCTGACGATGATACTTTCCAAGTCAACATGGGTGAAACGACACTCCTTTTGGGATTGCTCAAACCCTTGCCCATCCCTACACAGCTTTGGCCAACTATTTCTATGGATTTCCTAGCAGCGCTCTGGTGGTACAATACCACATCTCAAAGGACACCATATGAAGCAGTCTATGGAAAAACACCGCCAGTTCTTCTTCCATACATCCTTCGCAGCTCCCCAGTTCAGGAAATTGACTCGATTCTTCGAAACCGCGATCAAATTCTTCTCATTCGGCAGGACAATATTCACATGGCCAGAATTCACCTGAAACAACAAGCCGATCAGCACCGTTCTGAGCGCATTTTCCACGTAGCTGACAGGGTTCTTCTTCATCTACATCCTTCCAAGCAATCCTCCTTAACACTCCAAAGGTGTCAGTGGCCCGAAATGCAACCGGAGGATGCTAACGGGGAACCACTCCTTCAGATTCTGTAGCAATTTCTCCAACCAAAGCTTTGAGGACAAAGCTTTTTCTAAGGGAGAGGGGATGTTAGGAACCTATGTCAACCCTTCTCTTTACTATGTTAGTATATTGTTGTTGGACGCATATGCTTTGTAAGTCGTCCCGTAGTATTTGTTGATCCGTAGTTTATATTAGCCCATAGTATTGACCCATAGTATTGGACGCATATGCTTTGTAAGTCATCTCGTAGTATTATATGTCCCATGGTTTTGACTCATAGTATTGGGCATAGACTTAGTATATAAGTGTGTGTTGAGGTCATTGAACGCACCGCGAAGTTAATTGTATTGAGCTTGCTCAAAGGAGGTTGCCCCCTCGAAGTGGCCCGTGATCAATATAAAAGTGATTCTGAGTTCTGTCATTTCTGCTATTTCGCATATTCTTATTAATTAATTCTTGCAGGTGCATCACAGAGAATGTTCCTCCGATGAGAAGAGTTATCAGCTATGTGATAGTCCATCTTTGTAGGTCCTATAGTTTTTGTCTCAACCTGTGAAATAACTATATTTGTAGAATTTTAAAAAAGAGCGTCTACTTTTGCAGGATCAACAAAGTCTACCAGATTTGGGCCCCCTACTAGTGATAAAGTTGTGTCTTTAGGTTTTGAAACTAATGGAGGATGAAGAGGTTCTGATGGTTTATCTTTTTTAGCTTCTTCCTCCCTAATTTCAATTTCAATGTGAGACTGAGGTTCTCCTAGTAGTGTTTTTTTGTGGACTGACTTTTCTGATGTCTCTATGGTTCCCCCTAAATGGTTTCCAGAAATAATCTCTTTGGATTTCCAAGTAGGACTCTCTCCTTTGGGTGTTTTCCTATACCTTTCTGTTGAGTTAGTAGTTGGGGTGGCACACCCTCCGTAAAGGTTAGTAGGGATTTTAGTGTTTTGGGGACTAGTTTTAATGTATCTACCTTTTAAATCTCTAGGTCTATTCATGAAAACAAAACTAAAACTAAAACAAATTTTAATTGCATTGCTACTACTGTTGAGTTTTGTGGATGCGTGTTATAACAGATGCGCAGGTTCTTACCTCTCATCTTATCGCTCACCCGCCACCAGCCTAATACTAAATTTCAGAAGGAAAATTCTACCTATCACTAAGTTTTACAAGAAAATTATACCTATCTCCAACCCCCGGCTACGGCGCCAAAATGTTGGGTGTTTATTATGTGTTAAATGAGTCCAATATTTAATTATCGACCAGGGTTGGTAATCTTAGAGTTGTGTCAAAGTATATGTTGAGGTATAAGGGTACCTACGATATCGGCTCAACAAACCTTAGAAATATTTACTTATGAAAAGATAGAAAGATCTTTCAAAATGAAAAACCGAGTCAAACCTGAAAATAAAACTACTAAGCTGATTAGACTTAACCAGTTGATCAGAATAGTATTAATATATACTACTCTACTCTATGAACAATAATTGAAAAGATAAAAACAATACTATCCTAGGAAACAAGACTTGGTCGAAAACAAACTATTCTTATGAAAAATGGAAACTACTAATCAATTATTCAAACACTAATCTAGGAATTAGAAAGACTAGCTACTATGTAATAACTATGAACAAGTTCAGATACCTATCTATGAAATAATTCGGTTTACAACTAACTATGTAAAGACAAGAAACTATCTTGATCAAGACTAGCTAAACAATCTATGAAATTCAACTTAACTAGGAAACAAGATGAAATGTTGATCTAAGATTTAACCATGCATTAACAACAATAATGAATAATTCATAAGCAAATCTACCTAGTTCCAATCGTCTTGAAGAACTATTGCATCTAGATGAATTACAAAGGCTAAAGAAATGCAAAATGGAAAAAAATCTAACTTGACTTCTAAAAAAATGTGGAAACTGAATATAGACCAATTACAATAAATCTTAAACATGTAACCTACTGTACATCCATAAGAAAATGACAAACTAGCTATAATACTTGAAATGGAACACTATTTCGACAATCTAGCTTCACTTGAGAAGTGCAAAGTCTAAGTTATCTGATCCCTAATGACTGCTTTGAAATGCTTATCTAACTCATGCACATGCTTATTAACATCAAACGATATCTGTCAATACTTCAAAACTAATTCATAAAACATAAATTACAAGAAAAGCGAGCTAAACTAAGTACAAGAAAAGAGTTTAGATGATTGGAATCAACGTTAACTTGTGATAAAAAACCTATAACAGAAAAACAAAGTATTCTTATGCTATCCTTACTGAAAATCAAACTATAATCTAAGACATCTTGCTCAATTATACAAGTGCAATGCAGCTTATCTACAACTTGAAAAGTAAACCTATATTAAACTAAGCTATGAGAACTTCAAAATGAAACTTTGAAATACTAAAAACTAATACATCTACATGAAACTCCAAATGAACTATTAAGCTTCAACTTAAAACTGATTTCTAGTCATTATACCTATTGAAATGAAATAACTTGAAGCAATGAAACTAAACCAAGTCTGAACAAAAAAACACTATGTAAATGGAAATGAAAGATTGATTATAAACTTGAATGAAAACTAGAAATGAAATACTAAGCTACTTTAAAAAACAAACTGGTATTTAACAAGATCTACGATAGTATTTTAAACAAACTTAAGCGAATCTAGGTTCTAGGCATGAAAGCAAATGAAACTGAATCATGAACTATCTAAATCATAAGTAAAAAGACAACTACGTTGCTCTACTTAGACCATAATTGTTTCTCATTTGAACATTGAAAATTATGTTGAATGTAAACTAATTTCATCATTATTAAAACTTAAATAATTAACCTATGCGTGAATATAAAATGAAATATGAAATGTTAAGGGTGGATTCGAATCCCAAACTAGATACAGAACATGATGAAGTACTGGAAAATTAACCTAATCCCTAACTAATTATCTCTGCACAAAACGTAATACTGGAAATTCTGGGAAATACTGAAAATTATGTCTAAATGCGAATGAAAGGCTGGAAGACAGGCTGAAAGGAAGTCTGAACGAAGGTGCGAATGGCCGGCTGAATGGATTCAGAAGGTATAAATTACATAAAAACATAGGAAAATTGTATTTTATACACAGCAAAACGTCATCTACAGGAAAACAAACTACTTGCTTTCAAAAACGAAATGACTTACAGGGAAATGTAATAGATACATACAAAAATGAAATGACTTATCTGCAAATGTAAAAAGAAACTGTTGAATATACACAAATGGAACCTCTAGTTGTTGAGGGGCCCTTCCTAGCAACATGGTTTTATCTCCTAAGCTACTCAATCACCCATCATAAAACAAAAATGATCATCAACCACTGAAACAGAGGCTTTCTATTAAACTGTAGTAAAGCTTATACAACGTTTTTGTCTCCTTGTTTCTCAACCAGGGGCATCTTTATATAATAATTACAAAGGGAGAGCAGGTCGACCCTTTCAGTGGTTGACCTCTCTAAAAATAGAAGGTCTTAATCACTGGAGAAACGGCCCATTAAAACGCATAGACCGGTTTCCTCATGTCATGAATGTTGGTTCCTTTCACGAGAGCAGCTGATGTGTTGGCAGCCTGGATGGGTGAGGACGCGAATCTTCTCGTACAAGGGCTCAGATCCATTAGGTCCATGTCTCCAATAGAGCCCACGTTGTGGTGTTCGCCTTCAATGCCCCAGAATATGCTAACAATGAATCTGGAGGTGCGAACGAAGGTCTGAATGGACGTCCGAATGCGAATGGGCATATGAATGTGAATGTGCATATGGATGAGAGTCCATTTGAAAACCACAACCTGAAGAATGAAAACTATGTGCCCAGCAAGTTGAGAAATGTTAAGTTAACATAAATAATCATAAAAAGATGATAATCAATTAAGATTCATGAGATATTAAAATATGTTCATACTTGAGTCTGAATGGTGGTCTGAATGAAAAGAAATATGACTTAATCACACCAAAAATGGCAAAAATATTATCAGCATAGCAGGTTCAATGATCAAAAGTGATGGAAAAATTGGGCATCAACACTCCCCTAAACCAGAGATATGCCAGGTCCCACTAAGCAAAGAGGAAGAGAAATCAGGAAGAAGGATCAGCTACGATAGCAGCTGCCTTCGTCTTAGAAGAGGAAGAAGTAGATTTGAGCTTAAGCTTCCTAAATTGGGCCTTCAAGGTATCGTGCCTCATCCGGAGAGAGTCGTGAGAAGATGTTATGGCTTTGTTCAGGTATTCAACACTCTTCACTTGTAGACGCAGTTCCTTATTCTCTTGGCGAAGGTCAGAAATTATTTCAACGTACTTTTGATTCTGGATGGTTAATCGTGCTATGTCCTGGGTCAATCTATCCATTGTCTGGTGGCTTGCAGTGGATGGTTCTACAAAGTACTCAGGATTCTTGTGAGGGCTCAATCCACTTGGAAATATTTCAGGAACAGTAGAAGTGGTGTGTTCTTCATAAAATTTGGCTTCAGTGAGTGCAAGAGCAAGTTCAAAGACAGTGACTTCAAGCAAACGAGCAGATACATCAACTAACGCAAGAAGGTACATTTCAGGGACAAGGTCATTTGGCTGGGCGTCAGGACTATCTGAATGAATCAGCTGAATGACGGGCTAAACGATGGTCTAGATGACAGTATGAATGACGGTCTGGACGATGGATTGGTCATGATTTGTCCTTCTGGGTTTAGTGGGTATTGGTGAAAAAATTGGGGGCTTCATGGTCGTGTCCTGATGGACAAGCTCAGGAGAGGAGGATGAATGGACAAGGTGTATTTCTCTTGAGGTATCCTCATCAAACTACAAAGGCTTAAGGTTTCTTTTTGCTCGAGCAGAGGTTTGGGAAGGCTCATCGGCATGAGTCTGAAATCTATGGCGCTTTCGTGAAGTAGAATATTTAGCAAGGGGCTTCTTGGCCAAATGGGGGTTCAACACCTCAAACACAAAACTTTCCCACGTTTGCCCCTTTTCCTTCAACTAGTGAATGATCAGGATTTTAATGAGAAAATGGTGGTATAAACTACCAGTGGGGTTAACCATGTTTTTCCTCACCTGGTTAGACATTTTCTCAAGGCTCTTCAGAAAATAAAATGGGAAATTGAGAGCTTGGTCATTAAAAAAATGAGCTAATAACCTGAGATGGTAGGATTTGAAGATGGTAAACTTACCCTCACAGGTTATGAGGCAGACGATGACGGTTAAAGGCTCAAGGTACTCTGGCCTAATCCACTCACGGTGGAATCCCTTCGTGCCTGCAATGTATTGATAGTTAGCCCTGAGAGCAAAATCATGAGTCATCCGAGGGAGGAAGAGTTGCTTGTGCCAACGAGCACCCTCCCATGGAAGCTTCGTAGCCACCACGATGGATTCTTCCGTCATAAGAAAAGTAAGGTGGCCAACCCTAACCATCTTTCCATCGAATACCTTGGAAAATAGAAATGAGATTTCATCATCGTGGCCCTGGAGGAGATGGAGGAACGGGCACCAACCTACTCGAAGAAAGATCTCACGGCATGCTTGGAACTCAGGGATTCAGAGCAAATCTTGGTAGTTCCCAGGCTCATGGCGGATCGACATTGTTGAATAGAGGTAGATGGATGCGAGGAATGCAGGGAATGCAAGGAATGCGAGAAATGCGACTGGATGGACTCAGCAAGGATGAGAGAGAGCAGAATGAAGGTAAAACTCACGCAGGCATCGAGTTTAAAACGTGATTCATTTGAACGTTTGAATGATCGTGAGATGGAAATTTGGCACGTTTGAACGATCACGCCATCATTCAGAATTTTGAATCGTGTGCCATAATAAAGATGTGTGCGTTAATGAATTTGTATGGTTGTTAAATATTCAACCATTTCCAAAGTAAACTTTGGACAGGTTAAATGAAATTTTCATCATGGAATTATAACATAAAATGCATTAAAAATCTTTATGACATTGATTAATAAAATGACAACTCACATGATGATTTTTGCATATAACTTGATCAAGAGATGAAACTATATGATAGTCAAAAAAATTCTAGAAATCACTTTAATGCAAGATTAATCAATTAGTTTGGTGAAGTCAAGATGAGTCAACGAATGAGATTGTAGCATTTTCATGAGCATAGATATGAGACCTGATAGTTGTGGATATGGTTAGTCAATTAAATTTCTAGTTTATAGTCAAAATTCAAAAATCAGATGCCTTAGCATACTTGATCATGCTTTTATAAAGCTATGGTTTCATTCAGATCGTCATTTGACACTTCATTCAACATCTCATTCATTCGCTTCATTCGTCACTTCATTCGGATCGTCATTCGACCCTTCATACAGACCTTTCATCTATACAAGATGTGATTGTTGGATCTGACTGCTTCTGATTATGCAAAGAATTTCTGAAGCTGCTAGCACACAAAAGGACGATGTAAACCTGCTTTTCTGAAAACTTCAGTTGCTCTTTCTTTGTTTAACATGGATCAGAACAGTCTTTTCTTCTACTACTTGCGTTATTCCTGAAACAACATATCATTTCATTAGAGATGAATGAAATTTTAATTGTTTTTATAAGTAAACAAAAAGTAGAAACAATTCCGAATCCTCCCCCAAACCAAAAATATGGCATGTCCCCAAGCCATCAAAAATAAAAACTGATTGATATTCAAATATTTCCAATTAATAGTCAGCAGATAACTCTAAAAGTTGTTAATTTTGTAAGAAAAATAAATACTAACTAATAATGGAGATGATTCATACATGCAAATTCATAAAAAAATAACAGTGCTCATGAAGACCATATGAATAATGATAGTGCAGTTGATGTGAAAATTCCATAGGAAAACCAGTCATCCTTGACTCATGTTGAAAGATCTCTTGTCATCCAAAGAATATAGATAAAGGTCACTCTGGAGTTCGTTAGATTTCTATGGTTATGGGTCCCACTTCTAGGATAACAATAATCCTAGGTATTGTTTGAATTAGATGACAGGGTCCAAGTCCAACTTATAGCCATTCTCTAGTGACAGTATGAATAACTGGCCTAAACATGTATTTGTGTACTCAGGTATTTTTTTTTTAGATGAGCCATGTGCATAGTAATGTATTAACCATATCTTTTTTACCCGGTATTGCCCCGCTGCCAGCATGCAAGTTCAGTACCCCGGCGGGTTTACCTTGGTACCATGCAAACATAGCCCTGTTGCCAGTGAGCCTGTTCAGTACCCCGGCGGGTGTACTTGCATTTACCGAGCTTCCTTGTTTAAAATTTGACTCAGCATGACCCCGCTGCCAGCGATCCTGTTCAGTACCCTGGCGGGTTTTCTTTGTATAATGATTTAGTATGTGGAAGTCGGTTGGAACTAGAGCGTATTAAAATTACTAAACAAACAACTCAAATTTTTAGAGCGAACCTTATGAGTAACTTTATTTATAATAGCTTGGATCATAGATTATGCCAAAAGAGAATAACCTAAAGTTGTCCCGTTGACCTCTCAATCAATCTTTTTCATAAAAAGATCAGTAATGTTCCCCATGAGTAGAAATACCACTTACTCTTGGGCTCCCTTTTTAAAAAGAATGCTTAAGAGACAAGTTTTGATAATGAGTCGGGGATGAACTAGTATTCCATAGGTGTTGGATAGATATTTGAAAATCATGATGATTAAAGTAGGCCTTGAGCAATTGTTCTAATGATAGATCAGGAATGTGCATATATGAATCAAATACAACATACAGAAAAAATGAAACTAACAAAAAGAATCATAGAAGAGAAATGGTTAAAAATGATATATAAAAAAAAACTTTATCTTTTACTACAAATTTGCAATGCTCGAAGATAATCAAAAGAGAAGGAATTGAGATGTATTATGAGGTTTTAGAGCACTTCCCTTTGCGAATAATGATCTTCATGAGTTGATTATAGAGATAAGGTCCCATACTGCAAACCACTTGTCAACTAATGATCCAAATTGATTCAAAGCAAAACATATGTACAAAGGAAAATCGTATGAAAAATTATCAAAAACTACGGAAAGGAGAAGAGTCTTCCTGTTTTAATTGATGAAATTTCATGAACTGATCATAAGAATGAATTTCCTGTATAAATGCAACTAGCTGTCAGAAATGACTCTTTTTTATTTAAAAAAAACAGAAACATATTTACATATATACAAATGAAGATAACCCAAAAAAATAAATCAAGAACTAGGAGAAGGAGGAATGACTTCCCCTTCAACCAGCTCCATCTCCTTCTGTTGTAAGACATTCTGCATAAAATCTTGTTTAGAAATTGGTTTATGCTAGAGTCTTAGTCTGTGTCCATTTACAACAAAAGAAATTTGTGAATCATCAATTGTCTTAATCTCAACAGATCCATTATCAAAAGCTGTAACAATTTCATATGGACCCATCCAACATGTAGTCAATTTTCCTTTAAAATTTTTGTACCTTGAATCAAAATATGTAGTGCCCAGTCTCCAGTCTTGAATTTTTTTTCTTTAATATATTTATCATGCCACTTTTTGTGTTGGTTTTGTACTAGAATTGTGCGTTGAATGGCATCTTGTCTTATCTCATCTAGTTCATTTATTTGCAGGATTCGTTGTTTCTATGCTTCTTCTAAATCCATCCTTAATTGTGTAGCCATACGAAAGGTTTTTACTTGAAGCTCAATGGGTAGAAGAACTTGTTTACCATAAACAAGTTCATAAGGTGTGTGGCCAGTGGTATTCATCCATGTTATTCGATAAGCCCACAAGGCTACTGGAATCCTATCTACCCATTCTTTATGGTGTAGCTGGATAGTCTTGGTCAGGATGGCCTCTAGTACCTTATTTGTATATTCAACTTGACCATTGGCTTGCAGGTGATATGGTGAATATTTACAATGTCTAATACCATATTTTTCAGTAAGTTCTCTCATTAACTTAGAGGTAAACTGAGATTCTTGATCAATTACAATTTCCCTAGTTACACCAAATCGGGTAAATATTTCTTCATATATAAACTCCACCATAGATTTTTCTATAGCTTGGAATAAGGATTTATCTTCCACCCATTTAGTGACGTAGTCTGTACAAACTAAGATATACTTATTTTTTCGAGACATAGGAGAAATTGGCCCTACAAAATCTAGAGCCCATTTTTCAAAAGGCTCAATCATAACCTGAGGCTCTAAGGGCATCTCATCAGATGGTGTAGGTCTACCCATTCTTTGACAACTGTCACACCCCTTGACATACTTGGAAGCATCCTTGAAAATGCTTGGCCAATAATATCCAAAGTGCAAGAATTTGTATGTTGTTCTCTTGTTAGAAAAGTGCCCACCACATGGCCCACCATGACATGCATGGAGGATCTCTTCCATCTCATCCTCTCGTACACATCATCTAATAATAAAATCAGGACCCGTGCGAAAAACATCATTATCAACCCAAGAATAATTAGAACTTTGGACTATGATCCTACGTTTCTCGGGTGGGGAGAGATGGTTTGGTAACTTCCCAGTTGCTAAATAATTGGCTATGTCTGCAAACCAAGGGGTTCAAACAAACACAGCGAACAAATGTTCATCAGGAAAGCTATCATCGATGGGACTAGCATTATCGTCAATCTGAATACGAGAGAGAAAATCTGCTACCACATTTTCTCGATAGGGACGATCAACAATAGTAATGTTGAATTCTTGTAGTAAAAGAAGCCACGGAGTCACCTTGCCATTGGTGATTGGTTTGTTCATTAAAAATCTAATGGTAGAGTGTTCTGTGTGTACAAAAAAATTGTAGCCTGTGATATAGTGACAAAATTTATTAATAGCATAGACGACTGCTAGAAACTCTTTTTCAGTAACAATGTATTTCGATTCTGTAGGAGTCAAATTATTGCTAGAAAAATAGATGGCATATGATGCTTGTCCTTCCTTTTGACCTAAGACTCCTCCTATAGCCATGTCAGAAGCATCAGTGGATATATGAAAGTGAAGGGACCAATTGGGGCCCCTAAGTATTGGTGCCACTGATAGCTTTGCCTTTAAAGTTTCAAAGGCATGTTGACAATGTTCAGTCCATTGAACATATGTATCTTTCATGAGTAATTTGAACACAGATGCAAATATCTTAGTAAAGTTTTCAATAAAATGTTTATAATAGCCTGCATGGCCAAGAAATCTACTCACCTCCTTATGAGTTTTTGGAGGGAGATTAACAATTATTTCTATCTTGGCGGGATCCACCTTGATTCTTTGAAAAGAGACATGATGTCCCAAAACTATACCCTCGGTTAATAACATCTTGCATTTTTCATGACTTAGGGCTAAGTTTGTTTCTTGGCACCGAATAAGAATTGTTTCAAGGTGATCAAGGTCTTCTTGAAAAGTATTACTGTATACTATAAAATCATCCATGTATACTTCTACACAATGATGTATAAGGTCAACAAAAATTCCTAAGACTGCATGTTGGAAAGTGGCAGGTGCATTACATAGGCCAAATGGAAAAACTCTATAGGCATATGTCCCCCAAGAACAAGTGAAGGTGGTCTTGTCTTGATCCTCAGGTGCTATCAAGATTTGGTTGTATCCACTATGCCCATCGATGAAAGAAAAGTATTGTTTTCCTGAAAAGGTATCTAACACCTGATCAATGAAAGGTAAGGGGAACAGAGTGTTTTTTTAAGAATTATAAAAGTATACTTAAGTATAGTATTCTAGGCGATTAATTTTTATTGAAAAAAACATAAATATAGATTGGTAGGCGAATGTTAAATATGAAACATACAATTTACTATTGCAATTTATAATTTTTGGCGAATATTATGATAGAAAAACATATTTTATGTAAATATAGGCGATATTAGAGACTAAAAATGACCAAATAACAAATTTATTTTTTGAAAAAAGGCCCAAAAAATAGCCAATTGGCGAAATTTCGCCCCTAAAAATTTCCCTGAAGGCGAAGTAATCCTTAAGAGTGGCCTTATTTAATTCTTGAAAGTCAACACAAATACACCATTTCCCTGTAACTTTCTTTGGAACTACTACCAGAGGAGACACCCACTTGTTGTTAGAAATTGGGTAGATGAAACCAGCATTGAGGAGTTTTTGTAATTCATCTTTAACTATATCTTTTATGGTTGGATTCATTCTTCTATGGGGCTGCCTAATAGGTGGTATGTTTGCATTTGTGTAAATATGGTGAATATGGTATTTGAATATGGTGAATACAAGTATCTGGGTGTATACCCTTCATATCAGTGTATTCCCATGCGAATGCTCCAATTTAACTTTTAAGAATATTAAGTAATTATTCTTGTTGACTCTCATCTAAACCTACATTTATATGTAGAAATTTTCAAGACCTATCTCACAAGGTATGGTATAGGATCCTATATGTTCTTCGATTGCAAAGACACAGGGTGTACTTGTAAATGTGGAGAGGCTCATATTTTCTTGGAATTCATCTCCAAATATTTCATCAAGTTGGGCAAAGGACTGGGGAAAGTCTATACATGTTGTGGAAGAGACAAATTGATTCAACACATTTTCGGTAGTTTGTTCTTGAAGTTCTCAGGAGTAGTCACTAACAAGTGAAATTTCTTCCAAATTTTCATCCCCGAAAGGACAGTCTAACCAGAACAAGTTTTCGGTCACTGGTTGTGACGGTGGGTATAAGGCAAGTTTTCGTGTAGATAACCCATCAGAGATGATCATCTCTCCATCCCTACATCCTATAAATGCATTAGAAGTGGCTATCCAAGGTCTTCCCAAAATAATAAGGTGTTCTTTGGAAGGATCCTTTGATTGTATGACCATAAAGTCCACAGGATATTCCCATGAAGACACTGATACAATGATATCATCTAGGATTCTAGCAGGATGCACCATAGTGCAGCCTGCTAATTCCAGCATGGTTGGAGTAGGATGGAGAAACTGTCCTAAATGGAGAGCTTCTAGAATTGTGGTAGTCATTAGGTTAATAGAAGCCCCTAGATCAATAAGTGTGTTTCCTATAGCATTGTTATTGATGATAACAGTTACCAAGGGATTTCCTGGATTTGTATACTTTGGAATTCTAGGTTGATCTGCTATGTAATCTGACATTTCACCTATGACATGAATTGTTGGAAGGTCTTTCTGTTTCTTTCCTGGTCTTTTAATACAAAGTTTCTTTATCACCTTACTATAAATCGGTATGTCTTTAATGACTTGTAATAAAGGGATCTTGATACAAATATTTTTCAATTCATTAATGATACTATACTCTGGATAAATTGTAGGTGTCTCTATTGATAGACGCTCTGGATATGGGGGTAAATTTTATCCTAGAGCTGCTTCTTTCTGAGGGTGGTTGTAATACCCCAATTTTAACCCTTGTGAATATTGGCTTTTAATGTAAATATTGTATACATGCGTTGTGTGTTTTCCTAGCGTGGAGATCAAGACCAAGGCCCCACTAGTATATGTTCGTATTTTATTATAAATGGACAAGCATTTGACCTTTTGTTACCCATGTGCTATTAATCCATGGGATATTGTCAATAGATGTAAATATTTAATATTTCAATAAAATACCAAAACTGGCTGTGGAAGCAACCAATGAGAAGGGGCCATGTGTATCCACTAGAGAGTGGTGAGGGGGTTGTGGGATTGAGCCATAAGCTGCCAAATGTCATTGTGAGAACCCATTTGACTTTCCTTGATGACATTTATTTCTGTTGTAAGGAAGTAGTTGAAGATTTCAGTCCATGGCTTCAATGGAGCATGGGCAGCCCAGAAATTCGTATGGCAGAGTATGGGTTCTATTTTCTTGCACCACAAGTCACTCTCCCTCATGGGAGTTGCTTCTTCCTCATCCCCATTCCATTGTGGAATTTACCAGCATCAATTTTCATCCAAAAACGAATTGCCAGCAGTGAGAAAAACCAGAAATCGCAACTTGGAAAGAACCCACATTTTGAAGAGCCAAAAACGCCCAGATTTGGTATTTAACAGTAAAATCCAATGGGGGATCGATAGATGTGAACCTTGGGGCAAATTTGAGAGGATTAGATACCCCGAAATCCATTGGAAAACCCAGTTTTTATAGCCCAGAAAACCAGTGACGGGATTGAGTTATTTGAGGAACAGAATTGTGAGAAGTCCAATTGTGAATGACTTAGCAGAGGTTGGGTTTGCTTGATAAACCCAGTGAAGAATAGAATCTCAAGGATTAGTAGCTGGACCTTTCTATGCCCACCCTAAAGAGCACTGAAGGGAAGGGATGCCTAAGGGACTGTGCAACAAAGAAGGGGACCTTCCTTGTGTTGGGTGTGGTAGGTAATGTGGGTGCCTTGACTGCTGAATTCATTTGAGATGCCTCTAGCTTTGTGGTTGAGCTCACTGGTTTAGCATTGCCCTCTTTTGTCTTTCGTATGCTTGACAAACCCAACTGTGTGTTGGCTTAGCATAGTTGTTGAGTGAAACCATGGCTATGAGTGAGCTCAGCTAGTTCCTCCTTAGTGGATACACAACCCAGCTCAGGGGTGATCTCTCAGCTGAAAGAGTACAAGCTAGAGAGAGATCTATGGTTGGGTGGAACATTGCTCTCACATATCCAGTTGTTTGGACAGCTTCATCTCCAAGATAAGTGTTATTTGTGTTATAAATTATATGCATTTTGTGTTCTGTAATGTGTTAATTCAGAATGGTAATTATTCATGTTAATGGAATTGATATGAAGTCTGTGCATAGCATGAGAATGGGATGGATTCCTTGCTTGTTGATGCATCATTTGCTTGAGATAAATATACTGATGTATGTTTGTTGTGTATGTGCAATTATGTATTTTAATTCCGCTGTGTAATTTAATTATGCATTTTATTTAAATGGCAAAAATTTTACCATTATGGCTTTGGGGAAGAAGTAGACACCCCATGTTACAGTCATGTTCCCTCCCTTGCATTGGATAGATGGAAGGGGACGCTACAGTGGTCATGTGTTGAAGCTTTTGGAATAACTACATGTTCAAAAATGGCATCATTCAAGGTTTCATTAGGTATGTATTCTTCTTCATTCTCTTCACGAATAACAACTGATGATTTGGGTTGATCTTGCAGAACTCTTCCAGATCGCAATTGAATTTCATGCACTGGTGCGGTCTAAATGACATAAGATGGAAGAGGTTGCAACCCAATGCCGTTAAGAGCTTGAGTTGGTTTATTATTAGGATTTGGTATCGGTTGTGTAAGTAATATTGTGGGTCTTCATGGATTCATATTCTGGAAATGGTGAGGTTGATGTGTGATAGGGGTAGTGTAGGAGGCACAAATCCAGGAAAGAGTTGATGGATATTAGGTGGGTAAGGATAGTTAGGCATAGGATTATTTGGATACTGAGCACATGTTTGTCCCCTCCATCCCTGTGACCATCGTTGATGCTGAGCATTTTGAGGAGGATACTGAGGTGGCCAGTTTTGACAATTTGAGGTATTCCATTGTTGAGATGGTTGATAAGGATGATAATAGGGCGGAAATTGTAATGATGGATCCTGATATAATTGTTGGTCTCTAGGTTTCCAAGGCCTCCTAGATGTCTCACCAAAATTTCCACTCTTATATATGGCTTGCAACCTAGGCAACGATGGATAGTTATCACTTGCATGATCTTCTGTACAAAGGTGACATACTGAAACATTATTCAATGGGCATTCCCGTTGGCGATGTTTAGTTCTACACCTAGGACAGAAAATAGTCATTGCTGCACGCTCTTCATCCTGTCTCTTCTTAGCTTGTAATGCATCGAATTTATAACCCATGGCTCCTAAAATATCTGTTTTGAAATTTTTTAATAGGTTTCCCAATTCTACCCTTGTAACTCCACCAAGACTAGAGGTATTTCCTTTTGTATTTCTACTATAATATTCCCGAAAGTTCGTCCCACTTTTTCCTCTACTTCTAGAGTAACTCCTACACATCTCACAGATTTGTGCAAAAGTCTTATGAGAGATATATCCAGCTGCCATGACGTTAAGATTTTCTAAAAATTCTTCTGAAATTCCTTTAAGGAAGAGTGTCCTTACTGCATCTTCTCGAAGGTCACTATATTTTGATTTGTGTAATACATAGTTAAATCTTTCGAGATAATATTCTAGGCTCTCATATTCAAGTTGTTGTATTTTGAAAATTTCATTACGAGAGTCCTTAGGTTTACAGAAATCCTGATATTTCCGTAAAAATGTAGTTTTCATGTCTTCCCAAGTTCTAATGCTAGATTCTCCTAACCCCATGAACCATCTAAGAGCAGAATCTTTCAGTGTAGCAGGGAAAAGTTTTAACTTTTGGCCATCTTGTAGATAGTTATAGTTCCTACACAAAATGTCAAATTCAAATAAAAATCTATTTGGATCCTCACTACTCTCCCCATAAAAGGTAGGTAGTGAGGAGGGAGGGATGTTCTTCATGGTTACATCTTGTGCAGTATCTAAAATAGGAAATCCAAAAGTTCCTTCAATTCGAATTTCTCCCTCTTCTTCATCTTGTCAAACATGATCTTCATTTTCATTCTTCATGTAAACTTGATTTCCAAAGAGAGAAAACCTAGGTGGCTCCTTTCTTGGTGAAAATGGAATATCGCAACGTTCTGTTTCGGGGAGAATGTTCCTCTGGTGAGAAGAGTTATCAGATATGTGAGAGTCCAGCTTTGTAGGTCCTATAGTTGTTGTCTCAACCTATGAAATAACTATATTTGTAGAATTTTCAAACAGAGCATCTACTTTTGCAGGATCAAAAAAGTCTACTAGATTCAGACCCCCTACTAGTGAGAAAGTTGTGTCTGTAGGTTTTGAAACTAATGGAGGATTAAGAGGTTTTGATGGTTTATCTTTTTGCGCTTCTTCCTCCCTAAGTTCAGTTTCAATATGAGAGTGAAGTTCTCCTAGTAGTGTTTCTTCGTGGACTTAATTTTTTGATGTCTCTATGGTTCCCCTTGAATGGTTTCCAGAAAGAATTTCCTTGGCTTTCCAAGAAGGACTGTCTCCTTTGGGTGTTTTTCAATACCTTTCTGTTGAGTTAGTAGTTGGGGTGGCACGCACCCCGTAAAGGTTAGTAGGGATTTTAGTGTTTTGGGGACTAGTTTTAATGTATCTAACTTTTAAATCTCTAGGTCTATTCATGAAAACAAAACTAAAACTGAACAAAAATTTAATTGCATTACTACTATTGTTGGGTTTTGGGGATGTCTGTTATAACAAATGTGCAAGTTCTTACCTCTCGTCTTACCGCTCACTCGCCACTAGCCTAATACTAAATTTCAGAAGGAAAATTTTACCTACCACTAAGTTCTACCTACCACTAAGTCCTACAAGAAAATTCTACCTATCTACAACTCCCCAGCAACGGTGCCAAAATGTTGGGTGTTTATGATATGTTAAATAAGTCCAATATTTAATTATCGACCAGGGTTGGTAATCTTAGAGTTGTGGCAAAGTATATGTTGAGGTAGAAGGGTACCTAAGATATCGGCTCGTCAGACCTTAGAAATATTTAATAATGAAAAGATCGAAAGATATTTCAAAATGAAAAACTGACTCAAACTTGAAAATAAAACTACTAAGTTGATTAGACCTAACCGATATATCAGAATGGTATCAATTTATACTACTCTACTCTATGAACAATAATTGAAAAGATAAAAAGAATACTATCCTAGGAAACAAGACTTGGTCGAAAACAAGCTATTCTTATGAAAAATGGAAACTACTAATCAATTATTCAAACCCTAATCTAGGAATTAGAAAGACTAGCTACTATGTAATAACTATGAACAAGTTCAGAGACCTATCTATGAAATAATTCAGTTTACAACTAACTATGTAAAGACAAGAAACTATCTTGAGCAAGACTAGCTAAAAAATCTATGAAATTCAACTTAACTAGGAAACAAGATGAAATGATGATCTAAGATTTAAGCATGCATTAACAACAATAATGTCTCGTTCATAAGAAAATCTACCTAGTTCCAATCGTCTTAAAGAACTATTGCATCTCAATGAATTACAAAGGCTAAAGAAATGCAAAATGGAAATAAATCTAACTTGACTTCTACAAAAATGTGGAAACTAAAGATAGACCAATTACAAGAAATCTTAAACATTGTAACCTATTGTACATGCATAAGCAAATTACAAACTAGCTATAATACTTGAAATGGAACACTATTTTGACAATCTAGCTTCACTTGAGAAGTGCAAAGTCTAAGTTATCTGATCTCTAATGACTGCTTTGAAATGCTTATCTAACTCATGCACATGCCTATTAACATCAAATGATATCTGTAAATACTTCAAAACTAATTCATAAAACATAAATGACAAGAAAAGCAAGCTAAACTAAGTACAAGACAAGAGTTTAGATGATTGGAATCAATGTTAACTGGTGATAAAAAACCTATAACAAAAAAAAAATTATTCTTATGCTATCCTTACTAAAAATCAAACTATAATCTAAGACATCTTGCTCAATTATGCAAGTCCATTGCAGCTGATCTACAACTTGAAAAGTAAACCTATATTAAACTAAGCTACGATAACTTCAAAATGAAACTTTGAAATACTGAAAACTAATACATCTACATGAAACTCCAAATGAACTATTAAGCTTCAACTTAAAATTGATTTCTAGTCTATTATACCTATTGAAATGAAAGAACTTGAATCAATGAAACTAAAACAAGTCTGAACAACAAAACACTATGTAAATGGAAATGAAAGACTGATTATAAACTTGAATGAAAACTAGAAATGAAATACTAAGCTACTCTAAAAAACAAACTGGTATTTAACAAGATCTATGATAGCATTTTAAACAAACTTAAGCGAATCTAGTTTCTAGGCATGAAAGCAAATGAATGTGAATCATGAACTATCTAAATCATAAGTAAAAAGACAACTACGCTGCTCTACTTAGACCGGAATTGTTTCTCATTTGAACAGTGAAATATATGTTGAATGTAAACTAATTTCATCATCATTAAAACTAAAATAATTAACCTATGTGTGAATGTAAAATGAAATATGAAATGTTAAGGGTGGATTTGAATCCCAAACTAGCTACAGAACATGATGAAGTACTGGAAAATTAACCTAGGCCCTAACTAATTATCTCTGCACAAAACGTAATACTGGAAATTTTGGGAAATACTAAAAATTCTTTCTAAATGCGAATGAAAGGCTGAGAGACAGGCTGAAAGAAAGTCTGAACGAAGGTGCAAATGGTCGGCCAAATGGATTCTGAAGGTATAAATTACATAAAAACACAGGATAATTGTATTTTATACACAACAAAACGTCATCTACAGGAAAACAACTACTTGCTTGCAAAAACGAAATGACTTACAGGGAAATGTAATAGATACATACAAAAATGAAATGACTTATCTGCAAATGTAAAAAGAAACTGCTGAATATACACAAATGGAACCTCTGGTTGTTGAGGGGCCCTTCCTAGCAACAAGGGTTTGTCTCCTAATCTACTCAGTCACCAATCATAAAACGAAAATGATCATCAACAGCTGAAACAAAGACTTTCTATTAAACTGTAGAAAAGCTTATACAACATTTTTCTCTCATCGTTTCTCAACTCGAGGCGTCTTTATATAATAATTACAAAGGGAGAGCAGGTCGACCCTTTCAATGGTAGACCTCTCTAAAATAGAAGGTCTTAAGCACTGGAGAAACGACCCGTTAAAACGGACAGACCGTTTTCCTCATGTCGTGCGTGTTGGTTCCTTTCATGTGAGCAACAGAGGCGTTGGAAGCCTGGACAGGTGAGGACGCGAATCTTCTTCAACAAGGGCTCACGATCCATCAGGGCCACGTCGCCAACAAAACCCACGTCGTGGTTTCTTCCTTCAATGCCCCATAATATGCTAACCAATGAATCTGGAGGTGCAAATGAAGGTCTGAATGGACGTCTAAATGTGGATGGGCGTATGAATGTGAATGCGTGCCCGGATGAGAGCCATATGAAAACCACAACCTGAAGAATGAAAACTATGTGCCCATAAAGTCGAGAAATGGTAAATTAACATTAATAAATCATAAAAAGATGATAATCAGTTAAGATTCATGAGATATTAAAATATGTTCATACCTGAGTCTGAATGGTGGTCTGAATGACAAGAAATATGACTTAATCACACCAAAAATGGAAAAACGGTATCAGTATAGCATGTTCAATGATAAAAAGTGATGGAAAAATTGGGCATCAACACTTATGCAACTGCTTACTGAAAAATCTATTCATGCAGGATTGGAAGGTGGCCGGTGAATTGGACAAGCCAAAAGTCATGACAAGAAACTCAAAATTCCCATAATGGCACCGAAAATCTATTTTATGGATGTCTTCCTCCCTCATCTTGATTTGATGTCATCCTAAGCGAAGGTAAATATTGGAAAAATGCCTTTCTCCATGTAGATTATCCATCAATTCATCAATCCTTGGGATATGATATCTGTTTTTGATGGTCTTCTTGCTCAGGGCCCTATAATCAATGCACATGCACATTATTGTTATGCACTTCTTTTTAAATAGGACCATTGATGATGCAAAGGGACTTGAGCTTGGTGTTATGAATCCCAACTCAAGAATCTCCTTTATGGTCTTCTCAATCTCATCCATGAATATTTTGGGGTTCTTGTAAGGATGGATCTTGATAGGAAGTGTGGCAACTTCCAACTCAATTCTATGTTCAATGCCTCTGTCAGGTTGCCTTCTGTGTGGTAGATATTAAAATACATTTTTCTTCTTTTATAGCATCCTTTTTATTTCATATGAATGATGTGAGACATCTATGGTAGTTCCTTTAGTGGTGATGAGAAATTCAATAGACCACTCAACATCTCCATGCCTCAATATAGATCTCATACTGTGGTCCAAAACTACTTATTTTGGGTAGGTGTTGACACCCTTCATAACTTCTTGCTTTCCATCTGCATATTTGAAGCTCATTTGGGGTATTTGGTAATTCATTGAATGTTCCCCAATGGAGTACAACCACTGCACTCCCAACACCATATTGGTATCAATAACATTGACACCATAGAATCTGTTAGTCACAGTGTAATCTCCAATAGTCATTTGAAACTTTGGAATCCATCGATTACATTCCATACTGTTGTTTCCAGGAATGATGACAGTAAAGACTTCAAAGGATTCTATTTGCATCTTTCTCCTCTCTACCAAGGATGCATCAATGAAATTATGGGTGGCACCACCATCGACTTAAACCAATACTCTTTGTCCTTGCACTACCCCTTTGAATCTCAAGGTATCGAAGCCGGGAACTCCACTCAATATTGCAATTTTGTTGTCTGCTTATGGGGGATTATATTCCCTTGTTGTTTCATAGCCATAATATGCTAGTGCTACTTCATCAACCTCTTCCTCCTCAGTTTCTGAAAAGACCTCAATGTAATGTGCTTTCCCCTTAGCACATTTGTTGACCGGAACCCAAGGTTCTTGGCAAGAGAAGCATAGATTCTTCCTCCTTAATTCATCCCAGTATTTGTATGAGTATTCTTTCTTGGTTGGGGAAACCATATTCCTAAAAGGAGGTCTTTGATTATGAAATTTTGCAAGTATATTATTCTTGGTAGGTTACCTTGGTTTGGGGATGGCATCTTGCAAATCCCTTGTTCTACTCACTACCTCCTACAAAGTGGATGGTCTGTATGCCTTTACCAATCCTTTCAAAGGATCAGCTAATCATTATGTGAAAAAAAGTATCAAGTAAGATTCATAGATGTCAATGACCATTACTGCTAGCTTTTGGAACTCATATATGTATGCTTCAGGAGTTCTAGTTTATTTCACATGCGCTAGCTCCCTGAAAGAGATATTAGGGTCTCTCCTATCAAATATTTCGATGAACCTTCTGGTGAATTATTCATAGGAAGTTACTTGATCATGGCCTAAGGTATTCATTCCATGAAACCACCAGTCATTGGCCTCTCCTTCTAAGTGCAAGGTTTCCATTATGATGGCATCCCTTTCATCCATGGGATTCAATTGAAAATAAGTGTCTAGTTTCTACACCCAAGAGATGGCAGTACATTTTGAAGATCCATCAAAAAAGGGTACTGAGATATTACCAATGGTTTTATACAACTCAAAATTCTAATTTGGCATTTTGGTATGAGTTCTAGATCTGACCTTATCTTGATAATCACAGTAGTCTTTGAAGGTCAAATTCCTTTTGAACTCTTCACTGAAGGCAATATACTCAGCAAGTCGAACCTCCAATGGTACCACTGCATCAAATTGCAATCCTGGTTCTTCAATCCTCTGCTCAAGAAACTTGGGCATAGCAGGCCTTGGAAAATATTTGAATTATTGTGGCATATTATGTGGACTAGTATTTGAGAATATTTTCTCCTTGAATAACTTCTTCTCCTCAAAATGAGAACCACTACTACTTCCTTCACCATCTTTCATATCCACCAATCTAGACAAGATGTCTTTGGTTTCTGTTTTCATTTGGGTGAATATCTCCATCACTTTCAACATGTTTTGTGAAACATGTCCTCCTTCTCTTCTCAGTTCATTTAACCTTCCCCCATATTGGATTTACCTCCTCGAATCTCATCTTGTGTAGAGTCCACTTCTTCTTCTGTTGAACTTTCTTCTTTTGAGCCTTTGTTCTTGAATGATGGATTTCTTCTTGGACTCCTGAAAGGAAAAATAAGAGAAGGTTAAAAGGAACATGCTCTGATACCACTGTAATATCCTAATATCTGATTTCAAGGGATAGTATCTCACATTTAAAATTCAGAACACAAATTAACACAAATTGAAACTAGTTGTCAAAACTAGTAGAGGAAAAACTAGATTTGGACACTGATAAACCCCCCGGGGCTTGGGATTTGAACTCTTTTGGATCTAAAAAATATGTTAGGGAGTGTGTATCAACATATACAATAGAATCAAATTCAGCTTCATATTCCTATGCACAAGGTACTGGGGCCATTTATGTTTCAACAACAGGTGTCGTTGAAGTCTACTCCAAGGCTTCTTGGGCACACCAGCATATGCATACTAGACTCATTCACTTACACTTGAAAGAGACATAGGGTGGATATTAGGAATTAACCCCATAATATACTTCTAGACAATATTTACAGATTTTTTTGGAGGATTAGGCAGTGTTTGGAGGAAAAAGGAGGAAGAGCGTTATGTAGGACTGCTCAACTAGTTAGCTTTTAGGATCTCCCAAACATGTTGAGAATGCTATGAATCTTCAGGTAGAGAATTTGATGGTATTTATAAATGTATTAAGAATCTCATATGACTGACAAAACTTAAAATGGGAAACCAGAGAACTTTTAATCAACAATACTTGAAAAGTAGTCAAATATCAATGCCTAAAGAGCTAGGTATAGAAGTAGCTCAAATTCATGCAAAAGATAAATGTCATATCTGTATATAATAGAATTTATTATTTATCATAAAATTTCCATCATATTATAGATCCAAAGAAGTATTGAAATTACTCATAGAATCACTAGCAACCTCAAGATAGGCAGCATAGAATAATTACTAAAGGGAATACTCCATTAAATGGAGTCTGCAACATTGGATGAAGAAGATCATAGATGGAACTAGAATAATATATGATCATTCAATCCATGAAGAAGGATGGATTCCTCCTAAATATATGGCTCTCGTAGAACTCAAAACTCAGGAAGATTTATAGATAAAAAAGCAATGGTGCATTCTTTACAATTGGAACCCTAGATCTAGTAAAATGGCCATAACGTGCTCATCCATACATTTTTTTCGATGAAAAAAAATGTGTCCTACTGGAAACGATGATATAGATGCAATGATACAGGTCTCAAAGTCCATAAATGCTCAGAAAATTTGAAATCAGAACCTCCATTTCGTCCCTTCAACATTATTTCCATTGAATGAAGGGGTTGAACCACACAACGAGAAGTAGAACACCAACCACTATATCAGATCTGATACTCAAGATATAATGGATTCTATTTCACTCAATAAAGGAATTGAACAAATGTTCAATGGGGCACATCTCCCAAAGCATGGATAGGGGCACATCTCTGAGGCCTCTGAAAAGCTAGATCTCAAGACAAATCACTATACTAAACAAAAGATGTGAGAGGAGCACACCGGCCTTCTTTTATAGGATGAGTAGCTTCATGAGTCGGAAATTGGCACATGTGAGGATGAGTGCACCTTACTTAGGAGAATTAGCAACATCTCTTGCTTTGAGAATAAGAGAGAACCAGCATTAAGAATAAGTTGCACAAAGCAACATCTCTTGCTTTGTGAAACTTCCTTGCTTTGTGATTTCTTTTGCTTTTAGAAATTGTTCCCTCCTTATCTTTCTGGATGTTTCCTTCTTTTCAAACTGGATACTTTTATGCACTTTCTTGCTTTATGATTTTACCTGATTTTCATTGCTTTTGCCAGTTTCCTTTTTTTTTCCTATCACCTTGCTTTTCGATGATGTCTTCTTGTTTCCATCTCTTCTCAAGTGAGTGGGTGAGGTCCACATTATCCTCATGCACCCTCCTAGCCACATGAGCACCACCACTTGCACACAAGTTAATTATTCATGGTAATAAAAGTAAATACAAGGTACTCAAATATTAAAATTATTAAATAATTAACTACTATAGGCCTTTACTAAAATGTATCCCTAACAATTAATAGCTTCGAACTTTCAATTATTTTCCTAGACCCTTAGGGACTAAAGGGTCCAAGACTTGACTAAGTTACCACTAAGGAAGGTACATGACACATGACTATGTGGTCCAATGGGTAGACTCGTGAATGGGTTGCTAGAAAAAGGCAACAAGGATGAACCCGTTGTTGTGCTAGTCACATGGGTAGCAAGGGGAACTTCCGACAGGTGCCCCCTGTGATTGTGTAACACTTGGAGTTATCTCCACAAGACTAGATGGCATACCCAAACTCATCCTTGTATGTGTTAGTCCCAGAGACATTCTAAGGATGTATTTTAGAACTGTTCATGGGCATCAATAATCTCACTTGTTCTACTTTGTCTTCATTCCAACACTTAATCAAGAATTATATCAGTTGCTTTAATTGCAAATATAGAGGGAATCTATAATTACGATTATATGTGGGAAACACTTATTGTATGTCAGAAAAAATTGGAATGAAGGAACAAGTGAAAATGGCATGAGTAAAGGTACAATAAAGTAAATATCTATCTCAAGTTTGCAGAAAATGTACTGAGCATTGAATTCAGTAGTTATAATAGAAAAATAGAAAAATAAACCCAATCGTTGCAGTAATAATTCGATCAATGTTCAATTGATATATTATGAATACTTCACAACACACAATAAAAGATACCCACAACCATATTTGTATCAAATATTTAGTAGTGGTAGATCAAACCATAAGGACATAAATTAACTTTGCCAATTACAAAAGGTTGAAAGAGATGGAAATACAAAGGATAAAATACTAACTGCACATAACCAGACCTTAGAATCCACAAAAATCCATGATAAAGTTTGAATGTCCTTTTCTCATTACTTGATCAAACCAAAATCATCAGGAGTTATACTTCTTACAAAAATAGTCAACCTATTGCATCAGTGTTTCTAATCTATTTATAGTTGTCAAGGCTCTTAAAAAATTCATAAAAAGAATTTGTTATGGAATAAACCACTTTCAATTTCTCATAGTTGTCAACAAAAATTTGTTACAAAAAATTCCTATCTCGCAAAATGTTGTTGACTAGATGGGAGTGGAGGATGGGGTCCTCCTTGCTAAGGTGGAGGAGGATTCTGCTGTGAGGATGATGCTCCAGTTGCAGTTTGTGCAGTCGAGGCTCTTTCCAGTTGCTTCAGTTAAAGGAAACTGGTGATATTCTTCCATTCGTTTCCCAGTGGATACTGGAAGACCTTCAGTTCCATGACTATCATATCTAGCTCTGAACAATGCTCAAAGGTGGGCTTAGGCATAGAATTGAATATGTTCTAAAGATGGATGAGGATTTCAAAAACTGGGTGCAACTTATTCATGACTTTATTTCCATCTAATTCTCATTGAGTGTCTTCCAGGTGGACTTCATAATTTCTTTCCTCTAAAATCATGATATTGTAATGGTATTTGCGATATAATATCCATGCCCATCCCAAAAGGATGAAAGTGTTACACCTAAAATCTTTCCATCATGAGATTCAGTGTATACACCCCTAGAGTTATCTTGATTGAGTGATTGACCTGGAAGGATTTGTTCCCATTTGTACTAGGTTTTGAGAGGTCGTCGCAGGTTGCACTCATGTAGCATGCGACGTCGCACCTTGCTCCATTACAGGGTGCGACGAAGTCAGTTAGATGGAAAAAATAGCTTCTTGGAGCTCCTTCTCGAAGCTTGCTGACTTGGGACCCTATCCCTAACCTCTTGGGAGAGTTGGCACTCGATTCCTAACACCTTGGAAATATCCATTAAGTCTCTCCTATCATATCTCAACCTATCCTATCCATATCCTATCCACTTAGTCCTATTTAAATGAAGCTCACTCCCATTCTAAAGGGAGGAAGTCTACGGTACTCTCATGCTAGTGAAATCAAGCCCAATAGACCTAACACTCTAGCTTGGGGAACATTCACTTCTCTCTAGGAGCTTTGGCATGGCTTTTCGGAATGAGCTTACAACGTTAAGGCGATGGTTGTAATCCTCTTTTCTATTGTACTTCTCCATTATTTAATACAGTTAATATAATTGCTTTCCATAAGTATTGTCTCTTGATGATGTTTAGAGCTTTCCTCCTTAACTGTTAGCTTAGATCTATCATATGAAATATATGCTTTCACTTCTCGTGGTCTGTCATATGTTCAACAGGGTTTAGCTACTTGCAATCTGGCAGCGCTGGAGCATTGGATCAATGGAGGAGAAAGGAATCTACGAATCCAAGGTAAACAATCTACTCTTACATTTGTACCTCTATACGATCTAGGAAAGTATTTTATGTTCTGTCCTATTTGTTTTAGACTTACGTTAAGCTAGGGAGATCGGGCCTTGAGTCCGCTCTCGGTAGATTGTCCGTGAAAGAAATATGGTGACCATACTGGGGAAGATTACGTCTTGTTCTGTAATTGCCTGAGAGTCATTTTCAGTTGATTGCTTGACACAAGTCTTCTATTTTTTAGTTGCTTCTTGAGTTGATTTCACTATGAGATCTGCATATTGAAGACTCTGACCTGCTTCCTCTAAGTTTGTACTACTCATTTTCAAACCATTTCACAGTTCATTGCTTGGAGATTTGATTTATTTTTTACCTTAGATCTCGCCTGTCACACCTGGTTAGTGAAAACATAGCAACACTGTGTCTTTTTTGGTCTCTGTTCTTTGTCTGTTAGCCACTCGTTGTAGGTCTTTCATTGGCATACTGTGACATCGTCGCACTCCCCGCATTGGTGAACTGCGACGTCGCACTGTGTACAAGCACAGAGTGCGCCGATTTGTCAATTAGGCATGCAGGCATCCCATCTCCATTGCTTAATATGAGATTTGGTTTGTTGTATGAACTCCCTCTGTGCTGCAAGATCCAGCCAGAGATCCCATCTTTAATTTGTGTGTTGAGTGTTTGGTTTTGTTTGGATTGATTTTGGGTTCCGTCTTGGACAAGTTTGAGAACCGGTAGTGGCAGATACTCTTGTCTCCTCCACCATCATCTGCTCACCCTTACATTCCCTCCTCTCCTTGACTGATCTAGTTACCACATTAGATAAGCTCCCAGACCTCATTTACATCATTTTTTGAGCTTTGCTTGCTAATGTCTGACTTTGAGTTAAGTGTGTCTTTCAATTTGATTGAGTGCTTGTCTTTTCTTGAGTTTTCTAAGTACACTGAGTGCTGCAAGTAGTGTTTTACTTTTAGTCATTCACATCTGAAACCGTAGTAGTTATCAAGTTAATCTTTTGATGCATCCATTGAAAAGTTAAAAGTGCTTCTTTCGCATCATTTCTCAAGCATTATTGAAGAAAATTGTTCGTGCATTGGAATGTTTTGCTTATGCATTTTTGGAAAAATTGAATGAATGTGTGGTCACTTGTGTTTTTCTTGAATTATGAGTTTCTCATTTTATCGAAAAATCTGAAATATACTTCAGTTTTTTTGCAAAATTAGTTCCATGCTAAGGAAAGATAGATGCATTTTTAATTCTTACTACTGTTAGGCCATTGAAAGTGAATTTGAAAAGCTTGCATACTCAATCTTAGAATCCTCTCTTTTCATTACCTAGCATCATTTTTGTTCTGAAAAGGAAAAAGAAAAGAAAAAATGTTGTGATTTGGATTAGTAGTGTTGTAATTTTTTACGTTTCACACAAAATGAAAAGAATGCTTTCATAGTCAAACTTGTTTGGATTGGGAATTGTTGCATTGTGTTGTTTTGGCAAATCTTGTTGGAAAGAAAATATTTCTCCTTCCCATAGTTAGAATTCATCGAAAGAAAAGAATATTTTGTGGATGTAGCTAGGACTTGCATTATGCTTCCAATTATGTACTCACCTCATGCATTCACCTAACCGTCCAGATAAAATTAACGGTAGAACTAGGTAAAATTTTTAGCAACTTGTGTGTAAGTTAGAGACGTGTTCCGACGTCGTTAAGCGTGGCAGCTGTCATTATTTCCCAGCACTGTATCCCAAGGGTATTGTAGTCTTCCACGTACTGTTAGGATATCTCATCATTCACTTATGTACTTTGCCAGCATTTTGCATGCATGCATGCATTCTGCATGCCTCCGCATGCTACCCAATCATCAGTATGGTACCTCCAGCACCTAGTCCTTAGTATCCCAGCACTCAGGAGCTACTTTCCACTCAGTTTAAGCCCTCCTAGCCTGTCATGCACCTAGTTCTCACCTTCCACTGAAGAAGGGCGCCTTTCTCACCTACTAGTCCAGTTACACTTCAGTTATCACTCCGATTTACCTCTGATTGACCCATAACTGATGTTATCACTCCGATTGACCTCTGATGAGACATGACTGATAGTTCTGAGTGCAGTTAATCCCTCATGTGCCCTCCACTGAGCCTCCATCCCTAGATTAGTGCCACTTACCATCAGTTACACTTATTACACTCAATTAGACTCAGTTTGACACCTGTTTGACAGTGACTTGATCATTGATGACCACCACTGATTGATGATGAGGACTCCTAGTTGGAGCCAAGCTATGCCATTCAGTTAATTCGAATGACCTCCTTAGGAAATTCGAATTACTGACTCATTGTGACAGTATTGTATTGTATTTTCACCCTTATTGGGATTATAGAGCATTGATGCATGCTTTTGTACAGTTTACACCATATTTTCTGAGTTTCATATATTGGTCCTTCAGCAGCTTACTGGACATCTTCTACCGGTCACCCGATGGCTCACTTTGCCATTGCACCCCCACCCAGTGGGACTACTCCGGATGACCCTTTAGGCTACTATTGTGACCAATTAGCTCACTTCTGTTCTATGGCTGAGGAGTTCTAGCAATCAAGTCTCCAACGAAGGGTTGAAGACCCATCATTACCACCTTACCGACCCATCCCAGATCAGTCCCTATCTTTCGAGTCACCAGAATCATCCACGCAACACACGACCATTAATGAGACTGGTCAACCCTCACAAGAGTCCAGTCCTACACTTCAAGTGAACCAACCAGTTGAAGGAAAACAGTCCAACACACCTGTTACCACCAAAATTACTTTACCAACTCCTCCTGCACCTCAAAATTCGAAGGGAGGATACTCCATTCCCCCGGATTATCTCATTGGTAACGTTATTACTATGGTAGCCAATCAATAACCTATGTTGGTTCAACCTTTGAATAATGGTCAACCTATTGTGGCTGGGAGGCAACCCCCATTTCCTAACCAAAACGTAGGCGGTGGAATCCCCAATGGAACTCCTGTTGGACCTCCCCAACCCGCTAGACCATCCACCATGGGGTTATCTCATGTTGGGGGGCCATTCAGTGTAACTCAAACCTCATGGATTCAAGTGTATCCAGGTTCTGTTAACCTTGCGCCATGTCAATCTAATCTCGGAAACGCACCATACGGGATACCTTATCCCGGAAATCCCTACACTCTATGGGGCCAACAGCCCATTTTACAACATGGACCCCAACCAATTATAACTCAAGCACCACCACCCCCGATCGGTCCACCCCCACCTAACTTTGGAGGAGGTGGACCTCTCCCTTCTGGCGGAGGTCCAACTCATTTCACCAACAACGACCCCCACCCTTCCAGCGGTGGTGGGAATGGTCCACCACCCCCCCAGGCGGAGGCTGCGGAGGACCACCCTATTATGGTGGAGGAGGATATTTCCCTTCGGGTGGTGGAGGTGGTCCACCACCCCCTCCAAGCGAAGGCAATGGCAGATCTAATTATTATGGTGGCAGTGGTGGCGATGGAGACCCTCATCCTTCTGGTGGCAGAGGTGGTGGGGGCCCCCATCCTTCTAGCGATGGAGGTGGTCCACCACCCCCTCTAGGTGGAGGTGGTGGCAGGCCACCTTATTACGGTTATGGACCTCCACCTCCTCCCGGCGGTGGCAGCAGACTCCCACCTCCTCCCGGTGGTGGAGGTGGACCCCCACCTTATTGGAATGGACCACCTTATGGTGGTGGACTCCCTTACGGTTCGGGCGGCACAACCCCCCTACGTTCAGTTTACTCTGTGGTCACCCTTTAATCGATCAATATGAGGTCCTACCGATCCTTACATGCCTTACCAGTACTACCAGTACCCGCAGCCTAATCAACAACTGCCCTTTTTGGCTACTTTGGACCTACGTGATCTATCTCGACTGACGAATTACCCCATCTACTACGGAACTAACTTGTCCTCGATTCCGATGAAACTTACATTGGATATCCCTAAGTTTGATGGCAAGCCGGATGAGGATCCTAAACACCATGTGATGACATACCATTTATGGTGTTCATCCAACTCTCTGATGGGCGACTCGATCCATCTAAGATTATTTCAACGGACTCTCACTGGTTCGGCTACCAAGTGGTATATCGAACTACCACCTCATTCTTTTCATGATTTCAGTTCTCTTTCTATGAACTTTTTGACTCACTTCCAACTGCCTATACAATACGAAACTGGTACGGACCTTCTCACCTCTCTCCGTCAGAATACCGCTACTCATATACATGAGTGGTGGAGGAGAAGGCGCTTGATTAAGGCTCTCATTCCAAACCAACTCCTAACAGATTAGTTTACGAAGTATCTCATCCCTCACATAGCTCGAGATGTCTCCATGGGCAGTTTTGTCACTGAAGAACAAGCTATCGCTCATGCCCATTACCTAGACTTGGTTTACGCTCAATCGGGCACCCTGTTTGAAATTCTTCCCGATGCACCCCGCGACACTTATGACCCCACCAAACCTCCTAAGGGACCCCAAACTGATGGCATCATTGGATCCCTTACCACCCAGCCTGCTAGATCGTTGAACCTTCATGGTTCCTCCCCATTACCAACTCAGGTTGGGCACAGCACCACCAAATTGACGGCTCCTGTTGTAACTGAAGAGGTGAATTCTGTCCAATCAGCTTCATCTCAGAAGTCCGACGGCAAGAAGAAGAACAAAGGGAAACCCATTAGAGGAAATTTCAATTTAAAATGGGCCGTCCAAAAATAATACAAATTCCATGTCATCATATATTAGCCAATCAAAATGCTTTAAAATTCAAAAAGGGAGCACCTAAAAAAATTGGAGGGAAAAAATAAAAACTACTTTTTTGGATCGTATTTTCAACTTATCTCCTTGTAGGTTTACTCAAATTTCAAGCGGGAGGTCTCGTTGGATGCATAATTAAATTATGCATCCAACTAGTACCCATATTGCATACTTTTAACAACATACACACCATGAAAAATCAAAAATACATTTAAAAACATGTTTTCTCTCACTAGAAACACATTTTTTAATGTATTTTCAATTTTTCATGGTGTGGATGGTGTTAAAAGTATGCAACATGGGTACTCATTGGATGCATAATTTAATTATGCATCCAACGAGACCTCCCACTTGAAATTTGAGTAAACCTACAAGGAGATAAGTTGAAAATACGATCCAAAAAAGTAGTTTTTTACTCTCTCTCTAATATTATTTTATTATTTTCCTTAGGAGGCCCATTTTTTACCCAAATTTCCTCTAATGTAAGAAGTCTTCCACCTAGCAGGAACAAAAAAGCACTCCTAACAACACCAAACAAAAACGAAAACTAAAATTTCATTGTTTACTGTGTGGAGATGATCATTTTTCCAAAGAGTGTCCCCATAGAGACGAAGTCCAAAAGTTTCTTAGGGGTAAACCGACTCCCGCAGTCCTCAACAATCCGTTTCCCACTCAAAATCAATCAATGATTTCTCAACCCCCCCATCCCAGGGGGAACCATCCAATACCGCGCATGTTCTCATGGTACATAACGAGACGATCAATTTAAACACTCGCTCGCAATCTTACAACCCGGTCTCTTCGAAAGAACCTGTTGGAAGTAATACTGAAAAAGCTTCCAACTCTATACCTGATGTTACTATAACATCAGCTTCTCTCACCATTGAGAAGCCATCCTTAGATTCGATATTGCGACCACCCAAGATCACGATTCGAAAATCCGTTTTCAATCCTAATGCTCGGGCAGCACAAAATTACAATATCGTAGAGGACTTGGCGCAAGCCCCTTGCGCCATGTCTACCCTGGAAGTTTTGCAGAATTGTCCTAATCAACGCAAAACTCTCTTCGTAGCAATCGGTGCAGTTGACCCTGATTCTTCGAATACAATCATGTTCCGACTTGACTACTTCAAACCGAGGCTTTCCCATCAGCTCGCATTCCAAGTAGCTACGAACATTGCTAGGAAAATTGTCCATCGTTCCATTCTGGATGAAGGTGCCTCTACTTCTGTCATGTCGATCGCCTATCGGAGAGCCATCGGCTCTCCTGAATTGAATCGTTCTCCTACCATGTTGAAAGCATTCGACGGGCGTGGCTTTCAACCTCATGGGATCCTACAAGCTCTCGCAGTTGAGTTGGGAGGAAAGACCATAACCATTAATGTGGAAGTGGTCTCAGCCCCGATAGATTATAATCTCTTACTTGGTTGCAATTGGTTTTACACCATGCAGGCGGTAGCCTCTTTAGTCTTCCATGTAGTACAATTCCCCCACCAAGGACGAATTGTTACTGTTGACCAACTAGATTTTTGCACACCGGACACTACTACTTATCCTGGTGACCATGTTCCTTCCATTGGATGAACGTCAAAGAAATATGAGAGTTAAGGGGTTGTCCTTTTGAAATATTCATCTCTCATGGGAGTTTTTCCAGTTCCGGACCCCCCTAACCATGTTGCCTCGGTGAACATGATCTCCACAAATATTTCATCACTTCACTGATACTTGGCTTGTACCTTACGAAGCCACAACACACCTGATTGGAGACGCAATTCCTTTTTCACCCGCTGAATGTATTTACGAGGCTATCCAGTCAGCACCGGAGAACCGCTTAGCTGTGGCTCCCCCATCCTGTTCTCTACAACGGCATCATCTCTACCTGATCTCTTACTTCGGACTTTTCATTCAGACAAGTCCATCATGGAAGTTATGAATGTTGATGATGGTCTGTGGGATGACCTCCACCATAGGTCGTCTTTTCTCCCCCCTTTGGAGTACATAGAGGACAACATTAATACCATATTTTCACCAGATATCTACCCATTCCCTCATTCCCCCATACTTACATGTCTTTCAAAAACTGAGGGAAACTTGGCCAACATTGAGCCTACCACCCCGGTAGACATCTCGGTAAAACCTGGTGTAGTGGAACTCATTCGCATAGGACAGAAGTGTTCCCTTGAAGAAATACCTATTGGTATGGCCTTATTTAAGCGATTTCGAGACGTATTCGCTTGGTCCTATGAGGAGATGCCTGGGATAGACCCCACGATTTTTTCTCATGAAATAAAAACCTATCCCGACATCAAACCTGTACATCAAAAGTTGCGACCAGTACACTCCCGGAAGACTACAGCGATCAAGGTGGAGATTGAAAAGCTCTTAAAGGTTGGCTTCATCTATCCTGTCCCGTTGACGGATTAGGTCTCAAACGTCATCCCTGTGAACAAAAAGCAGGGTACCATTTGCATCTGTGTCAATTATCGGGACCTTAACAAGGCTTGTCCAAAGGACAACTGCCTGACCCCGTTCATTGACCAGATTATCGACAATTGTGTCGGAAGCATCATCTTTTCATTCATGGATGGATTTTCCGGTTACAACCAGATTGAGATCAACCCAGCCGACCAACATAAGATGTCTTTCATCTATCCTTGAGGGATGTTTGCATACTGCAAACTCTCGATTGGCCTTAAAAATGTTGGCGCCACCTTCCAACGGGCCATGTCGTATGCCTTCCATGACATTAAGGACTTTGTGGAACCTTACCTGGATGATCTCCCTACTCATTCAAAGCAACGTGAGTTCCACATGGATCATCTGACGGCCATCTTCCTCAGATGCAGATGGTACAATATCCGTCTAAATCCTCATAACTGTATCTTTTGCATTGAGTCTGGATGCCTCTTAGGGTTTATTGTCTCGAAGGATGGGATCCGCATCAATCCCTTAAAAGTGGAGGCCATTTTCAACCTAACACCTCCAACCGACATGACAGAACTTCAAAGTCTCCAAGGGAAGGCAACTTATTTAAGGTGTTTTGTTTGTAACTTCGCGGAGAAGACTAAGGGGCATATGAAACTACTTAAGAAGGACGTCCCTTTCATTTGGGACGATCAAGTTTAGAAATCCTTCAATAGCATCAAACATGCCATCACGCGTGCCCCCATAATCCAACCGCCAAACTATTTCCGAGATTACATCTTATATCTCACTGCTTCTGCTACCACTATCGCCATGGTTTTGGTACAGGAGGATCAAAACACCCAGGAACATGTAATATACTATGTGAGTAAGGGTCTCATTGACGCTGAAACTAGATATTCACATGTCGAGAAGCTTTCTCTCGCGGCAGTCATCGCCGTCCAAAAGTTCCGACACTATATCCTGCCCCGCACCACCACCATCATCGCAGACTCGAACCCCATGTACCACGTACTGACACATCAGGTGCTTGGGGGCAAGTACTCATGTTGGATTGTGATACTGCAAGAATTCGACCTTCTTTTCGAGAAAGCCAAGTCTAAAAAGTCTTTGGTGGTTGCTGAGCTTATTTGTGACCTTCCCCATCCTGATGTAGAAGTTGAGCACAATGATTCTTTTCCAGATGAATCGTTCTTTCTCATCAGTATGACTAATCCGTGGTATGGAGATATTTCATTATATCTCCAAACCCAACGCTTCAACCCTCAACTATCTCATGACGACTATCGTAAAATACGTCACCATGCGAAGTATTATCATATCATCAATGATACTTTGTACCGCCATGGCGTCGATTCAATTCTTCGACATTGTCTAACTCACGATGAGGCTGAACGCGTTATGAATGACTATCACACTAGGGCATGTGGTGGTCACTTCTCTGGGATGGCTACAGCCCAGAATATTTTGCATGCAGGATATTATTGGCCTACTATCTTCAAAGATTATATTGAGGCCGTGAAAAGATGTCCTCCATGTCAACACTTTCATATGAAAAAGCGCACCCATCCCGCCCCGTTACACCCAATTATTGCCGTGGGCCCTTCGCAAAATGGGGCATTGATTTTATGCATTGTAAGCCTACCTCATCCGAGGGGCATAGTTACATCATAGTAGCTGTGGATTACTTCACAAAGTGGGCCGAGGCAATGCCTACATGCCAAAATGATGGCAAAACCGCCACACTCTTCATGTCCAATCATGTAATAGCGTGGTTTGGAGTTCCACAGGCGATAGTGACTAACCATGGTTCTCACTTTCAAAACCATATGGTTGATGAACTGAGCGATAGATTGGTTTTTCGTCATAAAAACTCAACACCCTACTACCCACAGTCCAATGGACAGGTCGAGGCCATCAACAAGGTCTTGAAAAATATGGTCCTGTTGATGCCTCGGATATCGTAGCATCAATCAGAAAGGGATTCTCCCCGAGAGACGGTCCCAATTAGACTATCTCCCGTTTGGTGTAGGGAATCCGTCCGGTTAGCGGTTCCGGCAACCGTGTTTTTTGGACTTTAAATCCGATTTTACCGGTTATGGCCCGATCAACCTTTCTTTTGGGTTTTATGTGTTTTAAATGAGATGCACATGCCTAAATTATACTTAATCTAAATGCAACTGAAACAGATCTAAATCTAGAAACAGGAACACATCTATCTATCCCTGCAGGGAACACGCTTAAGGGAGGAGCAATTAGCTGTAACAGTTATCGTAATCAAAGAACAGATAGCTATTATTTCTCACAATGAAAGCTACAGCGATATGAAGATCTTGAGAAGGTAGCTTCTCAATCAGCATGGGACGCACCTATTGCTCATACAACAGAGGGAAACGAAAGGATAAAGAACGCATCTATTGCTCATAAACAGAAGAAAGCAAAATTATCTAATCTATGTAACAAAATAAAGAAACAGATCTAAACGTAAGAAAACTGAAATTAAACTCAAAGATCCCTGCAAGGAGCAATTTAAAGTCATGAACAATGAGCCACATGGATTACCCGGAAGAAAGAACAGTTAGCTATTCGATCTAGACAGAGAAATTCACTGCAATACATTTCATTGTTCACAAAATAGAGAGAACGCATGCATAGATGAGAGCAAAAATCATTAATGCAAAGAAATAATTCAGAAGTCAAGAATGATCTCACATTGCAGAATTGCAGTCATTAGAATAGTCCAACACAAAGCAACTCAACATTCCAAGCAAAACGTCCATCTCCCAGGGCTTCTATTAGAAAAATTCAATTTACAGAGCCGATACAAGATAGCTCATATCATTTGCCCAAAATTTTCATTCCCTGCAAAAAGTCCTTTCTAATCTTTCCTAGCTCCTATTTATAGTTACAGATTTGCTCTCTGGGCTGACACCTAGCATTCCCCACCTGTCATTTACAGGAATTTCCACTATATTCGACCCCCAAAAATGGCCGCTTCATTTACAAAAAATGTTTCTTTTGACAAAATCAGGGACAGCTGTCCCACGGCTTACGCCTTACATATTCCAATATACATAACAAAAAAATTGCTAAAATCAAAACGTTCCCTGCTGGGCACGTGTCGGGCTGAAGAGAGTGGCTCACTGAATTCATCTCCTTCATTGCTGTGCGTGAGCTTCTGCTGGCAAAGGGTCGCCCAAGTTGATTGTCACTGGTGCTGCCTGGGCAGAGGCCCTTGAATCCCCTGTTGATGCTGCTCCTGATTGGGAAGGGGGAATTGAACTGGCCGGCTTTTCTGTCATTGCTGGGGAAGAGGCTGCCGGGAGAGAGGCTGCCGGATCCACTGATGTTCCTGCTGCTGCTGCAGCTTTCCTGACCTCCTCTTCAATGTAGCTGTGCCACACACCTGTGTCCCTTATGATTATGTTTGCTGCAGCAGGAAACAGGATTTTCTGAGAAGTTACATTCTTCCCGAGTTCTATTTTAATGCTTTGTACTTCTGCTTCAGCAACTTGATATGTTTCCTTCAACAGATGATTGTGAAGTGTTGATGAACCGATGTAATGTTGGAGATCATCCATGGCCAGGACATCAATGCTTTTCACATAATCCATCTGGACGCCTAGCTCTTCTTTTAGTTGAGACAACCGCTGCTCCTTTTTCGGGAAGCCTTCTAGGGTCTGAGGGAAACTCAATGTGCAGTTGTCATGAACTCCTTTGAGCTTTTGGTATAGGTTGTTGATTCTATCTGTTGTCCTCTGCACACTGGCCATTAGCTTATTGGCACAGTTCCTACCAAACTCCAACAAGGCTATATCTTCATTAAAATCTTCCACGGCCTTAAAAGGAAGATGCGGGGGGAAACCTCCTTTCCCTTCCCTCCATGCCATCTGACTTATGACATTTGCTTTGACACGGGTATTCTTAGCTTTGAGCCTGTGGGCTTCCGCATTAACCTCCTTTAGCCTAACCGTCATGGCCTTGAGTTTGCATACCTCATCAGTGATTAGCTCTTGAGATCCATACACTTGCTGTAGGATATTGCATGACAGCTCGTGGAAGGGGGACATGTCCAAGGTTCTGCTTTCCGCTTGCTCTAAACGCTCAGCTAATGCCTGCTTGTCTGCTTCTAGCTGGGAAGCCTTTTCTTCTGCTCCACTCTTCTCCGCTTCTGCAATCATTATTTGGAGTGCTAGCTGGTCCTTTTCCTCCTCCAGGTAGCTGTACTTATTTGCCAACTCCTTATGCTCAGCGTACAAGCAATTGTATTTGTTCACTGCCAGGTCTCTTTGGGCTTGCTCATTAGCCACATTTTGTTGCAGGGTACGTGCTCTCTTCTTTGTCAATATATTTTCTTTGACTATAACCCCTACATTGGCAAATGATGCCTGTGCTGTTGCTATAGCTGCGGATGCCATGGCGATGGGATCTGCGTTTGTGTTTTGCATGACAGCGACCTCTCGGCGAGTAACTATGTCATCATGGAAGGGACTTTTAATCCTCTCTTCTGATTGGAGGACCATTGTTTTCCTTTTCTTGTCATAGACAAACTCATTCCATTTGGACACCGTACGTTTCCCAGATGGAGTGTACGGTACAATTGGTCGGTTTATGATGTCTATGTCTTCTTCCATAGGTGGGGTCCGGACTTCCTGAGCAGGGTCTGTTCCTTCCTTTTGGGTACCAGGGCCACCTGCTTGAGAGGTGTCTATCTCCATGTCTTGCACACCGGACCCACCTGCCTCGGTATTTTCCCTTGTCTTTAATTCTTCCTCCGCCTTCTTCCTTGCTTCAGCTCGCTCAGTCTCTGCTTCCTTCTGCTTTTGGGCTTCTTCAGCCTCCTTCCGCAGTCTTTCACTTTCAGCGTCTTGTTGCTTTCTCGCTTCCTCGGCTTCCTTTTGTAACCTTGCCTCTTCTCTTAATCTGAGCTCTTCCTGAGCTCGGGCATCCTTGGCTTCTCTCTCCTTTTGCTGGATGGTCTTCTGGGCTTTGGTTGAGCTAGAGCTCGCTCCAGCACTTTGGCGACAGATCCGTAGCTCAGTCATGTTGCTGATGCCTCTGAATGCCTCCTCCTCGGCATCGGGGTAGTGGGAGTATTCGAAGTTAGCATAGTTCCCCTTGCAATGCTCGGCCACTTTACCCTTTCTGTCGTTCCTGTGGAAGATGACCTCACCGAAATGGAAGGCCTTCAACTCTTGAACAAATTCGTCGGCAGAGGCCACTCCAGAAAACTTGTAAGCACCTATGCAGAAAGGTAGGGGGGGAAAGGAAGCCTTGTGTAGCTTGTGGAGGAATGCTCCGATCCCATCCAAGAAGAGTTGTCTTACTGCTTCCTTGAGCACCACATAGTCTGTGGCATACTGCGGCAATATGTATGGGGGCTTAGTCCCTCCGAACATTCTCAAGTAGGTACCTTGTTCTGAAAAGTAGAAGTCCCCATAATCCTCAAGGACTTCCAAAGCGTTTTGTGACAGGCAACTTGGTTCTTCCTTGAACATTTTCTCGTATAGGGGCATGATGAACCCCTCACAGATGAGTTTGTAGCTGGGCTTGTAATTCTGAGCCCACAACATCTTGAATGCGATGTAGACCGGGGCTGTGGCCCTATCCCATGTACACCCCAATACGGGGAACTCTATCTTGGCCAAGATACAATCTATTAGGTATGAAGACATGAAGAATTCAGCCTTCTTCATGGCCAGCCCGGGTTTAGCAGCACTTATCATTGAGGCCAGACTATCTGACAAGATAGTGGCCCAGTCAAACACTGTTCCCCGAAATGCCACATAGTAAATAATAGGGACCCACTGAATCTTATATACTGTGCCATCGGGCATGCCGAATATTCTGCATAGCATTAAAGCGATCAATCTGAAAGGGGCCCTCAGGTTCTGCACGTCATATTCATCATTTCCCTTCTTTCTCAAGTGCTTCCCTCCCCTTAATAGCTTCTTGGCCATCTCGACGTTATCCATTTGGCCCAACCACTCGTCAGTCAGAGCTTGTTGGACACGGGGGAATCTGTAGGCCGCCGCAACATACGCGGGTTGAAACGAAGCAATAGCCACTTTCTTGCTGTCATTTATCACTCTCCCATCAGCATCTGCATGTTGGAGTATCCACCCGATCACTTCAGCACAGGGGAACAGCTCAGGGCGGGTAGCGGCTCTAGTTATGCCTGAGGCTCTGATATTTTGATAGATCGGTGCCTCCTCCAGCAACATATCTGGGATCTCTTGGTCCCTGATCATTCTGTATATGTCATCCCATCTGATTTCTGGAGGGACACCAGTGGTGCACTTGGTGTCCTGGAGCGAGGTTTCCATCTTGGGAGGGGCAGGCTTCTTTTCTGTCATCCTCGCCTTCTTCTTACCGGTTTTCGGCATCTTGATTTATTCCTGATAACATCCACATCAAAGTCATCATTTGAGCAACAGGCTGTAAGGTTTTAGCAGAGAGCAACATCATTTTAATATCAATGAGATAAGTCAATGAAGCAAAATATTTAGGAAGCAAAACATTATTTCAACACAAGACTCAAATTGGACATTTGCAGCTCTGAAAGACGAGTATGGGATAAGCTATGTTGCGGAAGCTATTGGTTTTCGGACCGATAGGCGATTCACGGAAGCAATTGGCTTCCGGTTCCGCCTCGCGGAAGGAGATGTCTTTCGTTATAACTGCGGTTGGAGAGGTTGATGGCGGGGAGACGCGGGTTGACTCGGTGAGGGCTATGGATGCTATCGTCACGCGCGGCCACTCGCCGAGTCACTACGGGGTACTTTTAGTCTGAGCGAAGGTGACGGCGCCGGGGAAATGCTGACGGGGAGTGCTAGGGCGGCCATGGCTTCAGGTTTCGGCTCTCGTGGATTAAACGCTTACGGGTTTCGGCTCGCGCGTAGGGGCTGGGGCTTATGGAAAGGGCCCAGGGTTTTAAGTCCGAGTTAACGGCCCGGGACATGGAAAGCCCATAAGGTTTCGACAACTTAACCCACGACGAGGGGCGCGGCCCGGGGTTTAAAAACAAAACAGGGCATGGTTAACCGCCCGCACCCACCACTATTGAAATAAAATATAACGTTTTCACGAAGGCCTATGACGATTTTGTAAAATGAAAACTCCGTTCACTGTACCTGACGGGCAAAACATAGCCCTTGACGGGTGTTTTGCCCGTCACAATCCCGCTAAAACCCAATGTTTTCCCCAAAAGGACAACTCAGTAGTGAAAATCAAGGTTAAGATCCTACCTGGCACCGTGGGGATTGCTTGAGCAAGGTGGCTGCGAGCACGGATGCGCGAGGTGAGCTGGAGCGATTTGCACGGTATCGCACGTCGCTGGCCGGTTCAAAACAATGGTGTATTGGTCGAGCCCCCCACCGTATTTTATAAATAATGGGCACGTGTGAGCCTTTAATTCGGTAGGTGGCGTGGTTAAAACGGGGTTTAAAATCGCCGCGTGTAGCGGTCACGTCAAAGCACCTCGGTTTCCGTGCGACCGCCATTCGCGGGGCTAGTTCGCGAAATGTATCCGCCATTGCGGAAGGATTCAATGAAAGCTTCCGACGTTTCGGGGCTTACTGCGGAAAGGAAGCTCGAAGCCTTCCGCGAGAGACCACCGCGTAGCGGACGGGTAACGCCAAAGCTTCCGCCCTTTCGGAATGATATAGCGAATGCTCCCGGTATTTTCGGAAGACTTTTGCGGAAGCTTCCGCGAACCAAAATTTCAAAGTCTCGTTGATTTTTTCGGGAAGGTTTGGCGAAGACTCCCGCTAGTTTCGGAAGGCTTCCGTGAATGGCTTCCGCCGTTTCGGAAGCAAAACTTAAACTTTTCCGCATATTCACCCGAGGTCGTTTCGGAATCCTTTTGCCGAGCGGGTTAAGCGATTGGCTTCCGCTGTTTCGGAAGGGTAGCCCGAAGGCTTCCGCGTTTCGGGAGCAAAGGCTTAAGGCCTCCGCGACAACTTCTTGAGAAAATTCTAAGTCTTTCTCATGGTTTCGCAAGGCAATTGTGAATTCCTCCGCGGGACTTTATGGAGATGGCTTCCGCTGTTTCGGAAAGGTTTCATGAAGGCTCCCGCGGTTTCGGGAGCAAAAGGCTGAAGGCTTTCGCCGAAGCTCTCCGAAAAATTCTAAGTTCTTTCATACTTCGGGAGGAAATCATGAATTCCTGCGTGGGACTTATCCGAATGGTTTCCGCCGTTTCGGGACGCTTTGTTGAATTCCCCCGCCGGACTTATCCGAATGGCTTCCGCCGTTTCGGAACGTTTTAGTGAATTCCCCCGCCGTTTCGGGAAGGGAACTCCAATTTCTCCGCGGACGGTTGTAATATGTTCTAAGTGTTTTCCGGGAGACTAAGGCGAATGTGTCCCGCCATTTCGGAAGGAAAGCCGGAACCTTTCCGCGGTCGCGGAAGGTTTGAGTGAAAGGCTTCGCCGTTTCGGGGGCTAAGCCGTTCCGCAGAAGCAATGATCGAAAACAATTTCCAAGTCTTTTACTTCGGAAGAAGTTGATGAATCCCTTTGTGTTATTTCGGCAAGTTTAACCGAATGGCTTCCGCCGTTTCGGGAGACAGAGCTGAATCGTTCCGCCGTTTCGGCAAGGTTTCACCAACGGTTTCCGCAGCTTATGGCCATAATCAGAGTCCTTTTTCGGAGAGGTAAAACGCGTTGGCTTCCGCCGTTTCGGGTGGCTTTGTTGAATTCCTCGCCGTTTCGGGAGAACAACTCGAATTTCTCCGCGGTTGCGGAAGGCTTGAGCGAAAGCTTCCGCCGTTTCGGGTGGTCTTGCCCAATGGCTTCCGCTGATTTTGGCAAAGAGAATCTAAGTCCTCCTTTCGGAAGGTTGGACGCTTGACTTCCGCCGCTTCGGGACAATGTCCGAATTATTCCAAAACGTTTGGGAAAAAACTAAGTTATCTTTTGGCTCATTGGGGAAATCATGGAAGGATTGACGGCAAGCTGTTCAGCAGGGAAGCAGAAATTTATGTTGAAAACAGAGCTGACGGCTGGGATGGCTTCTCAAGCAAAATTTCTACAAAAAATAAAGGAGGGGCCCCAACATGTACAAAATTTTGGGGAGGGGTGTTGCTGCAACAACAATGGCGAGTCGCTGGCGAACACAGATCTCTGAAAAAAAAAAAAAATACCCTACATGGTCCGGAACCTCATTAAAACATCCGTCTCGGGTGCACTACTCAGCTGAGCATTTTAGACTCATGCGGGGAAAGGAGCACTTTTCCTGCTAGCCATTGGGGAAAGGGGAGCTTCGACCGAGACATCTTCACCACTCTCAGAGGGCCAGCATATGAGATTCATTTTAAGAGGGTCATCCCTCAAATGGTCACTACTGCCGGACTCCACAGGATTTGCAACACTTTCTCATGGACACTATTGTTCTTGTTCCTCATTCCCATGCGGCTAGCATCCTTTGGGATGCTTGTACTTTGGACAGCTTAGCTGTTTGAGCCTTCCAGGGATATTTTCTTTTGGACAGATCTTTGATTTGGGCTCCTCAATCCATAATGTCCTTTTGTGTGAGTTAGAGGTTTTATTGATTTGTTCAAACTTCACGGACGGAGAGGAGCCCATTTTGAGCTGGGCCTTTTGGACAGCCTTCTTGGTTTTACATGTCCCTTTTGCTTTTGTCTCAGCCATGCTTTAATTGAGGCGAGAATCCCTGGAAAACAGACTCTTGAATGTAGGCCATTTTGGCTTTTAAATCAGCAGCATGGAGTCATTTCAATACCCCGTGTCCTCGAGAGGTGCCACTTTCCATGGGTCCAACTTAGGTAACCTTTCTTGAGATGCCTTTGAAGTGTGAGAGTGGGTGGAGCCCAACGATAGTAGTGAAGATGGCCATGGGTCTCTGCTATTGAACAGGATTAGTGTGACTAGCAGGGTAGGCTTCCCCCTTTTTGAATATTTCAGCGAGAGCACAGCAGACCGGGTTTACTGAGCAGGGTTCCGGACTCATGGGTTGCAAGTTTTCTTTGAGAGAGCTATCTTCAACGGGAAACTCAACAAAAAAAAGGGGGTTTAGAAAACAAAACCTATCGAAAAGTTCAAATAACAAAGAAGGAAACAAAGTGGCCGAAAAATAAAACAGCTAAAAGCGAAAGCGAAAAGACAATTTTATTTATGTACAGGAAGTCTCGATGAGACTATGCAAAATATTGTTTCAGGGTGAGGCCATTGAGCGGAAGGGCTACTTCCTCTCCCTCGAGATTTGTCAATTTATAAGTGGATGGGCCTAATTTTGCAGAAATTTGGTACGGGCCTACCCATAGATGTTGAAATTTCGTATGCATTCCTTTGCCTTCGTGATTATGGTCCCATTTCAGGACTAAATCCCCAACTTCAAAGTCCCTCTTGCCGGATTTCCTCTTATCGAACCATCTCTTAACTATGTCCTGATGCTGATGAAATCGGTCTTTAGCTTTGTGTCGGGCTTCTTCCAGTCGAAGCAGGGTGTCTATCCTGGATTGTAAGGCTTGGCTACCAGAACCCCGAGAGGCTTGGGACAATTGTAAGGATGGCAGTAAGATGTTTGGGGGAAGTATGGCTTCCTTGCCATAGACGAGAGTGAAAGGGGAGACACCTACAGCATTCTTCGGGGTTACTCTATCTGCCCATAAGGCGTTCGGGAGAGCCACATGCCAACTTCTCTGGTTTTCTATCACAGTTTTCTTGAGGATTCGAATCAGATTCTTGTTTGAGGATTCAGCTAATCCGTTTCCCTGAGGGTAGTAATTGGCTGAATAATGCAACTTAATTCCCCATTCATAAACAAATTCATTTATCTTGCAAGATGAAAAATAAGTAGCATTATCAAAAACAAGGGAAATTGGAACCCCAAACTTGGTTATGATGTTCTCTTTCAAGAAGCTGATAACTGCGTCTTCATTGATCTTGCGCAACGGGATGGCCTCCGTCCACCTGGTGAAGTAATCGGTAGCCGTCAGAATGTATCGGTGTTGCAAGGAAGAATTTGGATTTATTTCTCCGATAACATCTATGCCCCATTGCTCAAAAGGCTCAGAGATGATGACCGGCTGTAATGGGCCTGCGGCCTTGGGTAACTTCCCAACGCTTCTTTGACATACATCACAGTTTCGTGCGTATGTGTGGGCATCTCGAAACAGAGTGGGCCAGTAATAACCAGCTCTCAGTATCTTGTGTGCTGTCGTCTCTCCTGAATAATGGCCACCTGCGGGGCCATCATGCAATTCTTTGACAACTTTGTTTGCATCCTCCTTTTCCAAACACCTCAGAAGGACTCCATCATAATTCTTTCTAAAAAGAATCCCATCAATGATCTGATAGGGTGCCGATTTCAAGCGGAGTGCCCTTCTTTGTTTAGAATTCCAGTGTTCGGGTAGATATCCTTGCTGCAAATAGTGCACTAGATCCCTATACCATGACTGGGGAGCTGTAAAGATATGGCATACTTCAACCGAATTGAGCTCAGCTTCATTTCTCCAATGGTGCTCTTCATCAGTCGAGTTTCCCGCCAGTAACTTGCATAGACCTTGTCCTTTGATGATTGTATCCGGTTTAAATTCCAGATCATACTCCTGCAGAGCTGTGACCCAGTTTCCTCTCCTCTCTCCCAATTCCTTTTGAACGAAAAGGGATCTAACAGCTGGATGGGGAACTATGACTTTAGTTCTGTTCTTCAAAATGTATGGCCTAAACTGCTTGACTGCTTTGAAGACTGCGTAGGCATGCTTGTCAACCACGGGGTAATTCAGCTCAGCCCCTTGCAGACCAGTGCTCATAAATGAAATTGGGTACTCGTCCCCCAACTCCACCTTTTGCGTGAGTACAGCTGCGAGAGAATCATCCGAAGCGAAGGTATACAAGATGAAATCTTTATCAAACTCTGGGCTTCTTAAGGAAGGAGCTTTAGCTACAGCTGCCTTGATATCTCTAAATGCGTCCTTCTCCAAATCCGTCCACTTGAATTGTGCGCTTTGTTTAACCATCTGCTGCAACGGCTTAACGATTTGTGCAAAATCCGGAACAAATCTGCGGACAAAATTGATGGTGCCCATAAAAGACTGCATAGATTTTTTGTTGTGAGGCATTGGGATCTTATTAATAGCTTGGACTCTTTCTTGGTCGATTGACACTCCCCCTTTGGAGATGACATGACCCAAGAGCTTACCTTCGGGTACAGCAAACACGCTCTTCTTGGGATTCAAGGAAATACCATACTTCCGGCAACGGTCAAAGATGTGCCTCAGATGAACAACATGATCTTCCCTTTTCTTCGAAAATACTGTCACATCATCTAAGTAAACAACAACACATTTCCCACCCAATCCTCGGAAGGCAATATCCATCGCCCTTTGGAATGTAGCTCCAGCATTTATCAGACCAAATGGCATTCTCCTGTAAGCGAAAGTTCCCCACTTAGTCCTGAAGGTAGTCTTGAGACGATCTTCCTCGGCTACTAACACTTGATTATAGCCAGAGAAACCATCGAGGAGAGAAAACAATTCAGATCCAGACACCATTTGTAGGATATGCTCCATTGAAGGCACGGGGTAGTTGTCTTTATCTGAGGCTTTGTTTAAATTTCTGAAGTCTACACATAGCCTAATCTCTCCTGATTTCTTCCTCACGGGAACCAAGTTTGCAACCCATTCGGAATGCCGAACTTTGAAGATTATCTTAGCGTCCAGGAGCTTCTTTAATTCCTTTTGGATCAGCGGTTCAAGAGTGGGATGCATCCTCCTCAACTGCTGCTGAAATGGCTTGACACCCGCTTTCATTGGTATAACATGCTGAATGATGCGGACGTCATATGTTTTCAGATCTTCATAGGTCCATGCAAAAACATCCTTGTACTGTTTAAACAACTTAATGAACCTTTCTCTTTCTCCTGGTGAACAACATCTGCCAAGGTTGACAAATTTTGGTTCTGCCTCGGTACCCAAATTAACCAACTCATGTTGCATTGATGAGCTGTTAGTTTTGGTATTAGCTGGTCTTTTGAATTTATTTTGAAGATCGAAAAGCATTTTGAGGGACCTTACCCCTTTTGGCATGAAATTTCCCTTCTCCTCTTCCTTCTTCATCAAATCAGCATCATGTTCTTCCTCATCTATTGCAGCTCCTTGAAAACTGTCTTCATTTGTCAGGAAGCTGATAATCTGCTCATCATCATCGAAGATTCTGAAGTTTGTGATGTTATCGGGAATGGAAGGCCTGAAAATCAATTCAATTGAGCATTTATTATTTGACGGCACCAATCTAGAAGCAGATGTTGCTAACAAATCGGCAGCAGAATTTCGCAACCTAGGAATTGATTTTATATTGAAAGCGTCAAAATACATGATTAAATCCCATACCTCAGCCTGGTAACCTTTCAAGTGTGGTGAGAGACAATGAATGGTGTCCCTTACCTGTCTGACAACTATCTCGGAGTCACCAAAAACCTTCAGGTACTTAACATTTAAGCCAATGGCCTTCTTTAAACCATGTACCAAAGCTTCATATTCAGCGGTATTATTAGTACAATCGAATTCTAATCTACAAGACAAAAAATACTTGTTCTTCTTTGGATCCATTAGAACACAACCGGCTCCGGATCCTTCCAGAGTTTTAGAACCATCAAAGTATAATGTCCAAAAGGTATCTTTAGATTCAACTAAGTTAGTTTCTTTGTGGTCTATGTTAGCAACTAAATTGACTATGTTACAATCAATCTCATCAGTCCGAGAAAAATGAAGGAGATCGGACTGTTTGTCTGATTCATGGCAAAAGGTTTCAGATTGATAGTTACCCGGATCCATTTCTAAGAAGTAATTTCCCAGGACCGAGGAAGAGAAAGCTACAGCCTCATTCTTTTCTTCTAGCTGGGTTACGCTTTGTTTCATATGAGGTTCCCTAAGAATTTTAATCTGATTCTGCCTGTTCTGATAAGGCAGCCATAGATGAGACCAATCGGTAGCAAAGTAGCCACTCAACTTGGTAGACCAATCCCTACTCAAAATCAGCCCATAAGCTTCAGGGATATCGACCACCATTATGTCAATAAATTGACAGACTCTAGGGTCGGCTGACAGTCTAATTAAAACATCTTTCATCTCCCCTATAACCTTGACAGCAGTCCTGTCTAATTGTATGATTTGAGCTGGAGATGGTACGGGCTGCCCATTAATTCTCTTACAAATTGAAAGTGGCATGACGTTTGAAGAAGCTCCAGAGTCTACCAGACAGTTATGAACATTGTGATTAAAAATTTCGAATGTCAGCAGAAATGGCAATGTTTGGGACTTGGACTTCCCTCCGATGCTAGCCTCGTTAATTTCAGGGTTGTCTTGAGAATCTGTTAATGTAGCGCTGGGTTTTGGTTGTAAAACGTGCAGTAGTTTGTCTCGTTGATGGGGCAAGCTACACATGTCAAATATTGATACGTTCGCTTTAACTTTCTTGATATCTTCAATAATATCATACCCTATATCGGATTCATTCCCAATTCGAATGGACTGATCTGTTTTGTTCATGGTTTCTTTAGGCGGCTGAACTATGTTGTCAGCGCTTGGCTGTTTGGCAGCTGTTTGGTTTACTTTGGGCTGTGGTGGGATGATTGGTATATGCCTCCTAGGCGGATCTTTCGAAATTTTAGGCTTATGGGGACTGGTGACTGGTACAGGATCCGCAATTGGGCCCTTGCTGCGAGTGGCAACATTTATGGTAGAGGGAGAGCTATCTACATGATCTTCTTCTACTAATTCAGTCATAGGTACCCAATCCCACAACACCATAGTAGTGTCCGGGGTTGGTTCCTGTAACTCAGGGCTTGACTCTTCTGGAGGATCATCCTGGTCCGGGATCTGAGAATCTAACATTTGGTTCATGACCAAGCTCATGGAATTGATCCATTGAGGGCAGCTCTTCTCCGAGTGTGGTTCTTGGTGAAAGGTGCAGAAATTCTCCATCCCAATCTCATTCAAATTTAGAACAGGGGCAGTGTTCATTGGTGGGTGAGACTGTTCCCCGTATTCCCTTCTTTTATAGAATGGCTTGAAAGGTTTCCTAGATGTACTAGCAGCCTTGTCTTTCTCAAGATCTACGATTTTGTTAGATAACTTCTGCATCATCTTAACTACATTTTCCATATCCGTAGATGGCTCTTCTTTGCCTCTCGTGAGGAGCAAAGGTTTCTTGCTAGCTGCTGGTTTTGTTTCCATATCTAAGGCATGTTTAGCTATGCTATCAGCCTCTTCCTCTACCTTTAGAGCTTCCTCAAAATTCTCTATTAGGGTCGTTTTCTTGGATCGTTTTACAAACATTGCGATTGGACCTTCAAGAGCTGTTGTGTAGTATTCAATCAAAGACTCTTCTGTGGGTTTGTTAGTTTCACTAAAGTTATTTAACAGCGTTGTGAATCTTTGATTAAAGTCTTGAACCTTTTCCTTCTTCTCCATTCTCATGGATAGGAGTTCTTTCATAAGCGTGGCGACAGTCTTTTGGTTCCCATACTTCTTAAGGAAACACTTTTCGAAATCGTCCCAACTAGAGATTGAGCTGGGTTGAAGGCTAAAGTACCAAGATGATACCTTAGGCTCGAATGTGTACGGAAACAACCTGCAGACTACGTCTTCATGTTGTACATTCAAAAGGTTCAGAGCTAAGTAAAAACTCTTGAGGTGATCCTCCGCCGAAATGGCTTTCCCTGGATCGTACTTAGGCAAGACCTTTTCTGGGTTTTTAGGGAGATTATGGAATGGTCCAGCTAGGTTCAGCGCTCCCCTTGCTCTCCAAGCAGGTACAGCCATGTTTGGGTTTGGACGTGGAGACCCTGGTGGAGAATTGCAGGGTGAATCTTGTGGAGTACTTTTGGGAGTGGTAACTTCTTCGGGATTTTCTTGGTCTGTCTTGTTAAGAGTGCCGGAGACTTCTTCCAACGTCAGATTTACCAGTTCTTCAAAACTTTGAACGAGGATTGAATCACGGGTGTATTGCGGCTCCTTTCTGGGTGTAGTTTTCTTAGGGAGGAAGTTGACAGCGTTTAAACCACCTAGCTGTCTAACGTAAGATCTAGTATGTCTTCTCAAGTCCTCTATTTCTGCAAAAGGAACAGCGTACAAAGCTTCCTGAGGCTCAGGGTCAGAAATGAGGCGTTCTTGGTCTGTTAATCCAAGATCTGGGCTGTTTGAAAAGTTTTCTTCAAGCGGGTTTTCAGTGTTATTTATGACCGTGGAAGATTTTCCTCTATCAGCCATGCACTTCAGGCCCTCCTTCTAGCGCCAAAAACTGTTGATGCCTCGGATATCGTAGCATCAATCAGAAAGGGATTCTCCCCGAGAGACGGTCCCAATTAGACTATCTCCCGTTTGGTGTAGGGAATCCGTCCGGTTAGCGGTTCCGGCAACCGTGTTTTTTGGACTTTAAATCCGATTTTACCGGTTATGGCCCGATCCACCTTTCTTTTGGGTTTTATGTGTTTTAAATGAGATGCACATGCCTAAATTATACTTAATCTAAATGCAACTGAAACAGATCTAAATCTAGAAACAGGAACACATCTATCTATCCCTGCAGGGAACACGCTTAAGGGAGGAGCAATTAGCTGTAACAGTTATCGTAATCAAAGAACAGATAGCTATTATTTCTCACAATGAAAGCTACAGCGATATGAATATCTTGAGAAGGTAGCTTCTCAATCAGCATGGGACGCACCTATTGCTCATACAACAGAGGGAAACGAAAGGATAAAGAACGCATCTATTGCTCATAAACAGAAGAAAGCAAAATTATCTAATCTATGTAACAAAATAAAGAAACAGATCTAAACGTAAGAAAACTGAAATTAAACTCAAAGATCCCTGCAAGGAGCAATTTAAAGTCATGAACAATGAGCCACATGGATTACCCGGAAGAAAGAACAGTTAGCTATTCGATCTAGACAGAGAAATTCACTGCAATACATTTCATTGTTCACAAAATAGAGAGAACGCATGCATAGATGAGAGCAAAAATCATTAATGCAAAGAAATAATTCAGAAGTCAAGAATGATCTCACATTGCAGAATTGCAGTCATTAGAATAGTCCAACACAAAGCAACTCAACATTCCAAGCAAAACGTCCATCTCCCAGGGCTTCTATTAGAAAAATTCAATTTACAGAGCCGATACAAGATAGCTCATATCATTTGCCCAAAATTTTCATTCCCTGCAAAAAGTCCTTTCTAATCTTTCCTAGCTCCTATTTATAGTTACAGATTTGCTCTCTGGGCTGACACCTAGCATTCCCCACCTGTCATTTACAGGAATTTCCACTATATTCGACCCCCAAAAATGGCCGCTTCATTTACAAAAAATGTTTCTTTTGACAAAATCAGGGACAGCTGTCCCACGGCTTACGCCTTACATATTCCAATATACATAACAAAAAAATTGCTAAAATCAAAACGTTCCCTGCTGGGCACGTGTCGGGCTGAAGAGAGTGGCTCACTGAATTCATCTCCTTCATTGCTGTGCGTGAGCTTCTGCTGGCAAAGGGTCGCCCAAGTTGATTGTCACTGGTGCTGCCTGGGCAGAGGCCCTTGAATCCCCTGTTGATGCTGCTCCTGATTGGGAAGGGGGAATTGAACTGGCCGGCTTTTCTGTCATTGCTGGGGAAGAGGCTGCCGGGAGAGAGGCTGCCGGATCCACTGATGTTCCTGCTGCTGCTGCAGCTTTCCTGACCTCCTCTTCAATGTAGCTGTGCCACACACCTGTGTCCCTTATGATTATGTTTGCTGCAGCAGGAAACAGGATTTTCTGAGAAGTTACATTCTTCCCGAGTTCTATTTTAATGCTTTGTACTTCTGCTTCAGCAACTTGATATGTTTCCTTCAACAGATGATTGTGAAGTGTTGATGAACCGATGTAATGTTGGAGATCATCCATGGCCAGGACATCAATGCTTTTCACATAATCCATCTGGACGCCTAGCTCTTCTTTTAGTTGAGACAACCGCTGCTCCTTTTCCGGGAAGCCTTCTAGGGTCTGAGGGAAACTCAATGTGCAGTTGTCATGAACTCCTTTGAGCTTTTGGTATAGGTTGTTGATTCTATCTGTTGTCCTCTGCACACTGGCCATTAGCTTATTGGCACAGTTCCTACCAAACTCCAACAAGGCTATATCTTCATTAAAATCTTCCACGGCCTTAAAAGGAAGATGCGGGGGGAAACCTCCTTTCCCTTCCCTCCATGCCATCTGACTTATGACATTTGCTTTGACACGGGTATTCTTAGCTTTGAGCCTGTGGGCTTCCGCATTAACCTCCTTTAGCCTAACCGTCATGGCCTTGAGTTTGCATACCTCATCAGTGATTAGCTCTTGAGAGCCATACACTTGCTGTAGGATATTGCATGACAGCTCGTGGAAGGGGGACATGTCCAAGGTTCTGCTTTCCGCTTGCTCTAAACGCTCAGCTAATGCCTGCTTGTCTGCTTCTAGCTGGGAAGCCTTTTCTTCTGCTCCACTCTTCTCCGCTTCTGCAATCATTATTTGGAGTGCTAGCTGGTCCTTTTCCTCCTCCAGGTAGCTGTACTTATTTGCCAACTCCTTATGCTCAGCGTACAAGCAATTGTATTTGTTCACTGCCAGGTCTCTTTGGGCTTGCTCATTAGCCACATTTTGTTGCAGGGTACGTGCTCTCTTCTTTGTCAATATATTTTCTTTGACTATAACCCCTACATTGGCAAATGATGCCTGTGCTGTTGCTATAGCTGCGGATGCCATGGCGATGGGATCTGCGTCTGTGTTTTGCATGACAGCGACCTCTCGGCGAGTAACTATGTCATCATGGAAGGGACTTTTAATCCTCTCTTCTGATTGGAGGACCATTGTTTTCCTTTTCTTGTCATAGACAAACTCATTCCATTTGGACACCGTACGTTTCCCAGATGGAGTGTACGGTACAATTGGTCGGTTTATGATGTCTATGTCTTCTTCCATAGGTGGGGTCCGGACTTCCTGAGCAGGGTCTGTTCCTTCCTTTTGGGTACCAGGGCCACCTGCTTGAGAGGTGTCTATCTCCATGTCTTGCACACCGGACCCACCTGCCTCGGTATTTTCCCTTGTCTTTAATTCTTCCTCCGCCTTCTTCCTTGCTTCAGCTCGCTCAGTCTCTGCTTCCTTCTGCTTTTGGGCTTCTTCAGCCTCCTTCCGCAGTCTTTCACTTTCAGCGTCTTGTTGCTTTCTCGCTTCCTCGGCTTCCTTTTGTAACCTTGCCTCTTCTCTTAATCTGAGCTCTTCCTGAGCTCGGGCATCCTTGGCTTCTCTCTCCTTTTGCTGGATGGTCTTCTGGGCTTTGGTTGAGCTAGAGCTCGCTCCAGCACTTTGGCGACAGATCCGTAGCTCAGTCATGTTGCTGATGCCTCTGAATGCCTCCTCCTCGGCATCGGGGTAGTGGGAGTATTCGAAGTTAGCATAGTTCCCCTTGCAATGCTCGGCCACTTTACCCTTTCTGTCGTTCCTGTGGAAGATGACCTCACCGAAATGGAAGGCCTTCAACTCTTGAACAAATTCGTCGGCAGAGGCCACTCCAGAAAACTTGTAAGCACCTATGCAGAAAGGTAGGGGGGGAAAGGAAGCCTTGTGTAGCTTGTGGAGGAATGCTCCGATCCCATCCAAGAAGAGTTGTCTTACTGCTTCCTTGAGCACCACATAGTCTGTGGCATACTGCGGCAATATGTATGGGGGCTTAGTCCCTCCGAACATTCTCAAGTAGGTACCTTGTTCTGAAAAGTAGAAGTCCCCATAATCCTCAAGGACTTCCAAAGCGTTTTGTGACAGGCAACTTGGTTCTTCCTTGAACATTTTCTCGTATAGGGGCATGATGAACCCCTCACAGATGAGTTTGTAGCTGGGCTTGTAATTCTGAGCCCACAACATCTTGAATGCGATGTAGACCGGGGCTGTGGCCCTATCCCATGTACACCCCAATACGGGGAACTCTATCTTGGCCAAGATACAATCTATTAGGTATGAAGACATGAAGAATTCAGCCTTCTTCATGGCCAGCCCGGGTTTAGCAGCACTTATCATTGAGGCCAGACTATCTGACAAGATAGTGGCCCAGTCAAACACTGTTCCCCGAAATGCCACATAGTAAATAATAGGGACCCACTGAATCTTATATACTGTGCCATCGGGCATGCCGAATATTCTGCATAGCATTAAAGCGATCAATCTGAAAGGGGCCCTCAGGTTCTGCACGTCATATTCATCATTTCCCTTCTTTCTCAAGTGCTTCCCTCCCCTTAATAGCTTCTTGGCCATCTCGACGTTATCCATTTGGCCCAACCACTCGTCAGTCAGAGCTTGTTGGACACGGGGGAATCTGTAGGCCGCCGCAACATACGCGGGTTGAAACGAAGCAATAGCCACTTTCTTGCTGTCATTTATCACTCTCCCATCAGCATCTGCATGTTGGAGTATCCACCCGATCACTTCAGCACAGGGGAACAGCTCAGGGCGGGTAGCGGCTCTAGTTATGCCTGAGGCTCTGATATTTTGATAGATCGGTGCCTCCTCCAGCAACATATCTGGGATCTCTTGGTCCCTGATCATTCTGTATATGTCATCCCATCTGATTTCCGGAGGGACACCAGTGGTGCACTTGGTGTCCTGGAGCGAGGTTTCCATCTTGGGAGGGGCAGGCTTCTTTTCTGTCATCCTCGCCTTCTTCTTACCGGTTTTCGGCATCTTGATTTATTCCTGATAACATCCACATCAAAGTCATCATTTGAGCAATAGGATGTAAGGTTTTAGCAGAGAGCAACATCGTTTTAATATCAATGAGATAAGTCAATGAAGCAAAATATTTAGGAAGCAAAACATTATTTCAACACAAGACTCAAACTGGACATTTGCAGCTCTGAAAGACGAGTATGGGATAAGCTATGTTGCGGAAGCTATTGGTTTTCGGACCGATAGGCGATTCACGGAAGCAATTGGCTTCCGGTTCCGCCTCGCGGAAGGAGATGTCTTTCGTTATAACTGCGGTTGGAGAGGTTGATGGCGGGGAGACGCGGGTTGACTCGATGAGGGCTATGGATGCTATCGTCACGCGCGGCCACTCGCCGAGTCACTACGGGGTACTTTTAGTCTGAGCGAAGGTGACGGCGCCGGGGAAATGCTGACGGGGAGTGCTAGGGCGGCCATGGCTTCAGGTTTCGGCTCTCGTGGCTTAAACGCTTACGAGTTTTGGCTCGCGCGTAGGGGCTGGGGCTTATGGAAAGGGCCCAGGGTTTTAAGTCCGAGTTAACGGCCCGGGACATGGAAAGCCCATAAGGTTTCGACAACTTAACCCACGACGAGGGGCGCGGCCCGGGGTTTAAAAACAAAATAGGGCATGGTTAACCGCCCGCACCCACCACTATTGAAATAAAATATAGCGTTTTCACGAAGGCCTATGACGATTTTGTAAAATGAAAACTCCGTTCACTGTACCTGACGGGCAAAACATAGCCCTTGATGGGTGTTTTGCCCGTCACAATCCCGCTAAAACCCAATGTTTTCCCCAAAAGGACAACTCAGTAGTGAAAATCAAGGTTAAGATCCTACCTGGCACCGTGGGGATTGCTTGAGCAAGGTGGCTGCGAGCACGGATGCGCGAGGTGAGCTGGAGCGATTTGCACGGTATCGCACGTTGCTGGCCGGTTCAAAACAATGGTGTATTGGTCGAGCCCCCCACCGTATTTTATAAAGAATGGGCACGTGTGAGCCTTTAATTCGGTAGGTGGCGTGGTTAAAACGGGGTTTAAAATCACCGCGCGTAGCGGTCACGTCAAAGCACCTCGGTTTCCGTGCGACCGCCATTCGCGGGGCTAGTTCGCGAAATGTATCCGCCATTGCGGAAGGATTCAATGAAAGATTCCGACGTTTCGGGGATTACTGCGGAAAGGAAGCTCGAAGCCTTCCGCGAGAGACCACCGCGTAGCGGACGGGTAACGCCAAAGCTTCCGCCCTTTCGGAACGATATAGCGAATGCTCCCGGTATTTTCGGAAGACTTTTGCGGAAGCTTCCGCGAACCAAAATTTCAAAGTCTCGTTGATTTTTTCGGGAAGGTTTGGCGAAGACTCCCGCTAGTTTCGGAAGGCTTCCGTGAATGGCTTCTGCCATTTCGGAAGCAAAACTTAAACTTTTCCGCATATTCACCCGGGGTCGTTTCGGAATCCTTTTGCCGAGCGGGTTAAGCGATTGGCTTCCGCTGTTTCGGAAGGGTAGCCCGAAGGCTTCCGCGTGTCGGGAGCAAAGGCTGAAGGCCTCCGCGACAGCTTCTTGAGAAAATTCTAAGTCTTTCTCATGGTTTCGGAAGGCAATTGTGAATTCCTCCGCGGGACTTTATGGAGATGGCTTCCGCTGTTTCGGAAAGGTTTCATGAAGGCTCCCGCGGTTTCGGGAGCAAAAGGCTGAAGGCTTTCGCCGAAGCTCTCCGAAAAATTCTAAGTTCTTTCATACTTCGGGAGGAAATCGTGAATTCCTGCGCGGGACTTATCTGAATGGTTTCCGCCGTTTCGGGACGCTTTGTTGAATTCCCCCGCCGGACTTATCCGAATGGCTTCCGCCGTTTCGGAATGTTTTAGTGAATTCCCCCGCCGTTTCGGGAAGGGAACTCCAATTTCTCCGCGGACGGTTGTAATATGTTCTAAGTGTTTTCCGGGAGACTAAGGCGAATGTGTCCCGCCATTTCGGAAGGAAAGCCGAAACCTTTCCGCGGTCGCGGAAGGTTTGAGTGAAAGGCTTCGCCGTTTCGGGGGCTAAGCCGTTCCGCAGAAGCAATGATCGAAAAAAATTTCCAAGTCTTTTACTTCGGAAGAAGTTGATGAATCCCTTTGTGTTATTTCGGCAAGTTTAACCGAATGGATTCCGCCGTTTCGGGAGACAGAGCTGAATCGTTCCGCCGTTTCGGCAAGGTTTCACCAACGGTTTCCGCAGCTTATGGCCATAATCAGAGTCCTTTTCCGGAGAGGTAAAACGCGTTGGCTTCCGCCGTTTTGGGTGGCTTTGTTGAATTCCTCGCCGTTTCGGGAGAACAACTCGAATTTCTCCGCGGTTGCAGAAGGCTTGAGCGAAAGCTTCCGCCGTTTCGGGTGGTCTTGCCCAATGGCTTCCGCTGATTTTGGCAAAGAGAATCTAAGTCCTCCTTTCGGAAGGTTGGACGCTTGACTTCCGCCGCTTCGGGACAATGTCCGAATTATTCCAAAACGTTTGGGAAAAAACTAAGTTATCTTTTGGCTCATTGGGGAAATCATGGAAGGATTGACGGCAAGCTGTTCAGCAGGGAAGCAGAAATTTATGTTGAAAACAGAGCTGACGGCTGGGATGGCTTCTCAAGCAAAATTTCTACAAAAAATAAAGGAGGGGCCCCAACATGTACAAAATTTTGGGGAGGGGTGTTGCTGCAACAACAGGTCCAAAGGATGGAAGGTACACATAAGTCCAACTGCAATAATATGCTCTTTTCAGTATTATGGGCCTACAGAAATTCAATTAAAACCGCCACAGGTTTCACTCATTTTCAATCAGTGTATGGATTGGAGGCTATCCTTCCCATAGAGTGCAAAATTCCGTCTCTACAACTCGCTATTGAACTTCTTCCTAACACTACTGCCGAGGAAGAACGTTTCCTGTACTTAGAAAAACTTGACGAGTCCTGCCAAGACACTGCTCTTGCTAATGAAGTGCATAAGAAACGCATCAAAGCTCAATACAACAAGTCAGTTGAACCTTGAATTTTCAACGAGGGTGACCTGGTCCTCACATACGACCAGAAACATGACAAACTAGGGGCAAGAAAGTTCAAGTCCATGTGGCATGGACCTTACATTGTCCAACGTTTTTTGGAAAAAGGAGCTTACGAGCTTGAAGATTATGACGGAATATCTTTGGGTGAACCCCATAATGGGCTTTACCTGAAGAGGTACTTTTGTTGCAGCAACATCCCCCCCAATTTTTTTTATACATATTGGGGCCCCTCCTTTTATTTTTTCTAGAAAGACTACCCAAGGAAGTTAATTCTGCTTTTAACTTAGTTTTTTGTTTTCAACTAAGGGTCTGCTTTAAAAAATTGAAGTTTTTCTTCTGAGTTAAAATTTGCGAAAGTCTCCCGAAACTGCGGAAGCTATTTTCCTATCTCTCTCGAAATTACGGAAGCCATTTTGCGATTCCCTTCTGAAACTACGGAAGCATTCGGCGAAGTCTCTCAAAACTATGGAAGCATTCGCAGTTCTCTCCCGAAACCGTGGAAAGACTTTGAGTTTTTTATTGAAGCTACGGAAGCTATTTGCGAAAGTCTCTCGAAACGGTGGAAGCATTCACGATTCCCTTCCGAAACTACGGAAGCTATTTGCCAATCTCTTCCGAAACTGCGAAAGCATTCAAGTTTCACTCCCAAAACCGCAGAAAGCTTTTGGAAAAAAAAAACTTAAGTTTCTCTCTCGAAATTGCAGGTGCCATTCAGAAATCCCTTCCGAAACTGCGGAAGCATTCGCGGTTCTCTCCCAAAACCGCGGAAAAACTTTGAGTTTTTTATTTGAAGTTGCGGAAGCTATTTGCGAAAGTCTCTCGAAACAGAGGAAGCATTCACGATTCCCTTCCGAAACTACGGAAGCTATTTTCCAATCTCTTCCGAAACTACAGAAGCGTTCAAGTTTCTCTCCTGAAACCACGGAAAGCTTTTGGAAAAAACTTAAGTTTCCCTCTCGAAATTGCGGGAGCAATTGGTGAAACTCTCCCGAAATGGCGGGACCATTCACGAAAGTCTCCCGAAACGGCGGGACCATTCATGATATTGTTCCGCAATTACGGAAGCAATTTGCGTATCTCCATCGAAATTGCGAAAAGAAATTCAGAAGGCTCTCCCGAAACTGCGGGACGACTCGGAAAAACTGCTCATGGTGAGTTTCCAAGACGTTGTATTTTGAAAAGATACGCCAATCTCTCCCGAAACACCGAGGCAGTTCGCCTTATCGTTCCGCAATTGTGGATGAAACTCATAAGTCCGCCCCGCAAGCGATGGTCGTGCACAAATGCTGAGAGGGCTTGAAATGACCACACCGTACAAGGCATTAAAACACTGTTTTAATGACACCACCAACCCGTTTAATGCCGCACATGTCTAACCTTTTAAAAGGATAGTGGGGTTTTGGTTGATCGCATTGTTAGTTTATCGCTCAAAGAACGCCGTTGGGAAGACCGCGCCAGACCGCTCCAACTCAGCGCATCCACGACCGCGTCCACCTCACTCAACCACTATCTCGTCTCCAGGTAGGATTTTTAACCACCATTTTTGTCTCAGCTCCACGTCAAGTTACTTTTGGGGTTTTCCCATCCATAACGTGGCCGATAGACATTGGTAGCATATGTTGTTTTTTGTTTTTAAGGTTGTCGTGGCCCCTTAGGTTCCTCATCCCCACCAGCTGAAAGCCGTAGCCATGACCATCCAAGTTCTTCACTAGCCACATTTCGATCGTTTCCTACCCTGATTCAAGCTTCGTACCGGCCACAGACCATTTCGCAAGTGTTATTAATGGCAGTTGTGGTCGATTGAGATACTCGACCACTCACCTTGTTAGGCTCAGTTAATGAATGTGGAAAACAGTCCCTTGTTTCATCGTTTATTCATAGGATTGTTTCACTCCAAGCTCACCCGCCATTGACCATTAGAAGTGCAACGATGAAGGATACCCTCTCTCCAAGGGCTAGGCGGGAAGCAGGTTGTTTCCACATCATATGCTTACCTTTTCAGAAGCATTCCAAGAGCTCCTGACTAGAATTTGTCTCCCTAGGATAATCAAGTCTCAGAACCATATTTCTTTTTTGGAGTGATTTATTTATGCTTCCCCAGCATGCAGCTTCATAATTTGTCTATATTTCTCATTAGCATGTTGAATTGGTCCTTCTCTTTGTTACACTCTCATAACATGTTGCATTTTTTTATAATGATTCGCATTTGGTTGCTAGTAGGGATAAGCCAAGATGCCAAAAGGTGGTAGAAAGAAAGCTAAAGTGATTGAACCGAAGCTAGTACCACTAAGGACTGAAACTATGTTCCAAGATACTAAGTGTACCACCGGAATTCCTCCCGAGGTCCGTTGGGGAGATGTTTACAGGATGATCAGGGACCAGGATATCCCAGATGTATTATTGGAAGAAGAACAAATCTACCTCAACATCAGAGCTTCCGTTATAGCTAGCATTTATACCCGCCCTGAATTGTTCCCATGCTCTGAAGTGATCGGGTGGATACTGGAACATGCCAACTTAGAGACAAGAGTATTACATGATAGCAAGGGAGAAGCTTTCGCTTCATTCCATCCAGCATATATTGCTGCAGCCTACAAATTCTCACGTCCCCAGCAAGCTCTAAGTGATGAATGGTGTTGATGTATATGTAACTTCGGAATGTATTTCAAATATATGTATATTGTATTCCTATAGAGATGTTATTATTCCTCTATACGGAAGTGGTTGTATTCCTATAGATATGTTATTATTCCTCTATACGGAAGTGTCATCATTTATATTGTAAGTGTCATAACTTATACTTGATGGGTTATTAGACCACCTCGTTGGGGTCGGCCCTGTATAATTCATGTGGGTCAAAGGGTTATTAGACCACCCTAGTGGGGGTCGGCCTAGTCGGCACTATGTTAAGTGGTTAAGTTGAGGCCGACCTAGTTGAGTAAAGGTCAAGTCAAGTTAGTGTATAAATAGAGAGTGTGTCTCTCTCATTTTACACATTCTATTCTCTCACTCACACTGTGGAGAGTGGCGCACTTGTGGAGGAGGAGGATCTGCTTCTAGGAGAAGACTATCTCTTGTATTCTAGTTGTATCATTGTTCTATCTATCTTTGAGGAAGTTATTGGGGTTTTTCACCTTTATGGTTTTCCCCAAGTAAACTCTGTGTCTCTTTTGTGCTTGCATTATTGTGTCCATGAATGATATGCTGTAGATTTGATGTACATGTTGTTCTCTCAGTTAAGATCCTAGATCAGATTGAAGTAAATTCTGAAAATTTAACCTGGTATCAGAGCTAGCCTGAAAGAAGGCATGATATGGCATGTATGACACTTGTTGCACTTACGATGCTAGGGCTTGATATAGCAAACAATAGTCATCGTATCACTTTCACTATAAATCTGTTTTGACAAAGTTTTCGGATCTGAAACCTTTACAGGTCGAAGATTAAATCCCCATGTACCTTGTGTCCAAAGGAAAACCTCTAATGCGTTGTACTTTGTGATTTATGATCTGTACAATATAGGGTTTCTGCCTCTTCTAGATCTGAGTCAAAATCAGGTGACCTTGGGAAAAAGGTCATAACTTGGGCTAGGAAGCTCCAAATGAAATTTCGCAAAAATTGACAGGTAGTAAACAGACTGTACTATATCAGGAAAAAATTTTAGAGGCCGAAGTTGAACCAGTGACACGTGGAATTCCGTACAAGTTATCTCTCCTCTATTATCCCATAAACAGGTCACGTTGCGACACTTGGCATAACTCTCTCTTAGATAATCCAATTGAGGTCAGCCCTATCAAGATGGAAAGATAACAGGTCGGGCTATCTCAAGAAACGTTTTCAGAGCCTGTGGATCAAAAAGTTCAGAGTTACACCAGAAACAATCAGGTACATATTTCTGTCAAAACAAAATTATTTTTTAGTACCTTCATTCATGGCTTCCAGAATTTAGGGCTTCGGAGAAAGTTGGAATTTTTGTAATCGGAGACCACGGCTGGTTGCTACTCATCAAAATCGAAATTTAGAGACTAAGATCAAAATTTCTGGTTGGGCAGAAGGTCGGGCTTGATCAGACCCTAGTTTGGGACTTTCATCAGAAAAGTGGAAAATTAGGGCTTCTGCAAAAATGAGAATTTTTGAAATCTGTGACCACGGCTGGAAGCTCCTCATAAAAATAGAAGCTTATAGCTTTGGATCAAACCTTTTGATTGGGTAAAAGAGTGGTCTTCATCAAACCCTAGTTCGAGGTCACGTCCAGCGAATCCGAAAGTTTCAAAGGCAAAAATAAGGAGTGAAACTTTGCAGTTTTCAAATTCTGAATATACCAGTTTGATCAGCTCATCAAGGCGCATATTTTTATCCTTTCGGAAGTTTGAAATTCAAAGTTTGAATTTTGGGTTTTTCTCTGAAAAACCCTAATATAGCTCCAGATCCAGTTCCTGCAAATCAAGTGGATTGGGTTAATCCTAGAAGAGGATGGATTGGTCACCTACATAAGTGAAGAAGTTCATGTTTCAGAGGGAGATGAGGCTAAGGCCTTCCATAAAAAGATTACAAGCAATCTTGACAGGTATGACTCATTGAGGTATCTTTTGAGATTTGTTCATGATTAAGTTTATGGTATGTTTGTCTTCATGTTATTACGGTTAGTACAATCTTGATTTTAGACTTGTCGTATCACCTTAATAAAATTATGAATGCACGATAGAAAATATTCATTGATTAGGGTGTTGACACTTATGATTGTACTAATGCATTATGGTGTTGTATGAGGTTTATGTTGTCTACTAACATGAAAGGTACACCAAGAAAGACAAATCATGTTCTGGTTCAAGAACATATGATCATGATGACATGAGGACAAAGATTCATCCATTGTCATGGATCTCATAGAAGATCCATTTACGAGGTATGTATAACTTGGTTTTATAATGGTTAACCTATGAGATATACAGGTTACTAGCACAAGTCATTGAAGAAGAACAAGAAGACATCATGTGAGTATGTTAGACATAACTAGCTAGCATGCTAATCCAGGTATGTTTTTCCTATATCAAGATAGAATCCTACCTTGTGTTAGGATTTTATATTGTTGTGTTGTTGATAATTATTATTCATAAAGTCATAGGTTTGAATAGTCATGGTTGTATGCATATTATGTTTCTTACCATAATTGATGATATGACTAACCATAAGAATCATGAAGGTATAGGTTTGAGTAATCATGGGTTTTATGCATATTATATCTCTTATCTTGATTGATGATTTAACTAACCAAAAGAGTCCTATGATCAAATAAGAATATGCATGAGTAAAAGAAGACTTCCCTGAAACCTTGAATACTAATGTTTATTATCTGTGTTTGAAATGATCCTGACTATACATGCTTGAGATTATTGTGTTTTGATAATATTAATATTATACTAATGAATGTTTGATTACGTATGAGACCTAGAGGATAACACAATGATGATACTAACAAGCATGCATAGGGATCGAGAATGAATATAAGTTCAAGGACAATTAATCCAGGAAGCAAAGATCAAGAGGGAGTACACTCCAGTGGTTTCTACAAGGATGCAGATATTCAGAGGGAGTTGACCATCTCTCTACATTCCACAACAGAAAGGTGTGGAAGAAGCTACTTCAGATTAGGACTCCAGTAGCTCCTGCAAGGAAGCGAAGACTCAGAGGGATTCCACCCAACGAACAAACAAAGATAAGTATTTGAATTGTCATTTCTTAAATAATACTATTCAATAATGTATATACTGATGTTCCTAGAATTAGGTTTTGTATTATGCATATTAGAATAATTGCATTGATGAACAGTATACAACTAATATGCATGGGTAAGTGGCCTATGGCACTGTACAACATTCCATTGCTACTTATCTAGAATGAAACCTCTTTGCTGACATGTTGGGAGTTGTGCACACTCTTAACAATGTTCTGGTAGAGATTGGAAGGCATCTAAAAAGTTACAGGATATGGATAAATGTTGTATTGAAGCATTGGCTAAGATAATTGCATGACTGTATGACATATTTCTTTATGTGTAAGAATTTGTTCTGAAAATTATGAGATGTTTCTAATCATGCAATTTAACCTGTTTTGTAGGAAAGACCGTATATCTTCACCTACAAAAGGACTACAACATACGTTCCAACAACAAAGATATCTATTGAAGATATTGAAGATATTAAAGTTCCCGGGATCTGGGATGAAGAAATGGAATGCCATGATCCGTCGATCATGAAGAATGATGTTTGGGATGTAGTCCCAAGACCTGAAGGGAAGTTTGTTATGACTTCCATATGGATCTATCAAGATCAAGCATGCTGCAGATGGCAGCATAGAGAAATATAAAAGTGATGAAATAGAAGATACACCAGATGGATTCAAGACAACTTTCTTGACTGGTGTAGTTGAAGAAGAAGTGTATGTGGAGCAGCCACTTGGTTTTCAGACACATGATAGGGAGTCATATATGTGCAAAAATTGGGTATGATGCACCACTTTCTAGGTATGGAGGTATGGCAGAGTGCAGATGGAATCTTCCTTGGACAAGGGAAGTATGTAGTAGAGATCCTGAAGAGGTTCAGGATGATGGACTGCGAGGCTATGACATCGAACCTGAAGCTTCTGTGTGATGCTTCATCTGAACCAGTTGATGTCACTATGTATCATCAGATGATTGGGTCCTTGATGGACCTGACGAACATGAGACCAGATATTTGCTTTGCGGTGAACACATTGAGCTAGTTCTTGACAGATCCGAGGAGTGTTCACCTAGTTGCTGTAAAGCATATTATAAGGTACCTGAAAGGTACAGTGGATTATGGGCTCAAGTATGAAGCGAATCAAAAGTTTAACCTGCAGGGTTATGTTGATTCAGATTGGGCAGGCAGTGCTGCATATAGGAAGAGCACATCTGGGTGCTGCCTCAGTATGGGATCAGGTGTGATATCTTGGTTTAGCAGGAAGCAGTCCTGCGTAGCACTGAGTATAGTTGAGGCAGAGTATGTTGCAGCCTATTCAGCTAGTTGTGAGGCAGTATGGCTACGGAAGCTACTGTCTGAGTTATTTGATCTCCTGTTGGATGCTACCGATATCTTCTGTGATAACTAGAGTTGTGTGAAGCTGTCCGAGAACCCAGTGTTTCATGACAGGTCGAAACACATAGAGATCAAATGTCACTATATCATGGATATGGTGCAGAGAGGAGCTGTGAAGCTCCTGTATGTTGCGACGGACGAGCAAATTGCAGATGTGCTGACGAAGCCACTAGCCCGGGTGAAGTTTGAGTACTTCAGAGAGAGGCTTGGCGTTCTTCAGATCGAGGACACTTCGAGGAAGAAGTGATGGACACATTTACTGAAGCCATTCCAAGCATGTTGGAACGAGGATCCTTCACATGGCTGTGGATGTAAGCACTGGATGACGAGCATCAGGATGATGTTCTGGTTTCTGCTTGGATATGATCAGTTGGATCATTTTTTTATATGTATGTATGCATCATGTTGGATGTTGGATATGATCAGTTGGATCATTCTTATGTATGTATGTATGCATCATGTTGGATGCTGGATATGATCGGTTGGATCATGTGTATGTATTTTGTATAAGCATCATGTTGGATGCTTGGACCATGTATCTATATATGTATCAGGTGGATACATTGTATGATCAGGTAGATCATGTATATTGATATGTATCAGGTAGATCATGTATGTTGATGGATACATTGTGTGGATCATGTATCTATGTATCAGGTGGATACACTATGTATGATGATATGTATTAGGTAGATACTTGGTGTGCATCAGATGGATGCATTGTATGATCAGGGTGATCATGGATGAAGAGCTTCTCCAGATGACATGCAGCAGGATGTTGCAGTGATGATGATCAGGATGATCATGTGTACATCAGGATGATGTATGGTGAGTATTAGATGATACTTTGTGGCCGTGGATCAGGTTGTGTAGATAAGCATGTAATTTGTGCCTTGGGAGATTTGCAGATGGTCTTTCGAGTTTTTGCCTATGGCATGTAATTCGTACCCTGGGACATTTGGAAAATGCTCTTTCGAGGTTTTGCTTGGGAGGACATATAATTTGTGCCCTGGGAGATTTGCAGATAGTCTTTCGAGGTTTTTCCTATGGCATGTAATTTGTGCCCTGGGATATCTGGCAGATGCTCTTTCAAGGTTTTTTCCTATGGCATGTAATTTGCTCCTGGGAGATCTGGACACGATGAAAAAGGCCTCAGATGCTTCAGCCAGGTTTTGCCATGACCACATGTAATTTTCTCCTGGGAGATTTGGACAGGATGAAAAAGGCCTCAGACGCTTTAGCCAGGTTTTGTGGTGGACCACATGTAATGTGCTCCTGGGAGATCCGACAGGTAGAGCTGTGTGGTCGTAACAGCCTGGGATGCTTCAGCCAAGTTTTGTGGTGAGATCACATGTAATGTGCTCCTGGGAGATCCAATAGGTAGAGCTGTGTGCTCGTAACACCCTGGGATGCTTCCGCCACGTTTTGTGATGGGTCACATGTAATGTGCTCATGGGAGATCCTACAGGCAGAGCTGTGTGCTCGTAATAGCCTGGGATGCTGCAGCCAAGTTTTGTGACGCACGTAATAAGTCCTGATAATTCCACAGTATGGCTAGTGATGACGAAGACCTGCAGGTGGTGGGCCTACATCCAGTATGAAAAAGGACTGGCTCTGTAGAACTTCCTATGATGAGTAGATTCAGAGTTTGATTGAGATAGCAGCAGCAGTGACGATGATGATGACTCAATGACGATTATCCAGTGACGATGATCCAGAGAAGATGACTTGTGCTAGAAGACCTGTGTCGAGAAATACCTTCCTAGTTAAGAGGGAGTGTTGATGTATATGTAACTTCGGAATGTATTTCACATATATGTATATTGTATTCCTATAGAGATGTTATTATTCATCTATACGGAAGTGGTTGTATTCCTATAGAGATGTTATTATTCCTCTATACGGAAGTGTCGTCATTTATATTGTAAGTGTCATAACTTATACTTGATGGGTTATTAGACCACCTTGTTGGGGTCGGCTCTGTATAAGTCATGTGGGTCAAAGGGTTATTAGACCAACCTATTGGGGGTTGGCCATGTGGGTCAAAGGGTTATTAGACCACCCTAGTGGGGGTCGGCCTAGTCGGCATTATGTTAAGTGGTTAAGTTGAGGCCGACCTAGTTGAGTAAAGGTCAAGTCAAGTTAGTGTATAAATAGAGAGTGTGTCTCTCTCATTTTACACATTCTATTCTCTCAATCACACTGTGAAGAGTGGCGCACTTGTGGAGGAGGAGGCTCTGCTGCTAGGAGAAGACTATCTCTTGTATTCTGGTTGTATCATTGCTCTATCTATCTCTGAGGAAGTTATTGGGGTTTTTCACCTTTATGGTTTTCCCCAAGTAAACTCTGTGTCTCTTCTGTTCTTGCATTATTGTGTCCATGAATGATATGCTGTATATTTGCTGTACATGTTGTTCTCTCAGTTAAGATCCTAGATCAGATTGAAGTAAATTCTGAAAATTTAACTAATGGTTGGGCCAAATGAACAATATTGAGATGGCCAAAAAATTATTGGTCGCAGGCAAGCACTTGAGAAAGAGAGGTAATGATGAACATGATGTTCAGAACCTAAGACCTCCTTTTAGGTTAATCACCCTGATGCTATGCAGAATTTTCGGCATGCTTGATGGCACTGTATATAGGATACAGTGGGCTCCCATCATCCACTTCGTAGCATTCAAAGGGACTGTGTTTGACTGGGCTACTATCCTTTCGGACAGTTTGGCATCCACAGTGGCTGCTGCAAGAGAAGGTTTGGCCTTCAAAAAGTCATAATTTTACATGGCTTCCTATCTCATTGACTGTATTTTGGCAAAACTATCTTTCCCCAGCCTAGGTTGCACATGGGATAAAGCCAACACCCCGATCTACACTACTTATAAAATAATGTGGGCTCAAAATTACAGAGCAAGTTATAAGCTCATCTGCGAAGAGTTCATCATGCCTCTATATGAGCAGATATTCAAGGAAGAGCCCAACTGTCTATCAGAAAATGCCATGGAGGTCCTGGAAAACTATGGAGATTTTTATTTCTCAGAGCAAGGCACCTAAATCAGGATGTTTGGAGGGACCAAAGCGCCATACATTCTGCCAAAAATACGCTACTGATTATGTAGTCCTAAAGGAAGCAGTCAGACAAATTTTTCTTGATGGAATAGGGGGGTGCTTAACAAGCAACATAAGGCTTCTTTCTCTCCTTTCCCCTTCTGCATAGGAGCCTACAAATTCTTAAGGGTTGCATCAGCTGAGGAATTTGTTCAAGAGCTGAAATCTTTCCACTTCGGTGAAATGATCTTCCACAGAAATGATAGGCAGGGGAAGGCTGCTGAGCATTGCAAAGAAATTTATGCTCATTTTGAATATGCTCATTACTATGATGCCGAGGAAGAAGTGTTCAGAGGCATCAGCAACATGACTGAGCTGCATATTTGTCGTCAAGGTAGTGGAGCAAGCTCTAGCTCTAACCCAGCCTGAAAAGCTAGCCTGCAGAAAGAGAGAGAAGCAGCTGATGCCCGAGCCCAAGAAGAGCAAAGATTGAAAGAGGAAGCAAGGCTGCAAAAGGAAGCTGAAGATGCAAGATTGCATAAAGAAGCTGAGGAAGCCCAGCTGCAACAAGAAGCAGAAGATGCAAGGCTGAAGAAAGAAGCAGAAGATGCAAAGTATATGGAAGAAAATGAAAATCAGGAGCAAGCTGAAGAAGAAGAAAGAAGGCAACAAGCTGAAGAGGAACAAAAGGAGAAAGAAGAACTTAAGACAGCTGAAGATGCTCAAGCAGGTGGCTCCGGCACCCAAGATATGGAAATAGACATATCACAAGCAGGTGTCTCCGGTACCCAAAATGTGGGAACAGATTCAGCTCAAGCAGTCTAGACCACACCCATAGAAGCAAAAATAAATGTAATAGACCTCCCAATCATCCCTTACACTCCATCAGAAGAGCATATTGTGTCCCGATGGGATGAATTTGTGTATGACAAGAAGAGAAAGGCAGTGGTCCTAAAATCGGAAGAGAGGATAAAGAGACTCTTCCAAGAATATATTGTTACCCAGCAAGAGACCACAGTGATGCAAAATACACATAAGGCTCCCATAGCCATGGCATCCGCCGCTATAGAAGCAGCAAAAGCAAGGCAGGACAATGTGGTCGATATGGTTAGAGAATTTGAGTCAACAAAGAGGAGAGTCCACATGTTACAACATACTGTGGCTAATGAATAGGCTTACAGGGATCTTGTAGTAAATAAGTATAATCACCTATCTGTTGAGCACAAGGAATTATCAGATAAGTATCACCAGTTAGAAGAAGAAAAAGAGCACCTGGCAGTCCAGATGATGGTTTTAGAAGCATAAAAGAACGATTCGGAAGCTAGAGTGTCTCAGTTGCAAGCAGATAAGCAAGCAATGGGTGAGCAATTAGAGTAGGCAGAGTGCAGGACAATAGATATGTATCCATTTCATGAGCTGTCCTGTGACATCCTGAGTCAAATGCATGCCACACAGGAGCTGATTACTGAAGAAGTGTGCAGGCTCAAAGCCATGATGGTTAGATTGAAAGAAGTTAATCCAGAGGCCAATAGGATTAAGGGTAAATATACTCGGGTTAAAGCAAACATCCTGAGCCAGATGGAATGGAGAGAAGGGAAGGTTGATTTCCCCAAGCATCTCCCATTCAAATCTGTAGATGGTTTTAATGAAGATATAGCCCTTATGGAATTCTGCAGGAACTGTGGCCTTAAGCTAATGGATAAGATCCAAGGAACAATGGATAAAAGTAACAGTCTTTATCAAAAAATCCATGAAGTGCATGATAAGTGCAAGTTGAGTTTCCCTCGGTCCCTTGATGAGTTCCCGAGCAAAGAGCAACGTTTATCAGACTTGAAGGAAGAGCTAGGCATTCAAATAGAATATGTAAAGAAGATCAATGTCTTAGCCATTGATGATCTCCATCATTATATTGGGATGTCATCAATATAGAGTCAATGGCTTAAAGAAATCCACCAAGCAGCAGTTGCATAAATTCAGGGTATTGGAGCAGAGCTTGGTAAAGATGTGACTTCCCAGAATATATTGCTCCCTTCCTCAGCAAATGTTGTTATCAGAGACACTGGTATCTGGTTCAGTTACATACCAGAGGAGGAAAAGAAAGCAGCAGCAGCCAGTCCAAGTGCTTCTCTCCCAGCAGCAACAGCAGTATCAGCCAATCCAAGCGCTTCTCTCCCAGCAAGAGCACCTTCCCAAGAGTGAACACGCTGATACTAAGGCGTTGTTCCTATTTTTTGACCTTCCTATGTCTAAAGCGTAGAACCATTGGACAGTTGTCCTTTTCTTTTTGAGGAATTTTCTGTTTTAAGAAAAGGGTCACGATTTTTGTTTATTAAAAGGGAAAAGTCTGTAGAAGACAGGTGTAAAGAGACAGGTGGCAGCCCAAGGGGCATTTTGTAATGATATAAATAGAAGTTTAGGAAACAATGTAAAGGACTTTTGGCAGGGAAATAATTTTTCTGAACTTGTACGAGCTATCTTGCACTTGTTTCTAGAAAATGAAATCTACCTAGTAAGAGCCTGGAGAGGACGTCTTTTGCATGGAAATGGATGTTTGATGCATGCTGGATTATTCTTGTGACTTTCATATTCTATTGTGAGATCCTTCTTTGTTGTCTTGAATTATTTCTCTTTATTGAATGATCTTACTGTTTCTTGTGCAAATAAATTCTCTCCTACATGAGTAATGGAATGTGTTATAAATGAATTGGAAGCTATCTTCTAATATCTCTTGCTTTCTTGCTATAGAGCTATCTTTATGGTTTAATGGTTGTTTGTTGATCTGTATATAACTCTTCTAGCACATTACTCATACTTATAATTTTCTCCTTGCAGGGATAGTTTAGAGTTATTTCAGTTTTAGATACAGGTTTGTTTTAAGTTTTGGCATTTAGATTAAGATAGCTTAGGCACTTGCATATCATTTCAAACTATAAAATCAAAAAGAACGGTGGATCGGGCCATAACCGATATATTTGAAGAAAATCTCCAAACCCAACGGTTGTCGGAACCGCTAACTGGACGGATCCCCCACACCAAACGGTGGACAATCTAATTGGGATAGTCTACCGGGGAGGATCCCTTTCTGCTTGATGTTGCGATCTTCGGGGCATCAACAGTTTTTGGCACTAGAAGGAGGGACGAAAGTGCATGGCTGATAAAGGAAAATCTCCCACTGTCAAAAATGTTACTGAAAACCTGCCTAAAAAAGGAATTTCAGACAGGTCGAATCTTGAAGTAGCAAACCAAGAAAATATTGTCTCTGATTCTGAACCTCAAGAAGCATTGTACGCTGTTCCTTTTGTAGAAATAGAAGATTTGAGGAGGCATATGCGATCTTATGTTAGACAGCTAGGTGGTTTAAACGCAGTAAGTTTCCTCCCTAGGAAAAGTTCTCCTAGAAAAGAGCCATAGTATACCCATGATTCGATTCTTGTACAAAATTTTGAAGAGCTTGTGAATTTAACTTTAGAATAAATTATAGAACCCCTGAACAAGGTCGATCTTGAAAACCCAGAGAATATTTCAGATCAAGAAAGTCTTGGAGAACTTATTACTCCAAAGAACACTCCATTAAATTCACCATACAATTCCCCACCAGATTCTCCACATAGAGACATGGCTGTACCTGCTTGGAGAGCAAGGGGAGCGTTGAATCTAGCTGGGCCATTCCACAATCTTCCAAAAAATCCAGAGAAATTCTTGCCTAAATTCGACCCAGGGAAAGCCATTTCGGCTGAAGATCATCTCAAGAGTTTTTATTTAGCTCTGAATATTTTAGATGTGCAGCATGAAGATGTAGTCTGCAGGATTTTTCCATACACATTTGAGCCAAAAGTATCATCCTGGTATTTTAGCTTACAACCTAGCTCAATCTCAAGCTGGGATGAATTTGAAAACTGTTTCTTAAAGAAATATGGAAACCAAAAAACTGTAGCTACACTTATGAAAGAACTATTGTCCATGAGAATGGAAAATAAAGAAAATGTTCAAGACTTTAACCAAAGGTTCACAACGCTCTTAAATAATTTTAGTGAAGCAAATAAACTAGCAGAAGAATCTCTGATTGAATATTATACAACAGCTCTTGAAGGACCCATAGCAATGTTTGTTAAAAGATCTAAGAAAGCCACCCTGATAGAGAATTTCGAAGAAGCTAGAAAGGTGGAAGAAGAAGCGGATAGCATTGCTAAACATGCCTTAGATGCTGAAACAAAACCAGCAGTTAGTAAAAAAACCTTGCTGCTCACTAGAGGTAAGGAAGAGTCATCAACAGACATGGAGAATGTAGTTAAAATGATGCAGAAGTTATCCAATAAAATTGTAGATCTCGAGAAAGATAAGGCTGCTAGTACATCTAGGAAACCTTTCAAGCCATTTTATAAAAAGAGGGAAGACAGCGATCAACCTCATCCACCCATGAATACTTCCCCTGTTTTAAACCTCAATGAAATAGGGATGGAAAACTTCTGCACCTTTCATCAAGAACTGCATTCAGAGAAGAGCTGCCCACAATGGATTAACTCTATGAGTTTAGTCATGAACCAAATGCTGGATTCACAGATTCCAGATCAAGATGATCCTCTAGAAGAATCGAGCCCTGAATTAGAAGAACCAACTCCGGACACCACTATGGTACTATGGGATTGGGTACCTTTAACTGAATTAGTAAAAGAAGATCCCATAGAAAGCTCTCTTTCTGCTGTGAACATTAATACTCACAGTAAAGGCCCTATTATGGATCCTGTCCCAAACTCGACTCCTCCCAAGCCTAAAGTCTCAAAAGAACTACCTAGGAGACATATAGAAATCATCCCACCGCAACCTAAAGCTAGCCAAACAATGACCAAACAGCCAAACATTGACCCCATAGTTCAACAACCAAAGGTCACAATGAATAAGACAGACAATCCGACCAAAATTGGGAACGATTCTGATATAGGATATGACATTATTGAGGATATATAGAAAGTCAAAGCAAATGTGTCAATATTTGATATGTGCATTTTGCCTCAGTAATGAGATAAGCTGCCGCATGCTCTGCCACCCCAACCCAGCACTCCATTAATGGATACTCAAGAAGATCCCGAAATTAATGAGGCTAGTATTGGTGGAAAATCTAAATCTCAGACATTGCCATTCCGATTGACCTTTGAAATTTTCAATCATAATGTTCACAATTGTTTGGTAGATTCTGGAGCATCTTCAAATGTCATGCCACTGTCAATTTGTAAAAAAATTAATGGGCAACTTGTCCCATCTCCGGCCCAAATTATTCAGTTAGATAGGACTGTTGTCAGAGTTATTGGGGAAATGAAAGATGTCCTCGTTAGATTATCAGCCAACCCTAGAGTCTGTCAATTTATTGACATAATGGTAGTTGATATTCCTGAGGCCTATGGTTTGATCTTAAGTAGGGACTGGTCCACAAAGCTCAATGGTTACTTTGCAACTGATTGGTCTCATATGTGGTTTCCTTATCAAAATAGACAAAATCAGATCAAGGTCCTGAGAGAACCACACATGAAACAAAATGTAACTCAACTAGAGGGAATTAATGAAGCTGTAACCTTCTCATCCTCGGTTCTGGGGAATTATTTTTTAGAAATTGATCCGGGTAATTATCAGTCTGAAACTATCAACCATGAATCAGATGAACAGTCCGATCTCCTTCATTTCTCTCAGACTGATGATGTTGACTGTAATATAGTCAGTGTAGCCACTGACTTAGACTATGGAGATACTAACTTAGCTGAATCAAAAGATATTTTTTGGACATTATACTTTGACGGTTCTAAAACTCTGGAAGGATCCGGATCCGGTTGTGTTCTGATGGATCCGCAAAGAAATAAGTATTTTTTGTCCTGCAGGTTAGAATTTGATTGTACTAACAACACTGCGGAATGTGAAGCTTTGGTACACGGATTAAAGAAGGCCATCAATTTAAATGTTAAATACCTGAAGGTTTTTGGTGACTCAGAAATAGTTGTGAGACAGGTAAGAGACACCATTCACTGTCTCTCACCTCATTTGAAAGGTTATCAGGATGAGGTATGGGATTTAATTATGCATTTTGATGCTTTCAATATAAAGTCTATTCCTAGATTGCAAAATTCTGTAGCTGATTTGTTAGCGACATCCGCTTCTAGATTGGTGCCATATAATAACAAATGCTCAATTGAATTAATTTTCAGGCCCTCCATTCCTGACAATGTTACAAACTTCAGGGTTTTTGATGATGATGAGTAGATTATTAGTTTTCTAACGAATGAAGACAGTTTCCAAGGAGCTGTGATAGATGAAGAAGATCACGATTCTGATTTGCTCAAGAAGGATGCAAATAAAGGAAATTTCATCCCCAAAGGGGTAAGGTCACTGGAAATGCTGTTTGATCTTCAAAGTAAGTTCAACAGACCAGCTAATACCAAAACTAACAGTTCATCAATGCAGCATGAGTTAGTTAATTTAGGTACCAAGGCTGAACCAAAATTTGTCAACCTTGGCAAATGTTGTTCACCGGGAGAAAGAGATAGGTTCATCAAACTGTTTAAACAATATAAGGACGTTTTTGCATGGACCTATGAGGATCTGAAAACGTATGATGTCCACATTATTCAGCATGTTATACCGATGAAAGCAAGTGTCAAGCCATTTCAGTAGCAATTGAGAAGGATGCATCCTACTTTGGAACCTTTGATTCAAAAGGAATTAAAGAAACTCCTGGATGCTAAAATAATCTTTAAGGTCCGGCATTCTGAGTGGGTTGCTAACTTGGTTCCCATAAGGAAGAAGTCCGGAGAGATAAGACTATGTGTGGACTTCAAAAATTTAAACAGAGCTTCGGATAAAGACAACTATCTCGTCCCTTCAATGGAAAAAATCCTTCAAATGGTGTTGGGATATGAGCTATTTTCTCTTCTCGATGGTTTCTCTGGATACAATCAAGTATTGGTAGCCGAGGAAGATCGTCTTAAGACTACTTTTCACACTAAGTGGGGAACTTTCGCATATAGAAGGATGCCATTCAGCCTGATAAATGCAGGAGCTACATTCCAGCGGGCAATGGATATCGCCTTCCGAGGATTGGGTGGACAGTGTGTTGTTGTCTACCTAGATGATGTGACATTTTTTTCAAAGAAAAGGGAAGATCACGTTGTCCATTTGAAGCATATTTTTTATCGCTGTCGGAAATATGGTATTTTGTTGAATCCCAAGAAGAGTGTGTTCGTTGTTCCTGAAGGTAAACTCTTGGGCCATATCATTTCCAAAGGAGGAGTGTCAATAGATCAGGAGAGAGTACAAGCTATCAATAAAATTCCAATGCCTTATAACAAAAAATCTATGCAGTCATTTATGGGTACTATCAATTTCGTCAGAAGATTTGTTCCAGATTTCGCACAAATTGTTAAACCGTTGCAACAAATGGTTAAACAAAGCATACAGTTCAAGTGGACAGATTTAGAAAATGACGCGTTTAGAGATATTAAGGAAGCTATAGCTAAAGCTCCTTCCTTAAGAAGCCTAGATTTTGATAAATATTTTATCCTGTATACCTTTGCTTCGAATGACTCCCTCGCGGCTGTACTCACGCAAAAGGTGGAGCTAGGAGACGAATACCCAATCTTGTTTATGAGCACTGGTCTGCAAGGGGCTGAGCTGAACTATCCCATGGTTGACAAACATGCATATGCTGTCTTCAAAGCAGTCAAACAGTTCAGGCCATATATTCTTAAGAACAGGACTAAAGTTATAGTTCCCCACCCAGCTGTTAGATCCCTCTTCATTCAAAAGGAACTAGGAGAAAGGAGGGGAAACTAGGTCAAGCACTTCAAGAATATGACTTAGAATTTAAACCGGCCATTGTCATCAAAGGACAAGGCTTGTGCAAATTGCTTACAGGAAACTTGACTAATGAAGAACAACATTGGAAGAATGAGGTTGAGCTAAACTTAGTTGAGGTATGTCCCATCTTCACAACTCCTCAGTCATGGTATCGAGATCTGGTGCATTATTTGTAGCAAGGACACCTACTTGAGCACTGGAGCTCTAAGCAAAGGAGGGCACTCTGTTTGAAATCAGCAGCTTATCAAATCATTGATGGGATACTTTTCAGAAAGAATTATGATGGAATTTTTCTTAGATGTCTAGAAAAGGAAGATGCAAATAAAGTTGTTAAAGAATTACACGATGGCCCCACTGGTGGACATTATTCAGGGGAGACAACAGCCCACAAGATACTTAGAGCTCGATATTATTGGCCCACTCTGCTCTGAGATGCCCATGCGTACGCACGAAACTGTGATATATGCCAAAGAAGTGCTGGGAAATTACCTAAGGCAGCAGGACCCTTGCAGCCGGTTATTATCTCTGAACCTTTTGAACAGTGGGGTATAGATGTTATTGGAGAAATAAATCCAAATTCTTCTTTGCAACATCGGTACATCCTGACGGCTACCGACTACTTCACTAGGTGGACAGAGGCTATCCTGTTGCGCAAGATCAATGAAGATGCGGTCATCAGTTTCTTGAAGGAAAACATCATAACCAGGTTTGGGGTTCCAATTTCCCTTGTTTTTTATAATGCTCCCTATTTTTCATCTTTTAAGATAAATGAATTTGTTTATGAATGGGGGATTAAGTTGCACTATTCAGCCAATTATTACCCTCAAGGAAACGGATTAGCTGAATCTTCAAACAAAAACCTCATTCGAATGCTCAAGAAAACTGTGATAGAAAATCAACGAAGTTGGCATATAGCTCTCCCAAACGCCTTATGGGAAGATAGGGTGACTCCAAAGAATGCATTAGAGGTTTACCCTTTCACCCTTATCTATGGCAAGGAAGCCATTCTTCCCCCCAATATCTTGCTCCCATCCTTACAGTTATCCCAAGCCTCTCGAGGGTCTGGTAGTCAAGCCTTACAATCCAGGATCAATACCCTGCTTCAACTTGAAGAAGCCTGACAGAAAGCTAAAGACCGATTCCATCAGCACCAAGACATAGTCAAGAGATGGTTCGATAAGAGGAAGTCCGGTAAAAGAAGTTTTGAAGTTGGGGATTTAGTCCTGAAATGGGATCACAATCATGAAGGCAAAGGGATGCACATGAAATTCCAACATTTATGGATAGGCCCTTACAAAAATTTGGCAAAGATAGGCCCATCCACTTATAAGTTGACAAACCTCGAGGGAGAAGAAGTAACCCTTCCTCTCAATGGCCTTTCCCTGAAACAATACTTTGCGTAGTCTCACTGAGACTTTCTGTACATAAATAAAAAATTTCTTTATGTTGCTTTACCCCTTTGTTTTCATTGTTTTCAGCCATTTTGTTTCTGTTCTCGTCTTTTGAACCTTTTGTACAAATTTTTGCTTTCTGAAAGCTCTTTCGGTTGGGTTTCTCATCAAGATAGATCTCTCGAAGAAGTCTCACAACTTATGAACCCGAAACTTCGCTCGAATGAAAGTTTATCTATGAATTGTGCTCTTGCTGAACTTTCTTCAGAAGGAAGGAAGCCTACTCTGCTAGTCACACTAACCCTGTTTAAATAGCAGAGATCTATGACTATCTTTAGTACTATCTTCGGGCTCCATCCACTCTCACACTTAAAGGCATCTCAAGAAGGTCATTGAAATTGGACCCATAGAAAGTAGCACATCCCGAGGGCATAGGGTATTGAAATGACTCCATGCTGCAAATTTAAACAACCAAAATGGCTTATGATCAAGGGTCTGTTTTCTAGAGATTCTCGCCTCAATTGAAGCATGGCCGAGACAAAAACAAAGCATGTAAGTCAAGAAAGCTATCCAAAAGACTCAGCTCAAAGTAGGCTCCTCTCCGTCTGTGAGGCTTGATCAAATCAATAAAATCTCTCACTCACACAAAAGGACATTATGGATTGAGGAGCCTAAATCAAAGATCATGTCTAAAGAAAATATTTATGGAAGGCTCAAACAGCAAAGCTGTCAAAAGTATAAACATCCAAAAGGATGCAAGAGGCATGGGAATGAGGAACAAGAGCAATAATGTCCATGAGAAAGTGTTGCAAATCCCGTGGAGTCCGATAGAAATAGCCATCTGTTATACCTCTATGTTTCACGGTGTCGCATCTCCATCACAAAACGAGTTGACGACATTTTCCCTACTGTTTTAAACCATCCAGAAGAGACAGATGATGAGTCAACCTTGAAGGTGAATCCACCCTGGCAAGTTTTGACCTACCTTAGACTTTATTTACACACACTACCGCGCCTTGCTAGTTTGTCAAAACGCGGTACTAGATACTACCGCGCTCTGCTCTTTCCCCAAGGCGCGGCAGTGCCGCTTTCTGCAGTCTTTGCAGAACGCGGTACTCTTTTAATAGCCTTTTTCCCTTGGCTTGTGGGATTTTGGATTTTCGAAGATAATGGAAGGTTGGGGTCCTTGATTCGATCTCAACTCATATCCTTCGATTAGAAACCCTGATCCACTTATCTCTCCTTAGATCCACCCATCTCTCTTGTTGGTTAACCTCACCATTCACTATAAAAGAGAGGCACTCCATTGGGAAAGAGGAGGACTCTTGAGAGCACCAAACTTATGGTCTTGCAGCATTGTGGAGATAGCTAGAGGAGAAGACACTTGGAGTTGGAGGATTGGCTTGGGCATCAAGCACCTTTTGTAAGTATTCTTCAAGTTGTAATGGAATAACTTGTCTTGTTTTCCCAAATCATTTGTGTTAATCTTGTTTTAATGATATGATTTGTATCTTTCATAGATTTAGATCCTAACTCATGTTTTAGGTTGCTAGAGAATAGTGCATTCTTGTGTCTTGGTTCCATTTTAACAGGTTCACTTGCGAGGGCTTGGAGCTTGGAGGAAAAACCAAAAACAAGCGTCTGGATAGAAGGTTAGTCAAACTTCTTCTACTCTTTCTAGCATTTTAATCTTGAGATATTTGTTAGATATAGGGATTCAAGGTAGCATTTGTTTTGACTTGTTTCTTGCTTTAGAGTTAGTTTAAAGTCTGCTTTAAAGTTAAGAGAGTTTTGGCTTATCCGTAGGGAAAAATTCTACATAACAAGAATGGCGACTCCGCTGGGTTTGATTACTGCTTGATTGATTCAATTCACAGTCATTTATCTTTGAATTGTGAGTTTTTGTTGCACTTCAAACCAGTTTGAATCTTGGTCCTTTTTGACCCTTATTCACCCCTCCTCGCAGTATTTATCTCCCTGTTTAATCACTGAGTCCCCTGGGTTAGCAACAACCCTGAAAATTTTATTTTTTCTTCTCAAGTTGCGCTCTTTCTTTCCCTTGCCACGGTACCGCGCCCTCATAACTACTTCCAGCACGGTAGTACCGCGCCCTCGGCCTTAGTACCAGAGTGGTACTGTCACAGTGCCGCGCTTCAGCCAGACCATCACCCACGGTAGTGTCTGCAAGTGTTTAAATTTTTTTTTATTATCTTTGCTTGGTTTCCTGAGTTTCTCTCTGCCCTAGGTAGTCTTCACTGTTGCCTGTTAGCATCCTGGTTAATTTCCAATCTATATGGTGTGCTTATTACCTAGTTTGTGAGCTTGATTGTTGATTGAATTAGTGGCATTCTTAACATATGGGTCATTTTTCCAGTCTGATTGCATTGACTTGATTTTTTCACCACAACCAACTCAACATCACTGTTCTCTGTTACTGAATACTGTAGTTTTTACAGTCATATTATCATTATCATTTTCAGTAAATTAAAAATATCATTAGTTGAGAGCAATTTTGTTGTTTAAATTGAAAAAGTCTAGTGGTATTTTGAATAGGGAAATGAACCATTGATTTTGCCATAGAAATTCTCATTAGATTGTAAAATCAGTGCATTGAAAAGGGTGTTTACTTCAGTTTGGCTTTGTTTATAAATCGAAAAGAAAAGAAAAATCTTTTACTTTGATTGCTTGTGAAAATTTTATGCATATTTGATCGAAGAACCTCTATCTTTACCTTAGCTAGATTTCATCGAAGACAAAGGCTTATTTGTGATTCATTCTCATTTGCATGGTTTGAGTCGTCGTAACACCATCAAGTTTCACATCCACTACCCGATTGAGTAAGACAGCCACTAAAATTAATCACCCTAATTAAACCAACTTTAACCTCACTTGAGGAAATCAAAAGAATTTGGTAGTTAGATAGGACACTGGGGATAGGCATCAAAATAATTCCCCCTTGTCATTTTCATCTGAGACATAGTCGTTGTCTTTAGGGAACTAAAATCCTCTAGTACTTATTGACACGGTCACAGCTAGTTTGTGGAGGGGCCTCCTGACTGTTTCCAACTTTCAGGGGTTAAACGGCCGCGAGATTGAGAACCGGACGGACTCTGTGGAATACCGCACTCCACTTAGCCCTAAGGCAACATCGATCGTTGTCTTCTTCGGAAGGCTGAAGTGCCCAAAACCTTTTCCGACGTGTCATGAACGAGGTGGCTTAGTATCTATTCTACTAGGGCTCTTTTACCCAGGATCCCTTTCGGTAGAGGGATATCCTTCTTATATCGGTCTCTCATGTTGTATTGTTCGACTTGGATTTCATCACCTTGCGAAGGATACAGCCTGTTGAGGTCTCCAGCTCTTAGTTAGGAGTTTGCTTGCTATCTCATCTTTGTAGAGGGTCATTTTTTCTTTATAGGGACTGCTTGTTGGCATTCTGGCCATTTTTTGATCAGCTCACTTATTGAGACACCGGTCTCAGTATAGATTTTAGAGCTTGCTTTTTTGGCCTGTGAGCCTTGCTTTTTCTAGCTCCTCTTCTGCGCACTCGGTTGCATTAGAGTTTTTGAGTTCTTTGTTTACGATACTGCCCCCGATTTTCATTTTCCTATCATCATGTCAGATCTACCACGAAGATCACGAAGACAACAGGGCCAAAGCCCTCCACCACCATCACCGCCACGGACTACTGGTCCGCCTGCATCACGCATTCCTGCTCCTCCTGGCCGCGGTGCTGGTCGAGGAAACATTCCACCACCGACACGTACAACATCTTCAGTTACGCCCGTAACTTCCACACACAGCACAGTCTCAGGATCTATTGCAGCTTCTGCAACCACTAGCACGTCTGAGACTTCCACTGTCACCTCACCCACTGTCATTCCAGATTTATCTGTTACAGTGGACACAGTTACCGCAACTGAACCTAGTACAACCCAGAGTACTAGACCATAGGTCATCCTTCTACCAGATGCCAACACTTCCCGTCCATCAGATACTTTTCACGATGATATAGACGGATCTATTGGCACCACAAAAGGGTCCGACCAGGACATACCTGGCTTAATTTCAGTCCCAGGCGGATACGTTGAAATCGTTGAAGATACTCGTCTACCTGACACACCCTTTGAACCTGATTATGGTTTCATCACTTCCCAGGCAGATCTTCCGCCTGTTATCACTACGTCACCCAGTGTTCATCCTCAGGAGACAAGTTCTTCTAGCAACATACCTCGTACTATTACTCTACCCAATCTCCCACCGGGACATGAAATCATGGCTTCCATCCAGTCTAGTATGGTTAGCCTAGCGAACTCTCCGTTAGCATCGGCACGGTTTAGACGCAGCACAGAGCACATGCTCTCGTCAGTCTCTAGATATCCCCCAGACACTCGTCCTTCTGACTATAGGGATCCCAACATCCCGTCTAGCACGGAGTTTCGACACTCCTTTGCAGATGGCGCAGGACCTTCAGATGTTACCATACCTAGTTTCCTGCCGGATCCCCAAAACCTTTTCCAGGACATGAACTCGGACCCAGTTTTCGAGGGTCCTCCTACCATTGAACATGTCATGGACGACGCTAATACCCCTGGCCTAAATTCCCCGCATTTACTATCATCACCTATATTTGGTGCACATTCCATGAGGGATAACCCAGTTTTCTCCCCGTCCTCACCTGTTCGATATGGACGACCCCCTCCGCAAATAGGTACTTTTGGTGCCGTTGGCCAATCCACATTATCATATTTGACCAGCGGCGGAAGAACGCTTAATCACACTGCTGGATCTTCCGGTTGGACCGGAGGATCACCCTCAGCCACCATTTACACTATCTCAGGAGGTGGACAACCGACTACAGTGGTCCCCAACTCTAACTACCAAATCCCCCCTGGTGGGCCATCAACCCAACCAGTTGGTGGACAACCTTTTGTTGGGAACCCTGTTCCGAGTCAACAACCTCCAACTAGTGGGCCATCAACCCAACCAGTTGGAGGACAACCTTTTGCTGGGAACCCACTTCCCAGTCAACAGCCTCCTCATATAGGGCCATCCAACCTAACTGTTAGCGGACAACCCATTGGCTCGATCCAACAAGCTTCCCAACCAGCAGCATATACTCAGTTCGGTATGTACAATCCACCTGGCAGTGGGCAACTTTATTCCGGTGTTCCAACCGGGCCTTACTCTCAACAACCCCTGTCAGGCATGCTTCCTTCTTGGGATCATCAAATCCCACAGATTGGGGGATACTCACTTTTTGGAAACTGGAACTAAGCTGGGGGGCAATCTCACATTTCCCCCAACTTGAATTCTGGCTTCCCTTACCCTTCAGCTGCTACAGCTCCATGGAACCCATCACTTCAATTTCCACTCGCTCCTCAAGCAGGAACGAGCCTTCCATGGACACCACCGTCGCAGCCACCCCCCAACCCTGCTATGGGAAATCCTCCACTTGCACAGTATAGTGGTAACATCCCTGGAACACAACAATTCCAAGGAACTTTTCCCCAACAAGGAACAACAACCATTCCTGGGTATCAACAGCCTCAGGGTACTATACCCACTCAGCAGAACACTCACCAACCGGTTGCTTACAATCAACCGGTTAACCAGATGGCTTACCATTCACAGAATTTCCAGCAGTATCCTGCGGGAAACTCATATGGGTATAACACACAGCAGTATGCTATGCAGGGCCCTCCAGGGTTCCCAGCACCACATGGTTATTACTCATTCCCACAGACCAACCGTCAACTTCCCTTTTTGGCCACACTTGATCTACCTGATTTGTCGATGCTTATCAACGATCCTATATGGCATGAACCTCACTGGCCACCTATCCCAGCCAAACTACCATCGGACATTCCTAAGTTCGATGCCAAACCCGGGGAAGACCCCAAGAACCACGTGATGACCTTCCATCTTTGGTGTTCATCCAACTCCTTGATGGATGATTCCATCCGACTTCGGCTCTTCCAACGCACGCTCACCGGAACGGCAGCAAAATGGTATATCGAGCTGCCACAACACTCTTTTCATGATTTCAACACTTTGGCTATGCAGTTTCTGACACATTTCCAGCTTCCCATCAGGTATGAGACTGGAACAGAACTGCTAACTTCACTGCGTCAAACCACTTCTACACACATTTTAGATCACATCCACGAGTGGCAAAGACGCCGTAGGCTAATAGCACCTATTCCAGATTAGCTACTTGCTGATTGGTTTACAAAATCCTTTCTGCCTCCCATAGCCAGAGATATTGCTATGCGCGGACCGGTTACAGAAGAACAAGCCATCTCGGCAGCACAATACATGGATTTGGTATATACTCAATCCGGTACTTTACATGAACTTCTTCCACATGCCTCCCGCGTTCACACTGATCCTACAAATCCTACCACTGAACCACCCATTGATGGTATTGTTGGTTCAGTCAAGGCTCAGCCTGCTACCAACTCGACGGGACAACAAGCTTCTGCTTCCCCCGCTTTTACCCAGGCCGCTTCAAAAGCTTCCACTTCTCCTGCTGTCTCCTCCGAAGTGAATGCAGTCCAATCTACGTCACAACCATCCGGAGGTAAGAAGAAAAACAATCATGGCAAAACCAAAAAGAACCAGCAGGAGAACCCCAAGCCACAACCTACCCAGAATGACCAGAAACCACGTCGGAAAGCTAAGTTTCCCTGCCTGATTTTTCAAGACGATCATTATACACGTGACTGTCCCTACAAGGACGAGGTCCATAAGTTCGTTAAAGGATCCTCTTGCCCGGCAGTGCTAACTGACCCTTTCCCCCAACAGCAACAGCAAATGGTTTCCCAAGAATCCCCACAAGGGGGCAACCCGACCAATCCTTCCCGTGGAGAGACGTCCACAAACCGCGAAATCCTAATGACAAGTAATGAGGATATTAATATCACCACTCGTTCAAAGACGTATGACAATCCTCCAAGTTCAAACAAACAATCGGAGATAGCCAAAGGCAAATCTCCTGTTGAAGATCCGATTCCTATTCCCCCTCCCAACGGTCATCTCCATATCGAGAGACCACTTATGGATACAGTGCTACGCCCACCCAAGGGCACCATACGAAAGGCGACATTCAATTCGAATGCGCGAGCTGCCCAAAACTACAACATTGTTGAGGATTTGGCTCAAGCACATTGCGCTATGTCGACTCTCGAGGTTCTCCAACACTGCCCCACGTAGCGTAGAACCCTACTTTCAGCACTGGGGGCACTGGACCCAGATACTTCAAACTCCATCATGTTTAACTTGGAGCATGCTAAACCTAGGCTTTCTCACCAGTTAGCCTTCTAGGTGCATACAAAAATCCGTGGGAATGTCATCCACCGCATTGTGTTAGATGAGGGTGCTTCCACGTCGATTATGTCTTTGAACTGCTGGAGAGCCTTAGGCTCACCCGAGGTCACAACTTCTCCCACTACTCTTAGGGCGTTTGATGGACATGGTTTTCAACCATATGGACTCATTCCCACAATCGGTGTTGAACTGGGGGGCAAGATAGTATCTGTACACATTGAAGTCGTAGATGCACCTTTGGATTACAATCTCCTACTTGGTCGGAACTGGTTCTATGCCATGACCGCCATAGCATCTACAGTCTTCCGGATTGTACAATTTCCTCATGAAGGGAAAATTGTCACTATTGATCAACTGGATTATTGTATCCCAGACTCCCATCCGAACTCCACCAATACCGTCCCGTTATTGGATCAACCTCGGTACCGGTTCCAAGACATAGGTGTTGGTCTCATGAAGGATTCATCCCTCATTGGAGTTTTTCCAGAGCTGGGAACCCATCTTCAACCAGTTAACATGATTTCATCGCATGTCACCCCTTCTGATGATTCATGGGTGATTCCGAGTCCTACTCAGATCCAAGGCTATGGCAATTCCATGCCTTTGAACAGAAACCTTGCAGCATATGACGCGTTCCAATCAGCCACAGATTGGGTCGACTGTTCTACTGATCACACAGTGGCACAGCTCTCGACTGAAACTCATACACACCCACCATTTTTTGATCCTCTCAACTTGATTTTTCCCACTGACGAATCAATCATATAGGTTATGTGCGGTGATGAGCCACCATGGGGAGATTTTCATCATCGATCTTCATTCCCCACCATTCAGTCACTTGAGCCTGACACCAGATCCAGCGCTTCACTTGGGATGGTTCAAACCAAGTTCCCCACTTCCCTCGACGAGGTATTTTCCGAAGGCAACTTGGCCAACCTTATGGAAACCACTCCCATCGATATTTCAGTGAAGCCTGGTATAGTGGAAAACGTACACATTGGCAAAACATGTACTCCTCTCGAAACGGAGTTCTATAATGCCTACTTTAAAACTTTCCGCGATGTTTTTGCTTGGAGTTATGAAGAGATGCCAGGGATCGACCCATCGATTGTGGTCCACGAAATTCCAACATTCCCTGGCGCCCAACCTATTCGGAAAAAGCTTCGACCCGTTCATCCTCGTAAGGCAACCGCCATTAAAGCAGAAGTTGAAAAAATTTTGCGTGCTGGTTTTATCTATCCTGTCCCATTGACAGAATGGGTATCCAACATCGTTCCCGTAGCCAAGAAACAGGGAACGATTAGAGTCTGTGTTGATTACCGTGATTTGAACAAGGCTTGTCCCAAGGACAACTACCCAACTCCGTTTATCGACCAGATCATCGATAACTGTGCCGGAAGTGTTATCTTTTCATTTATGGATGGCTTCTCTGGCTATAATCAGATCGATATCCTCCCAGCCGAACAGCACAAAACGGCCTTTATCTGCCCTTGGGGGATCTTTGCATATCGAAAGTTACCTTTTGGCCTCAAAAATGCCGGGGCAACTTTCCAACGGGCGATGTCCTATGCATTCCATGATATCAAACATATCGTAGAGCCATATCTTGATGACCTTCCCGCTCACTCTCGAACTCGGGAAGAACATCCAGATCACTTGAGTGCCATTTTCGAAAGGTGCCGGCGCTACAATATACGTTTGAACCCGCATAAGTGCGTCTTCTGTGTAGAAGCCGGAAAACTGTTGGGCTTCATAGTCTCCAAAGACGGGATACGTCTAGATCCCACAAAGGTAGCAGCTATCATAGCCCTGCCTTCACCTACCAATATTCCAGAACTTCAATGTTTGCAAGGGCATGCAAACTTTCTACGCCGTTTTATCTGCAATCTGTCCGAGATAACAAAAGGCTACATGCGGCTTCTCAAGAAGAATGTTCCCTTCATATGGGATGATGAAGCCCAATGCTCCTTTGACAATTTAAAGGCAGCCTTAACCAGAGATCCTGTGATTCAACCCCCCAATTACACACAGGACTACATCCTTTATCTCGCAGCCTCGATTTCCACCATTGGTATGGTGTTAGTCCAGGGAGACCACAACGGCATAGAACATGTGGTGTACTATCTCAGCAAGAGTCTTCTTGACTCTGAAACTCGTTACTCACATGTTGAAAAACTGGCTCTGGCAACAGTATTTGCTGTCCAGAGATTCCGTCACTACATCTTACTCCGCCGGACCACCGTCATCGCTGATTTCAATCCAATGTACTATATCCTCACACGACAAGTGCTTGGGGGCAAGTACTCCCGTTGGATTGTCATCCTTCAAGAGTTTGACTTGGAATTTGTCAAAGCCAAGTCTAAGAAATCTCTGGTCTTTGCTGAGTTAATTTGTAACCTGCCCCGTGCTACTGAGCAATCCGAGCCCATTGATTCTCTTCCCGATGAATCATTGTTCCTCATTAGCACGTCTGATCCGTGGTATGGGGATATTCTCTTATATCTCCAAACCCAACGCTTCCGTCCCGATCTCACCCGCAATGAACGGCGACGTATCAGACATCACGCAAAATACTACCTTATAGTGAACGATACTCTATATCGACGTGGTGTTGACACTGTCCTTCGACGCTGTTTGACCTTAGATGAGGCGGAACGCGTTCTCAACGACTGCCACACTGGAGCATGTGGTGGTCACCTCTCTGGGATGGCTACGGCCCAGAAAATACTGCGAGCGGGATACTTCTGGCCCTCAATTTTCAAAGACTGCATTGAAACAGTCAAGAAGTGTCTGCCATGTCAATTCTTTCATCGCAAAGCACGCTCGCATCCTGCTCCACTCCATCCTGTCATTGCCGTCGGCCCCTTTTCCAAATGGGGGATCGATTTTATGCACTATAAGCCCACTTCAGCCGGGGGGCATAGCTATGTCATAGTAGCTGTCGACTATTTTACAAAATGGGCTGAAGAGATGCCTACATATGCTGAAGACGGAAAAACAGTAGCGCAGTTCATATTCAATCATATCATAGCTAGATTCGGTGTCCCACAGTCTATCGTGACCGATCATGGTTCCCATTTTAGAAACCATATGATCGAAGAACTAAGTGCCAAACTGGGTTTTCACCACGAAAACTCAACCCCGTATTACCCACAAGCTAATGGCCAGGTTGAAGCCATTAATAAAGTCCTGAAAAGAATGATTCAGCGCATTGTGGGTACCCAAAAATCCAATTGGCACTCAGCTCTGTTCTCAGCACTGTGGGCATACCGAACCTCAGTGAAAAGCGCTACTGGGTTTACACCATTTCAACTGGTGTACGGCCTAGAAGCCATTCTCCCGATTGAATGTGAAATTCCATCACTCAAGATAGCCATAGAGCTACTTCCACACACTACTTCCGAAGAAGAACGGTTTCTATACCTAGCCAAGCTAGATGAAACCCGCCGCGACGCCGCTTTGGCTAATGAAGCTCACAAAAAACGCGTCAAAGCTCAATACGACAAATCCGTTCAACCTCGGATCTTCAATGAGGGTGACCTCGTACTTACATATGATCAGATGCATGATAAGCTTGGAAAAGGTAAACTTGAATCTATGTGGTACGGCCCCTTCATTGTAAAACGTGTCTTAGAAAAAGGAGCCTATGAACTAATCGATTGTGATGGTACGCCATTGGCACGGCCCCGCAACGGGCTATACCTCAAGCGTTTCTACGCGTGAGGTTACCCTACGCGGGTTACTTGTTGTACATAATATACTTAGTTTGCTTTTTGCTTTCTTTTTAGTGTGCGCGTGGACCTCATGTATCTACTCTTACTTTGACTCGTGACTTTATGCGCAGATGTCTGCCTACTTTGGGTTCGCCGATGGTGCAAGCCGACATACCCGGAATCTCGCTTCCGCAGCATGGGTGATCTATTCCCCCACTGGCGAGTTAATTTCTTCAGGAGCCAATTGTTTAGGTCCTGCAACCAACAATATTGCGGAGTACCATGCAGTCATTGGTCTCTTGACAGAGGTTGCTTCACTCGGGATTGACTCCTTATCAGTCTTTTTAGACTCCCAACTCGTGGCTTCTCATCTAAACCGTGTTTACACAGTCCGCCATCCTACATTACTTCGTTTATTTAGAAGAGTACGCCTCTTGGAACGGTCATTTGATTTTATCATATATCAACACATACCGAGAGAATTCAATTGTATTGCCGATTCATTGGCTAATTACATTTTGGATTGGCATCTTGCCCACACATGAAAACATCATATAAAAAGAAAATGCACAAGTCATTGTAAATATTTAGATCATAAATAGGTCCATATCACCGTATATAAGAGTGTGTTTTTTCAAAAATACATAAAGTTTGTGTCAAAGACAAAATTGGGGATCAAATCCCATATACAAAAAATTGGCCCTCAAAGCCTACATATCGCATACATGCCGCAAAAAGATCAAAGGACCATCTATGGAGACCTAGGAGACCTATCATGTCCCTCATCGGACTCCTCCCGCCGCTGGTGGTAACACACCACAGCTCGAACCACCCTGCGAAGAAGTCGACTGATACGACCAGGAACACCCACAGTATGCCACTGGAGGTGGTAAGGGACGTCATCCATCCGCATAGCAGGGATACCATGGGTCAATCCCTGCAGGTTCCTCTCAATGTCCCGGACGCCTCCTGCCTCGTCTTCATCTTCCTCTTCGTCAGGAGCAGCTTGATGATCCACACTGCCACGACATAGTGGAGAGTATCCAGCTGGCCTCTGTGGTCCACGGTCTGCAACATGCATGCGAATATACATTAGGCGTCTTTTACACATTCTAAAAAAGCAATAAAAATTAAATATTCAAAAAGAAAAAAAAATACATATCCATGAAGGTCATACCAGAGTTGTCCCAGTCATCATCCTCCGGCAATGCCAAGTCGATATCCTCACGGAAATCTACCCCTGAATAGGGATAGTCGTCAATCATGACTATCTGCTCCTCTAGCCAAGAGAAGAAGTCCTCTCCAAAGGCTAGCCGCTGAGGTCCCCCGAGGCGTCCAGCATAGTCACTCCATCGAGCCATCCATGGCTCAGTAGGTGGACGAGGGGGCATAGATATCTGCGGACGCAGTAGTGGCACCCTTGCCAAAACGAAAGTGACCAGGATGCTCCCATAGCCAAACTGGGTATTTTTCCCAGTCCTACACTTGTCCACTTGTTCCTTCAGATTGGACAACACTGCATCACACCAGTTGAAAATTGTTCCTCCCATGCACTCTGCTGCGAGATTCACTTGTGTGCGGGATTCCTGATGTGGACTCACACTTCCCGCTGCACGTGTGATAATGAATAACACGGTTTTTACAGCAAAATTTATGACCTCCTTTATGGCCACCTTCCCACTTTTCTTACTCGAACCCGCCTGGCAATACCGAGCAATCAAGTCATCTGTGCTTGATTCTGAAGCTGTGTACCCGGTAAAGTTCACCCGGGCCCCTCTTTTCGAGAGACCCGTGAGGAAATAAATATCCTCGAGTTGGATTTCAAGCACATGCTCTCCCACTCGGAAAGCTTGAATGTCAGGGTCCCACAATTGGATAAGATGAGTAAGGAGCTTAGGTTGCTGGCGGATCCCTTTGGTTTTGAAGAACTTTAGCAAACCACATTCTCGCAATGCGGTCACGGTTGGTAAGTCATTTTCGGCTGCAAAATCATCCGCTTCGTGCTCTCTCTCTTTCCAGCTTACCATTTTGCTCCGAATAAGTTGCAAATCCCTGCAAAAGGGCAAACAAAACAATTAGTAACTATTTAACAACTTACTTCCAGCAAAAAATTGGAGAAAATTTGATTTTTTGAACTTGAAATTCGCCTGTGCCGCACCTGGAGGACACACTACCGCGCGGCAGTCCACACTACCGCGCCTCAGTTTGAGGATACAGCGTGGTACTGTTCAACAGTACCGCGTCTTTCGATAGGCCCCCCATGCGGTAGTGTGGAGGGCGATTCTTGCCCAAAAGGGCTTGCTAAAAAATTAATTGTTTCCTGGTGAAAGCAAAAATTTCTTACATGAAATGAAAGAGGGGCTCAAGCACTCTTACCTGGCGCAGACGGCGGTCGAAATGGTGTCCCAGAACTCCCGGTATGGATCCTTGAAATCTTGCTCCAAAATGGGTGAAAATGTCTCCTTTGGGTAAAAAACACAAATGAATAGTAATTTCTATTTTTACCATTCCTTATATAGTATTTTTTCACATTTTTTAATTAATTAATTAATTACTATTTCAAATAGTTGAAATAAACCCTTGTTCACATTGCTAATGTCCAGTTTTTGAGCATTTATTGACAGGATCCTCAGTAAAAATGCGATACATTCACACTGGTGTTTATTCATAATTTGACCTTCATTTTGAACCCACTTTATCTTTTTCGTGCTCTGGATTTAAAACTTGAAAAAGATTCCAAGCGCTTTTACACCCGTGTCGTGCTTGTCAAACTCAAGTAAACGGTGTCGAGTACGGTCAGCTTTACTCATGCTCGTTAAACGATGAGGAAAGTATTATCCTGGTTGTATTTTATTCTTTTTTCCGGACCAGAATAATTTAAAATTTACGAAAAAGACCATAGGAGTCCATAGTTAAGCTCTTTTCAGACTCCTTAAAATTGAAAAGATTGCCAAGTGATCTTGACTCTTTCACACTTGTAAAAGTATTTGAAAGGTCGTCTATTCGGTGATAGGTTACCCCTTTTTCGGCCCGTCTAGACTATTTACGAGAAAGGTATACCTCGGTCAATCTCGGCTGGGAGAGTTCTCTCGGGAATTGTTTTACACTTTTTCGGGATCGAGGGACTAAATTTTACGAAAAAGTACATTATGGAGCTTCCTTTAAGTTTTTTAGTCTCTCTAAATATGAAAAACTACCGAGTTTTCCTTCCTTGGACTCGTTAAAATATTAACATCGAAGGACCCACTTTGGGACGAACCCCTCCTTTCTCAGGTTCGTAAAACATGTGAGATTGGACTCATCCATGAGATGAGCTACACCGAGCATCTGTTATCCTCTTCAAGCTCGTAAAACAAGAAAGAGGTACTCGTCCATCATGTCGGGGAAATATGGGAGAATAAGTCAAGTTTATCTATGGTAGCTCGTCAGTCGTTACCTTTGAACATGGCATGTGTCCATCTCTTGTCTATATTTGGGTATCCGTCTTTCATTGAGTTATAGTCATCATCATGGGTCATCTCCCTGGCCACGAGTCCACTCATCCGGTATCTATCCTCTATTTATTAATAATCCCTGCTGCCAAGTCCTGTTACATGTCGTTACATGTTCAAAGGGTTGCATTGTTTCGAGTCATTCATTGTGTCAAGCCTCCGCTGTGTCAGTACATGCTCCATTGCTTCATCATCCTATCATGTGCCAATTTCGTGTCGATGATGTGGGAATCATCATGGCCCACCTTCGACGAGTCTATTCCTGTCGACACCAAATCACTATCCGGGAGTTAGACTTAGAGATCAACCATTAGTACCTTGGTACCTGCATGCCTCAATGGCAGGTTTCCTCGTGTTTGACAGTAGGTTCACATCATTGACCTCTGATCAAGCAATCTCTCGGATGCTCGACATCAACTCATTCATTCGTGTTATGTGGAATTCTGCCCTACGGATAAGTCAAAATTCCCTTAGGCTAAAGTAGACTTTAACTAACTCTAGGCTAAGAACAGACAAAACAAATGCAACCTTGAATCCCTAGATCTAACAAACATCTCAGAATTAAAATGTTGGAGAGAATAGAAGGAGTTTAACTGACCTTATGTCCAAATGCTTGTCTTTGATATTTGCTCCAAGTTCCAAGTCCTCACAAGTAAACCTGTTAACAATGGAACCAAAACACAAGCATGTACTATTCTCTAGCAATCTGAAAACATGAGTTAAGATCTAAATCTATGAAAGATACAAATCATATCATTAAAACAGAATTAACACAAATGATTTGGGAAAACAAGACAAGTTATCTTTATTATCAACTTGAAGAGTACTTACAAAGGTTGCTTGATGTCCAAGCCAATCCTCCAGCTCCAAGTGCTTCCTCTAGCTATCTCTGCAGCAGTCTAAAGATCATAGGTTTGATGCCCCAAAAGTCCTCCCTTTGGCCCATGGAAAGCTTCTCTCTTATAGCACATGGGAAGGCTAACCAACAAGAGAGAAGTGTGGATCTATGGAGGGTTTAGTGGATCAGGCCAGCTAAACAAAGAAGGAGTTAGGATCGAACCAAAGGTAGTAATCCCAACAAAATCTCCTCGAAGGTCGAAATCCCAAAATCCAAGGCAAAAAGGCTAATTTCAGACTACCGCGCCCCTATAACTGAGCATAACGCGGTAGTACCGCGCCCCAGAGAAGGAGCAACGCGCGGTAGTGCTAACTACCGCGCCCTTGTAGATGTGCAAGGAGCGGCAGTGCTCACAAACAGGGCTAAGTTGGGCTGGAAGATGGCAGAAAAAGGTTTTGCTTTCAGTATTCAGTCAATGGTTTTCACTCTGGATGTTCAGATGATCTTTAAGGGAAACTGTCGTTTAGGTCGGTAATGCAAGGATGCGACACTAATATGTAATGTGTAATATTGAGGTATAACAGATGCCCCCTAAAGTGTGAGGTCAGAAGAGACTGATGGCCGAAATACTTTATAAATATGGTTCGGAGATAGCATCGAGGGGAGCAACAAGGAGCTGAAAAATAGAAACAAAAATGTCAGATATACCACCGAGGCGGGCATTCCCATGCTCGGAAACAAATGACTCAAAGCATGGCTGCCGACCAATACATTGCAGATCCATGAGTACTGAGATGATATAGACTGTAGACAAATCATGGCTACTATTAACAAGCGTAGATCCATGAGACAGTAATGACACAGCCACGACCAATACAAAAGTGGATCTGTGTGACAATACAGAGGAAATCTCCATTGCAACCTGGACGTAATCAAAATACAAAAGGGTGTCCAGGGTCTTCTACCCGATCACAAACGATACGAATCTAGCCATGTGATTACAAGGTGTTGAAGTCGAACATGGTAGAAACCATTTGATTACCGGTCAATGATGTGAACCGTTAACAAATGCGAGGGAAATCACCAATGATGACGATGATCCCCAAGGTATCTATAGTACATCTCAACGAAATGCGAATAAATGAGTTGATGTCGAGCATCCGAGAGATCATTCAATCAGAGGTCATTGATGAAAACCTACTGTTGAATACGAGGAAACCTACCATTGAGGCATGCAGGTACCAAGGTACTAGTGGTTGACTCCTAAGCCTAATTCCTGGATAGTGATTTGGTGTCGACAGGAATAGACTCGTCGAAGGTGGGCCATGATGTTTCCCACATCATCGACACGAAATCAGAACGAGAGATAGTATGGACCGATGAAACAATGGAATATGTACTGACACAAAGGGAAGGTTTGACATAAAGTGGAGGTGGACTCAAGGTAATAACCCTTTGAACATATAACGGCATGAAACAGAGCTTGGCAGGAGGGATTACTTGAACAGACAGAACCACAGGAAGTGTGAACTCATAGCAATAATGAGGATGCATGATCATAATGATGACACTATCAGCAAGACTGACTACCCAAAACAGACAAGGTGAGGATGCATGCCATGTTCAAAGGTGATGACTCACAAGCTGCCAACAAGGTAAACTTGACTCATTTTCCCATTTTCCCCCGACATGATGGACGAGTACCTCTTTGTTTTTTAACGAGCTTGAGGAGGATAACAGATGCTCGATATAGCTCATCTCATAGATGAGTCCAATCTCACATGTTTTTCGAACCTGAGAAAGGAGGGGTTCGGTCCCAAAAGTGGGTCCTTCGATGTCAAATTTTAACGAGTCCAAGGAAGGAAAACTCGACAGTTTTTCATGTTTAGAGAGTCTGAAAAGAACTAAAGAAGACTCCAACGGTCCTTTTTCGTAAGGTTAGCCTCATCGCCCGAAAAAGGGTAAAACAACGCGGGAGAGGACTCTTCCAGTCATGATTGGCTGGAGTATTCCTTTTTCGTAAGTCGTGCCCCCTAGTCCGAAAAAGGGGTAAACTATCACTAGGGAGACGATCATTCAAATCCTTTTACAAGCGTGAACGAATCAATTTCGCTTGGCAATCTTTTCAATTTTAGGGAGTCTGAAAAGAGCTTAACTATGGACTCCATGTACAACTTTGTCATGGTTGATGACCGAGTACGACAAAGGAAAAGTAAACTCGGCACAGTTCCTTTTCCGTAAATAGTCTAGCGAGGCCGGATAAAGTGATAAACCTATACTCGTTAGACACACCTTTTTACTCCAATTGTTTAACGAGCACGATAATGGTATCAATAGCACTCGGAATCTTTTTCATGTTTGGATCCAGAGCACGAAAAAGGAAAAAGTAAGCTCAAACCACTTTTCATGTTTTTAACCAGAGCACGAAAAAAGTGAAAAGTAAGCTCAAACACCATCTTACTGTTTTTAACGAGCTCAAAGATAGGTTGGAAGAATGCTCATGATGTCTGCTTCATTTTTTAACGAGCTTGTAACAGAAAATGAACTATGCTCAAGATAATTTTCATGGTTTAATGAGCTCGAAACCTAAAAAGGAAAGTATGCTCGAAAATGTTCCCAATGGTGAACTTCTTCCCGTCATGAAATCCAAAGGTTGGTACATGCCCCCCAGCATGATTGCTGGAAGTAAGTGACTTAGCTCCAACGTGGTGTGGAGAGGCGATCGAGTTGACTTCAACGTAACTCCCAGAGGTTGAAGACATGCACCCAAGCTTCCTTTCATTCTCCTAAAGTATAGGCGGGTGAAAAGAAGGTTCAGGTACTAAGTCTACGAGGAGACTCGACTCAAAGGGAAAGGATATGTTTCATTTTTTAACGAGCTTGACACAGGAGTAGAACTTTGCTCAGACTACTGGTTTCATTTTTTAATGAGCTTGAAGCCAAAAGTAAACTCTGCTCATGGTTAAGGCCCATTGATGGGTTCCCTCCCAACATGATGACCAGAGGTTGGTAAATGCCCCCAGCATGATTGCTAACGGCTAAACATGCCCCCCAAGCTTCGTTTCGTCTGACTACTCTTCTTCCTTACCCAAAAAATCCTGGCTACTAATCTGAATGTGTTCGCCAGGGGGGTAGGGAGAACCAGGACCAAGTGACCCAGGCAGATGAAATGAAGGTTCCAATCCTAACTCACGCGAGAGACTCGAACAAATGGAAGGGAGATCTATTTCATTTTTACACAAGCTTGAAATAGATAATAACAATGCTTGAAAGGGTCCTTTTTATTTTTTAATGAGCTTAAAACAGAAAGAAATTATGCTCGAAGGTAATTTCATTTTTACGCAAGCTTGAAACTGAACGTAAACTATGCTTGGGATTTGGTTTCATTTTTACACAAGCTTAAAACCAAAATTAAACTGTGCTTGAGGGTAGTTTCATTTTTACACAAGCTTGAAACCGAACGTAAACTATGCTTGGGATTGGTTTCGTTTTTACACAAGCTTAAAACCAAAAGTAAACTGTGCTTGAGGGTAGTTTCATTTTTACACAAGCTTGAAACCGAACGTAAACTATGCTTGGGATTGGTTTCGTTTTTACGCAAGCTCAAAACCAACGGTAAACTGTGCTTGAGGGTCGGTTTCATTTTTTAACGAGCTTGAAACAAAGAATAAACTATGCTCGTGGGAATCTATTTCATTTTTTAACGAGCTTGACATAGAAAGGGAACTATGCTCATAATGATGGTTGGTTTCATTTTTACACAAGCTTAAAACCAAAAGTAAACTATGCTTGGGAAAATGGTTTCATTTTTTAACGAGCTTGACACCGGAATAGAACTTTGCTCCAAGTGATGGTTGGTTTCATTTTTACACAAGCTTAAAACCAAAAGTAAACTATGCTTGGAATGATGGTTTCATTTTTTAACGAGCTTGACACCAGAATAGAACTTTGCTCCAAGTGATGGTTGGTTTCATTTTTACACAAGCTTAAAACCAAAAGTAAACTATGCTTGGAATGATGGTTTCATTTTTTAACGAGCTTGACACCAGAATAGAACTTTGCTCCAAGCATCCCCCCCCCTAGGGGGAAGAAACCACTAAAACATGTGGAACATTTAGGGAAGTCTGGTGACTAGGAGTCATGCGATGAGTGGGCGTCACAAAGGAAAGCTGATCGATGGTCACAATATTCCCATGATGGGGAAAATACATCACTCGAAAGAGTGAGGACACTACAGCCTTCATGGCATGGACGTAATCGCGTCCAAGGAGTAGATTAAAATCTAAGGGACCTTGGATGACCATGACATCAATACAGACAGTTTTCCCTCCCAAAGTGATAGGTAACTGAGGAAGGGACCCTAAAGGTCCAGTAGGCCTTCTGTTGAAAGCCAGTATCTGATCAGTGACGGGCACAAGCCGAGGAGAACCTAAGGCTTGCCAAGCAGTTGAGGATAGAATACTAACAGAAGCTCCTTCATCAACTATCGTACGAAAAATTTCTTTATCGGAAACTCCTACAGATATTTGAAAAGGAACACTCGAAGGAAGACGAGATTCTGTTAGACCATTCCAATCAAAGGAAATAACCTCAGTGCTTGGAGGGGGTCTCGCGGAAACGGACAGGGTTTCCCCTTGCCGAGGACATTCTGAATCGATAAGGAAAACATCAGTGGTTTCCAATTCACTCTCTCTTGGAAGATAAGAATGAGACAAAGATTGTGTCAAGGTGACTGCTTCAGTCTGGACTTTCTCCGATGAAAGAGCGGGATCAAGTGGGGATGACAGTGACTCAATCACTTCACTCTCGGAAGGGAGAGTGGGATCAATTGCAGATGAAACTGAATTGATCACTTGGTCAACCAGCGGGGGGTCGAGGGATAGTTTACCATGGTCTGTTGGAGGCACCAGTTGAGAACTAGTAATATCTTCCAACCACCGCGAGGCTTCATCCATGCTTGGACAAAGGAAAGTACGGTGCATACCCTTGCATATCAAACAGGGATATAGGACTTTACCCTTACGACCCTTCACCAAGGGGTCACTGGTTGAGGGAGTGCCATCGACATGATGGTCAGAGGTCGACGATACGATTGGTTTGGGGTTTTTAGACCACACTTCTGACACACGGGAAAGATCAGGACAATCCTTGAGAAGGTGATCACCCTTACAAAGTTTGCAAGGGAACTTGGGCTTACGGGGTGTTTTCGTAGAATGAGTACCATTAGAGGTAACTGGTTTACGCTTGGTCTCTTTTTTATCCTTCTTCTTCTTAACTTTCCTTTTCTTCTTCTTCTTATCCACCTGATTACTAACACTATTGCTTTCGTCAGGCGAGGAAGAAGGAACGGAAGAAGATTCATCCGATGAAGAAGGAGAAGGATTAGTTTGGGATTGACTCTCTCGTGGTGGAGAGTTAACATTCGAAACATTGGGCGCAATCGGAATTACCGGATTGAATAACCATACCGGTAATCCTATGGTTAATCCAGGAAGATTTAACGTGGCAATAAAGGGAGGACCAATATCTCCAACTGGAGGAAAAGTAAAAGGTGCCCCTTGAAAAGGGGTCCCCGGATTGGTAGTCCCAGAAGGAGCATGGGTGCATGGAGGTAGATTCTCCATGAAACAAAACTAAGTGATGTGGACGAAGTCTTGTTAAAAAGAACTCAAAAACCCTCAGGCAACCGAGCGTGCGAAAGGGGAGCTAGGAAAAGACAAGGCTCACAGGCCAAAAAGAGCAAGCTCAAAAAACTATACTGAGGCCGCTGCCAAAGTAAGCGAGCTGTACAACAAAACGGCCAGAATGCCAACAAGCAGCCCTACAAAGAAAAAGACCCTCTACAAGATAGCAAGCAAAACCTCCTAACTAAGAGCTGGAGACCTCAACAAATTGTATCCTTCGCAAGGTGATGAAATCCAAGTCGAACAATACAACATGAGAGACCAATATAAGAAGGATATCCCTCTACCGAAAGGGATCCTGGGTAAAAGAGCCCTAGTAGAATAGATACTAAGCTACCTCGTTCATGACACGTCGGAAAAGGTTTTGGGCACTTCAGCCTTCCGAAGAAGACAGCGATCGATGTTGCCTTAGGGCTAAGTGGAGTGCGGTATTCCACAGAGTCCGTCCGGTTCTCAATCTCGCGGCCGTTTAACCCCTGAAAGTTGGAAACAGTCAGGAGGCCCCTCCACAAACTAGCTGTGACCGTGTCAATAAGTACTAGAGGATTTTAGTTCCCTAAAGACAACGACTATGTCTCAGATGAAAATGACAAGGGGGAATTATTTTGATGCCTATCCCCGGTGTCCTACCTAACTACCAAATTCTTTTGATTTCCTCAAGTGAGGTTAAAGTTGGTTTAATTAGGGAGATTAATTTTAGTGGCTGTCTTACTCAATCGGGTTATGGAAGTGCAACTTGATGGTGTTATGACGACCCAAACCATGCAAATGAAGATGAATCGAAATGAGCCTTTCTCTTCGATGAACACTAGCTAAAGTAAGGAAGAATTCTTTCCGTTCCCAATATGCACAACCCAATGCACATGCAATTTTATTTCTTTTCAAAATGATAGAAAGAAGTAAAATATGTACCCAAAACTAACCCAAAGTAATGAAAAATTTCTTCATATGAACACCAAACGTAATGATTCTAATTCATTTCCTATCTTTTTACACTTGAAAAAGACACATCCAAGCTATGGAAAGAAAGATTCTACAAATGCTTCCAATCAAATGCAAGACAAAGAGAAGAATCTAATAATTTTGTCTAACTCAAATGCACATAAATATGAAACAAGTATTTCTTCTTTTCATGAATGTAATACCAAAAATATCAAATGATTAAATTAAGGCAAGAAGAATACTTTAGTGTTTCAATTTCATGAATATGGTAAAAAAAAAACGACAAAATCAAGCTTCTCTTTGAACTAAAGTAGAGGTAAGGAATCAATCTTTTCAAACAATCATTAGATAGGATGCAAAGGAAATAAGATGCCAAGCAATCCAAACATGCCAAAACACACCAAACCAAAAATGACTCAAAACCTTAATATGGGTCAAAACGACTAAAGGATGCACGATTCATGGCCCCCCCCGGCCATGAGGGGGAATTTTTTTTTCAAAAATAGAACCCATTTCGCTTAAAAATGCAAGCAAAACACTAGTATTTACTCAAAAGGCCAACATGGATCCAAATCTCGAAAAGACCCAAAAATAACCAAACAAACCAAATGAACACACTTTCCAGGAACTACCGCGGGCTATAGCCTGACCGAAGAGCGGCACTGTGCAACTGTCGCTCTGGTATTAAAGCCTAGGACGCGGCACTGTGTAAGTACCGCGCTGGAAGTGGTTATGAGGGCGCGGCACTGTGTTAACAGAGGGAAAGAGGCGGAAGTTTGAGAAAAGATTTTGACTTTTCAAGGGTTTGCCAACCCAGAGGACTTACTGATCTGGAACAGAAATCTAATGCAGAGAACAGGGAAGTGAATGGGGGTAAAAGAACCCAATTCTTACAATCAATAAGTGAAATTGAAAACAAACTTCACAAACAAAGAAAATGGATTCAAAATCCCCAGTGGAGTCGCCATTCTTGTTATGTGGAATTCTGCCCTACGGATAAGTCAAAATTCCCTTAGGCTAAAGTAGACTTTAACTAACTCTAGGCTAAGAACAGACAAAACAAATGCAACCTTGAATCCCTAGATCTAACAAACATCTCAGAATTAAAATGTTGGAGAGAATAGAAGGAGTTTAACTGACCTTATGTCCAAATGCTTGTCTTTGATATTTGCTCCAAGTTCCAAGTCCTCACAAGTAAACCTGTTAACAATGGAACCAAAACACAAGCATGTACTATTCTCTAGCAATCTGAAAACATGAGTTAAGATCTAAATCTATGAAAGATACAAATCATATCATTAAAACAGAATTAACACAAATGATTTGGGAAAACAAGACAAGTTATCTTTATTATCAACTTGAAGAGTACTTACAAAGGTTGCTTGATGTCCAAGCCAATCCTCCAGCTCCAAGTGCTTCCTCTAGCTATCTCTGCAGCAGTCTAAAGATCATAGGTTTGATGCCCCAAAAGTCCTCCCTTTGGCCCATGGAAAGCTTCTCTCTTATAGCACATGGGAAGGCTAACCAACAAGAGAGAAGTGTGGATCTATGGAGGGTTTAGTGGATCAGGCCAGCTAAACAAAGAAGGAGTTAGGATCGAACCAAAGGTAGTAATCCCAACAAAATCTCCTCGAAGGTCGAAATCCCAAAATCCAAGGCAAAAAGGCTAATTTCAGACTACCGCGCCCCTATAACTGAGCATAACGCGGTAGTACCGCGCCCCAGAGAAGGAGCAACGCGCGGTAGTGCTAACTACCGCGCCCTTGTAGATGTGCAAGGAGCGGCAGTGCTCACAAACAGGGCTAAGTTGGGCTGGAAGATGGCAGAAAAAGGTTTTGCTTTCAGTATTCAGTCAATGGTTTTCACTCTGGATGTTCAGATGATCTTTAAGGGAAACTGTCGTTTAGGTCGGTAATGCAAGGATGCGACACTAATATGTAATGTGTAATATTGAGGTATAACAATTCGCATTTCGTTGAGATGTACTATTGATACCTTGGGAATCATTGTCATCATTGGTGATCTCCCTCGCATTTGTGAACGGTCCACATCATTGACCGGTAATCAAATGGTTTCTACCATGTTCGACTTCAACACCTTGCAATCACATGGTTAGATTCGTATCTTTCTTGCGATCGGGTAGAAGACCCTGGGCGCATCACTGTATCTCGACTGCGTCCAGGCTGCAATGGAGATGTCTCTTGTATTGTCACACAGATCCACTTATTGTATTGGTCGTGGCTGTGTCATTATTGTCTCATGGATCTACGATTGTTCATAGTAGCCATGATCTGTCCACAGTTTACATTATCTCAGTACTCATGGATCTGCAATGTATTGGTCGGCAGCCATGCTTTGAGTCATCTGTTTCCGAGCATGGGAATGCCCGCCTCGGTGGTATATATAACACTTTGTTTCTATTTCAGCTCAGTGTCACTCTCCTCGATGCTATCTCTACACATTATATTCGTAAAGTCTTTCGGCCATCAGTCCCTTCTGACCTCACACTTTAGGGGGCATCTGTTATACCTCTATGTTTCACGGTGTCGCATCTCCATCAAAAAACGAGTTGACGACATTTTCCCTACTGTTTTAAACCATCCAGAAGAGACAGATGATGAGTCAACCTTGAAGGTGAATCCACCCTGGCAAGTTTTGACCTACCTTAGACTTTATTTACACACACTACCGCGCCTTGCTAGTTTGTCAAAACGCGGTACTAGCTACTACCGCACTCTGCTCTTTCCCCAAGGCGCGGCAGTGCCGCGTTCTGCAGTCTTTGCAGAACACGGTACTCTTTTAATAGCCTTTTTCCCTTGGCTTGTGGGATTTTGGATTTTCGAAGATAATGGAAGGTTGGGGTCCTTGATTCGATCTCAACTCATCTCCTTCGATTAGAAACCATGATCCACTTATCTCTCCTTAGATCCACCCATCTCTCTTATTGGTTAACCTCACCATTCACTATAAAAGAGAGGCACTCCATTGGGAAAGAGGAGGACTCTTGAGAGCACCAAACTTATGGTCTTGCAGCATTGTGGAGATAGCTAGAGGAGAAGACACTTGGAGTTGGAGGATTGGCTTGGGCATCAAGCACCTTTTGTAAGTATTCTTCAAGTTGTAATGGAATAACTTGTCTTGTTTTCCCAAATCATTTGTGTTAATCTTGTTTTAATGATATGATTTGTATCTTTCATAGATTTAGATCCTAACTCATGTTTCAGGTTGCTAGAGAATAGTGCATTCTTGTGTCTTGGTTCCATTTTAACAGGTTCACTTGCGAGGGCTTGGAGCTTGGAGCAAATACCAAAAACAAGCGTCTGGATAGAAGGTTAGTCAAACTTCTTCTACTCTTTCTAGCATTTTAATCTTGAGATATTTGTTAGATCTAGGGATTCAAGGTAGCATTTGTTTTGACTTGTTTCTTGCTTTAGAGTTAGTTTAAAGTCTGCTTTAAAGTTAAGAGAGTTTTGGCTTATCCGTAGGGCAAAATTCTACATAACACCATCTGAAAGATGAATCTTCTAAAATGAACCCCATATGTTGGCCCTTTGAGAGTTTTAAAGATGTCTCTATCAAAGCTCCCCTTTCCCCAACGACTAGCAGATAAAGTGACTTCTTCCTTCACCGAGATTCAAGTGCTCAACTGAATATTGCATATAAGATGGATATCTTTTAAGAAGGTTTCGGATCATGGAAAGGAATTTTTTCAAAGATCTGTGTTCGCCAGCAACTCGCCAATTGTTGTTGTAGCAACATCCCCCCCAATGTTTTTTGTACATATTGGGGCCCCTCCTTTTATTTTTTCTAGAAAGACTGCCCAAGGAAGTTAATTATTCTTTTAACTTAGTTTTTTGTTTTCAACTGAGGGTCTGCTTTAAAAAATTGAAGTTTTTCTTCTGAGTTAAAATTTGCGAAAGTCTCCCGAAACTCCGGAAGCTATTTTCCTCTCTCTCTCGAAATTACGGAATCCATTTGCGATTCCCTTCCAAAACTACGGAAGCATTCGGCGAAGTCTGTCGAAACTGCAGAAGCATTCACAGTTCTCTCCCGAAACTGCGGAAATACTTTGAGTTTTTTATTGAAGCTGTGGAAGCTATTTGTGAAAGTCTCTCGAAACAGCGGAAGCATTCACGATTCCCTTCCGAAACTATGGAAGCTATTTGCCAATCTCTTCCGAAACTGTGAAAGCGTTCAAGTTTCTCTCCCGAAACCGCGGAAAGCTTTTGTAAAAAAAAAAACTTAAGTTTCTCTCTTGAAATTGCGGGTGCCATTCAGAAATCCCTTCCAAAACTGTGGAAGCATTCGTAGTTCTCTCCCAAAACCGCGGAAAGACATTGAGTTTTTTATTTGAAGCTGCGGAAGCTATTTGCGAAAGTCTCTCGAAACGATGGAAGCATTCACGATTCCCTTCTGAAACTACGGAAAATATTTTCCAATCTCTTCCGAAACTGCGGAAGCATTCAAGTTTCTCTCCCCAAACCGCGGAAAGATTTTGGAAAAAGCTTAAGTTTCCCTCTCGAAATTGCGGGAGCAATTGGTGAAACTCTCCCGAAATGGAAGGACCATTCACGAAAGTCTCCCGAAACGGTGGGACCATTCACGATATTGTTCCGCAATTACGGAAGCAATTTGCGTATCTCCATCAAAATTGAAGAAAGAAATTCAGAAGGCTCTCCCGAAACTGCGGGACAACATGGTAAAACCGCTCGTGATGATTTTCCAAGAGGTTGTATTTCGAAAAGATACGCCAATCTCTCCCGAAATGCCGAGGCAGTTCACCATATCATTCCACAATTGCGGATGAAACTTGTAAGTCCGCACCGCAAGCGACGATCGCGCACAAATGCCGAGACGGCTTGAAATGACCACACCATACAAGGCATTAAAACACTATTCTAATGACACCACCAACCCGTTTAATGCCGCACATGTCTAACCTTTTAAAAGGACGGTGGGGTTTTGGGTTATCGCATTGTTAGTTTATCGTTCAAAGAACGTCGTTGGGAAGACTGCGCCAGACCGCTCCAGCTCAGCGCATCCACGACCGCGTCCACACTCAACCACTATCTCGTCTCCAGGTAGGATTTTTAACCCCCATTTTTGTCTCATCTCCACGTCAAGTTAATTTTGGGGTTTTCCCGTCCATAACGTGGCCGATAGACATTGGTAGCATATGTCGTTTTTTGTTTTTAAGGATGCCAGGATGCCGTGCCCCTTAGGTTCCTCATCCCCACCAGCTGAAAGTCGTAGCCATGACCATCCAAGTTCTTCACTAGCCACATTTCGATCGTTTCCTAACCTGATTCAAGCTTTGTACCGGCCACAGACCGTTTCGCAAGTGTTATTAATGGCAATTGTGGTCAGTTGAGATACTCAACCACTCACCTTGTTAGGCTCAGTTAATGAATGTGGAAAACAGTCCCTTGTTTCATCGTTTATTCATAGGATTGTTTCACTCCAGGCTCACCCGCCATTGACCATTAGAAGTGCAACGATGAAGGATACCCTCTCTCCAAGGGCTAGGCGGGAAGCAGGTTGTTTCCACGTCATATGCTTACCTTTTCAGAAACATTCCAAGAGCTCCTGACTAGACTTTGTCTCCCTAGGATAATCAAGTCTCAGAACCATATTTCTTTTTTGGAGAGATTTATTTCTGCTTCCCCAGCATGCAGCTTCATAATTTGTCTATATTTCTCATTAGCATGTTGAATTGGTCCTTCTCTTTGTTACACTCTCATAACATGTTGCAATTTTTTATAATGATTCGCATTTGGTTGCTAGCAGGGATAAGCCATGATGCCAAAAGGTGGTAGAAAGAAAGCTACAGTGATGGAACCGGAGCCAGTGCCACTAAGGACTGAAACTATGTTCCAAGATACTAAGTGTACCACCGGAATTCCTCCCGAGGTCCGTTGGGGAGATGTTTACAGGATGATCAGGGACCAGGATATCCCAGATGTATTATTGGAAGAAGAACAAATATACCTCAACATCAGAGCTTCCGGCATAGCTAGGGCTTCTACTCGCCCTGAATTGTTCCCATGCTCTAAAGTGATCGGGTGGATACTGGAACATGCCAACTCAGAGACAAGAGTATTACATGACAGCAGGGGAGAAGCTTTCACTTCATTCCATCCAGCATATATTGTTGCAGCCTACAAATTCTCACGTCCCCAGCAAGCTCTAAGTGATGAATGGTTGGGCCAAATGAACAATATTGAGATGGCCAAAAACTTATTGGTCGTAGGCAAGCACTTGAGAAAGAGAGGTAATGATGAATATGATGTTCAGAACCTAAGACCTCCTTTTAGGTTAATCGCCCTAATGCTATGCAGAACTTTTGGCATGCTCGATGGCACTCTATATAGGATACAGTGGGCTCCCATCATCCACTTTGTAGCATTCAAAGGGACTGTGTTTGACTGGGCTACTATCCTTTCAGACAGTTTGGCATCCACAGTGGCTGCTGCAAGAGAAGGTCTGGCCTTAAAAAAGTCAGAATTTTACATGTATTCCTATCTCATTGACTGTATTTTGGCAAAACTATCTTTCCCCAGCCTAGGTTTCACATGGGTTAAAGCCAACACCCCGGTCTACACTACTTATAAAATAATGTGGGCTCAAAATTACAGAGCAAGTTATAAGCTCATCTGCGAAGAGTTCATCATGCCTCTATATGAGCAGATATTCAAGGAAGAGCCCAACTGTCTATCAGAAAATGCCATGGAGGTCCTGGAAAACTATGGAGATTTTTATTTCTCAGAGCAAGGCACCTACATCAGGATGTTTGGAGGGACCAAAGCGCCATACATTCTGCCAAAAATACGCTACTGATTATGTAGTCCTCAAGGAAGCAGTCAAACAAATTTTCCTTGATGGAATAGGGGGGGTGCTTAACAAGCAACATAAGGCTTATTTCCCTCCTTTTCCCTTCTGCATAGGAGCCTACAAATTCTCAGGGGTTGCATCAGCTGAGGAATTTGTTCAAGAGCTGAAATATTTCCACTTCGGTGAAATGATCTTCCATAGAAATGATAGGCGGGGGAAGGTTTCCAAGCATTGCAAAGAAATTTATGCTCATTTTGAATATGCTTATTACTATGATGCCAAGGAAGAAGTGTTCAGAGGCATCAACAACATGACTGAGCTGCAGATTTGTCATCAAGGTAGTGGATCAAGCTCTAGCTCTACCCCAGCCCGAAATGCTAGCCTGCAGAAAGAGAGAGAAGCAGCTGATGCCCGAGCCCAAGAAGAGCAAAGATTGAAAGAGGAAGCAAGGCTGCAGAAGGAAGCTGAATATGCAAGATTGCAGAATGAAGATGAGGAATCCCAGCTGCAACAAGAATTAGAAGATGCAAGGCTGCAGAAAGAAGCAGAAGATGCAAAGCAGATGGAAGAAAATGAAAATCAGCAGCAAGCTGAAGAAGAAGAAAGAAGGCAACAAGCTGAAGAGGAACAAAAGGTGGAAGAAGAACTTAAGACAGCTGAAGATGCTCAAGTAGGTGGCTCCGACACCCAAGATATGGAAATAGACATATCACAAGAAGGTGTCTCCGGTACCCAAAATGTGGGAACATATTCAGCTCAAGTAGTCCAGACCCCACCCATAGAAGCAGAAATAAATGTAATAGACCTCCCAATCGTCCCTTACACTCCATCAGAAGAGCATACTATGTCCCGATGGGATGAATTTGTGTATGACAAGAAGAGAAAGGCAGTGGTCCTAAAATCGGAAGAGAGGATAAAGAGACTCTTCCAAGAAGATATTGTTACCCGGTGGGAAACCACAGTGATGCAAAATACACATAAGGCTCCCATAGCCATGGCATCCACCGTTGTAGAAGCAGCAAAAGCAACGCAGGACAATGTGGTCGATATGGTTAGAGAATTTGAGTCAACAAAGAGGAGAGTCCGCATGTTACAACATACTGTGGCTAATGAACAGGCTTACAGGGATCTTGTAGTAAATAAGTATAATCGCCCATCTGTTGAGAATAAGGAATTGTCAGATAAGTATCGCCAGTTAGAAGAAGAAAAAGAGCACCTGGCAGTCCAGATGATGGTTTTAGAAGCAGAAAAGAACGATTCGGAAGCTAGAGTGTCTCAGTTGCAAGCAGATAAGCAAGAAATGGGTGAGCAATTAGAGCAGGCAGAGTGCAGGACAATAGATATGTCTCCATTTCATGAGCTGTCCTGTGACATCCTGAGTCAAATGCATGCCACACAGGAGCTGATTACTGAAGAAGTGTGCAGGCTCAAAGCCATTATGGTTAGATTGAAAGAAGTTAATGCAGAGGCCAATAGGCTTAAGGGTAAATATACTCGGGTTAAAGCGAACATCCCGAGCCAGATGGAATGGAGAGAAGGGAAGGTTGATTTCCCCAAGCATCTCCCATTCAAATCTGTAGATGGTTTTAATGAAGATATAGCCCTTATGGAATTCTGCAGGAACTGTGGCCTTACTAAGATCCAAGGAACAATGGATAAAAGTAACAGTCTTTATCAAAAAATCCATGAAGTGCATGATAAGTGCAAGTTGAGTTTCCCTCGGTCCCTTAATGAGTTCCCGAGCAAAGAGCAACGTTTATCAGACTTGAAGGAAGAGATAGGCATTCAAATAGAATATGTAAAGAAGATCGATGTCTTAGCCATTGATGATCTCCATCACTATATTGGGCTGTCATCAATATAGAGTCATTGGCTTAAATAAATCCACCAAGCAGCAGTTGCATAAATTCAGGGTATTGGAGCAGAGCTTGGTAAAGATGTGACTTCCCAGAAGATCTTGCTGCCTTCCTCAACAAATTTATTTATCAGAGGCATTGGTATCTAGTTCAGTTACATAGCAGAGGAGGAAAAGAAAGTAGCAGCATCAGCAGCAGTAGCAGCCAGTCCAAGTGCTTCTCTCCCAGCAGCAGCAGCAGTATCAGCCAGTCCAAGCAATTCTCTCCCGGCAGGAGCACCTTCCCAAGAGTGAACACACTGATCCTAAGGCATTGTTCCTATTTTTTGTATCTTTTGGCCTTCCTATGTCTAAAGCGTAGAACCATTGGACAGCTGTCCTTTTCTTTTTGAGGAATTTTCTGTTTTAAGAAAAGGGTCACGATTTTTGTTTATTAAAAGGGAAAATCCTGTAGAAGACAGGTGTAAAGAGCCAGGTGGCATCCCAAGGGGCATTTTGTAATGATATAAATATAATTTTAGGAAACAGTGTAAAGGACTTTTGGCAGGGAAATAATTTTTCTGAACTTGTACGAGCTATCTTGCACTTGTTTCTAGAAAATGAAATCTACCTAATAAGAGCCTGGACAGGACGTCTTTTGCATGGAAATGGATGTTGGATGCATGCTGGATTATTCTTGTGACTTTCATATTCTACTGTGAGATCCTTCTTTGATGTCTTGAATTATTTCTTTGTATTGAATGATCTTATTGTTTCTTGTGCAAATAAATTCTTTCCTACATGAGTAATGGAATGTGTTATATATGAATTGGAAGCTATCTTCTAATATCTCTTGCTTTCCTGCTGTAGAGCTATCTTTATGGTTTAATGGTTGTCTGTTGATCTGTAGATAACTCTTTCAGCACATTACTCATACTTATAATTTGCTCCTTGCAGGGATAGTTTAGAGTTATTTCAGTTTTAGATACAGATTTGTTTCGAGTTTTGGCATTTAGATTAAGATAGCTTAGGCACTTGCATGTCATTTCAAACTATAAAATAAAAAAGAACGGTGGATCGGGCCATAACCGATATATTTGAAGCAAATATCCAAACCCAACGGTTGCCGGAACCGCTAACCAAACGGATCGCCCGCACCAAACGGTGGAAAATCTAATTGGGATAGTCTACCGGGGAGGATCCCTTTCTGCTTAATGCTGCGATCTTTGGGGCATCAACAGGTACTATGCCTGATCCTGTCATGCATAGACTTTCTTGTATATACTGTACATGGCGTGTTTGTGTGTTTTCGTGTGGTGTGACGCGCTTGTTTTTGAGTGTCTTTATATCTTGTTTCCGCTTCTTATACCATGTTCTGTCTGCATGTGCAGATGGAAGCATGCTACGGATCCGTGGACGGCGCCAGCCAACATACCCGTCACCTTGCTTCGGCAGCTTGGGTACTGTATTCCCCAACAGGTGGGCTCATCATCTCAAGAGGAAGTTGCCTTCAATTTGCAACCAACAATGCCGCAGAGTATCTGGCAGTAGTTGGAACCTTGACCGATGCTATTTCCTTGGGTATGAACCACATTGTCATCCACATGTATTCTCAACTAGTGGTTTCCCATCTTAACCGGGTCTACGCTATCTGTGATCCCCTACTCTGTATCTTTAGATGAGTTCGTCTACTGGAAAGGTCATTTGAATCCATTCAATACCTGCACATTCCACGAGAGTTAAATGCAGTTGCTGACTCGATGGCCAACTTCATTCTAGATTGGTACATCGCACACACATAATACTCATAATATGTAAAAGTATTCACAACATGTAAATAATACACTGTATAAAAGAAAATCATATAAACAAGATCACATAATTATTTTTGGAACACATAATGTATAAATCATCGGACTATCTGTATATATATATATATATATATATATATATATAATCTCAGAAAGGTAGTGTTGATACAAAATTCTGAAGCATGACAGCTTTTAGTAAGTCTCTACAAAATATGAATCCTCGCAGCTTTCAGTAATAAAAAATCTGAGGCCTCTAATCTCTCAGTACACGCACAATAACAACATATGGCCTATCACCTGGCCCGTACAACCCTAGGAGGTCTAGCATCCCTAGCCTGCTGAGTCTGAAAACAGTCGACTGCTCTCGCAACCTTGCAAAGCAGCGCATTGACCGCGCAGTAGCTCCAATCGTGTGTACCTGCATGGGCCGTGGTACCTCATCTACCGATGGCTCAAGAACATCTAATGTCAACCCACTCAGGTTGGCATAGACTCTATCCATCTCCCCGATGGTAGCATGCACAGCTGGACCCACAACTGCTACCTCCCCTCTCTCACTCCTAGCCAGAAGAGAGGTACCCATAGGTCGTACAGGTCCCACATCTGCCCACACATGTTGTTCATTTGTCAGCACTATATTAAAAAAAAAATTATAAATGCACAAAACTTAAAAAGTACAAGGGTCATTTGTTCTTACCGAGGTCTCCCCATGTTTCTCCTTCTGGTAGTGGCAAGTCCAGGTCATCTTTAAAGTCGGTGCCAATGTATGGGAAATCCTCCACCATCAATAACTAGCCCTCCAGCCAAGTGAAGAACTAATGAGGGTATCTAATAATAGGTCCTGTAGACACTGAGAGGGGGGGTGAATCAGTGTGCATCCAATTTTAACCTTTTCACAGTTTATCATGGTTAGCTACCAATTCATCAATTCATTACTCTATCATAAACATTTCATAAACATCTTCCACTTCATTATTCATAAATCAAAAGCAGTTAAACCATCAGGAGCCATAACACAGAAAAACACCTCATCATATGAGTTTGTAATCTTTTTATATTATTTGGGTCCGGCTACAACCGTTAGGCAAAATCAGCTCCTACTGATACATAGAGCACCTACTCTTAATCCAGGACCCTGCCTGGTTTTCTTAGACCCTGCTAAGAAGTGGTTGAGGTATCCTAACCTCAGAAGCAAGACAATCTTTCTTTTACATTAAGGCTTACTGTCATCGTACACAAGACAACTCTGTCATATCATCAACACTGCTTGTCACCTGAAACCACATTCCAACTCAACCAACTGCTGCAAATCATCTCTGCTCATCATATAAATTCTGCTGTAACACTAACAACACTGTTGGCGATTCATTTTTCACTTCATCACCATCGTGTTATGGATGTACTACTGTAGGATGCACTGTTGTACTACTGCTTGTACACTCCTATACACACCCTCAGACTTCATTAGTCATGTAGACCCAGTCAATTCTGAACTTGTGCATACCATGCTTGTCAAGATCAGCACAGTCAAGCATTCAGCTTTGTGACTGTCAATCATCAACTTAGATTAGGGATGTCATCATACACCATCAATCTCTAATACTGTTTCATCAATTTTCAATAGAAAATAAAGACTTCAGACTGTTTGTAAATATCAAACCCAGACTGGGCATTATCATCACAGTCTTCACTTTGCCATCAAATACAGGACCATGCACAAATGCTGAGAAACTTGGACTGTCCAAACACCATAGAAGATTCAGGACTGTCACTTAGCAACAAAAGAACATCAGAATCAACTCACCAATAATGTAACCTCTATCTGTTGAGATAACTGGATCTGAGGCTGCCTCAGGTATGTACAAGCTCATAGGTTTGATCTCATCTCTTCAGCAAATGTCTGCACAAGAGCAACACTCCAATAAATGTAGCAGTTTCAACACCCCAATGTGCTGGTATGAGAAGAATAGAGCTTACTGGTTCTCAGTCTTCTTGAATTCAAAGCATATAGTCTTCAATCAAAAGATGCAGTCATAAGAGAGGTAAGATCCTCAAATCAACAGCTTCAGATCTGGCAGCCTTATCAGGTATCTTTATATGTTTCGGTGAAACTTTGAGAATATTCTCTGGCTTTAATTCCGTGTGTGTAAGTTTGAGATCATGCATATATGCAGAAGCCTTGAGAAGCAGCTTTATCTTGATTTGTAAGTGTACGCAGAACATCAATTTCAATCAATGTTGCAGCCCAATATTTTGGTACATTTCGCACAACCTTAATGGCTGCATATTCTTTCTTTTCTTGATCCCGACACTCCAGAACTTGCCCAAAGGTCCCTGGCAATATATAGTGGATTAACAGCCTTCTCTGAGATCAGGAAATAATATACAGTGCACTGGTACAGAGTCCTGTAGATGATTGTTTGTTGGAGTACGATGGCCCTTCCTTCCCTGATCTCTGAGTAACAAGAAATTCCTCCCAAAATCAGCTCCACATAACACTAACACGCCCAGCAGGAGAAGGGTATCCACCGAGTAAATATACAGAATTCTTTAATCAACAAGAGGAGACAGGAAGGCCCACGATCTCAATGAGATCTGGACAAGCAAATAACTGATTGAAAAGACCACGATTTATGCAGCAACTTTGTTGTAGCAAGTGGTAGAGAGAGTTGAGTGTACACAGTTGATGGGAAGCGTCCTCCACAGTCTAAATATTCCTCAGTCCATCGATTTCATCTTTTCATAAAAAAAATTCAAACTGGTTGACCTCAGCGACTATACACCCAAGATTAAAAATAAATAAAAATTAAAAGTTTGCAACATAGGATCTCAACTGCTGCCTTGGTCTGCAAACTCTCCATCAAATATCACTTCATCATCTATCTGCGGCTCCCTTAGATCACCAACAAAAATTACAGAGCTAGAATAATTTCCCACGAAATCAGTCCAACAAATGTGATCTCAGAAATGGCCGAAATTTCCACAGTTCAGCGAGTACCCAAATTCCCACGATTGCTCTAATTGTCACAAAAAAAAAAATTCCACGCTGATAAAAAGTATTTCCATGCTGCCACAATTATTTCCACGCTGCCACTCAATTAAAAATTCCTCTGCTGCTCATTAAATCGCAGAGCTCTCCATAAAAATACTCCGTAATTCTTCTTCACGCAAATGAGAGCACAATGCTCTATTTATACAAAATCTATAACTATATTTAGGAGCCGACCTGTAAATAAAATCATTTTTTTAATTCTTATTTTTATTTAAATTATGAGCCGACTTCTAGAACCAATTTTTGGCCGATATATAAAAAAAATGGAGCCGACATGCTATTGATCTAAGCCGACACACTATTGGTTGTCCATCGTCATTCTTGGCATGAAAAAAAGTCGCTACAGGCAGTAGGGAGAAGTCTGCATTTTATATCAGTTCACTACAGCGAAAATCACTTCCAATGAGCCACTACAGCACTCAAATGTACCACTGCTAGACTATAGGGAGGCTGCCATCTTGACCTTGTTTAAGGTGAGCCAATAAATCTAAGTTGTTATCCTTTATTTACTGCTGCTGTGTAAACTGATATTTATGTGTGAATGCTCTGATCTTTTATATATCATATGACATATACATATGTTACCTGAGCACATGTCATTGTCAAATGATATACTATGTAGACACTAAACAACTATCCATGAGATAAAAATAAGTATAATACAAATCAGATCTGGTGTTAGAGGTACCGCACTTAATCTACATAGAGAAATTAGCTAGACGGAAACTGACAACTAGGAACCAGTAAGGGATTTAAAACCTCAATCATTGATCTCAACACTTTACCCATTGCTGCTTATGGCCTTAGATTCTCTTATGCTTATGAGAAGATCATGCTAGGATGATATCTTATTATAATCCTCTCTAGAATCAAGATAAGCCAAACAATGGCATCTACACCAGGGCATGTACCGAAGGCATGTACATAATTCCACCAAGGGCATCAAGGCCATCATCATCAACTTGAGGGTCCAAAGACATCCCATGGGGCCACTGCAAGACCAGGTTGGCAGCAATGACAATTTCATCAACAATCTCCCCCTTTGTCATTGATGACAACAACTCATGCTCCCCCTATGAGCATGCTCTCCCTTTGACTTCATCTCTCCCACTTTGGCATAAATGGCAAAGGGTGCCCACATACCTGTCTCTGAAATCTCTGATCACTGTTGACTGCTCCCCCTGTCAATCTGCCCGATCCTAGGACCTGTCTGTATTCCTGCAGTAACTATCCTTTCTCCTTTGAGTTCATTCTCCAGCCTCATGAACTCAAGGTGTGTTAAGGTCTTTGAGAGACCTTACACTTGGCTTGCCATATGGTAGCCATCCTCCCTGATCTGATCAGCTTCTCCTATCTGCAACTGCTCTGTCTTCCTCATCCATACCTGCTTTCTGATATCTGTCTGTTGAGCATCTGTTCTTTTATAGTCCTTGCTGGTTTTCTTGGCTGAGCTATATGTTAGTCTTCTCATATCATTCCAACAATTTTGCACTTTGTGCCCAAATTTGTTGCATGAAAAGCACCTAACCGAGCTGTTGGAACTTCCAATACTTCTTTGATCCACTTCATTTCTCCATGCCTGAGCATATCCCTGACTGTAGGCATTTGTCTTTTGATCTTCAAATCTTCTTGCTGATACCATTGCTGATATGTATGGAGTATTTCTTCTTGCTTGATTTCTTTGACTGGCACATTCATGTGCTTTTTGTCCAAACCCACTGCAAGAGTAGCATCTCAATGTGTGACATGTGGCAGCAACATGTCCGACTTGATTGCATGTCCAACATCTCACTGAGACATTGGGGCTTCCAGCCCTTCTCCTTCCATAGAACCTACAATCCATAGCCTTGTGACCAAAGTTAGAACAACAATAACAATAACCATTGAAACCGCTTTCATACCTAGGTCTTGGAGCTATTTCCTTTATAAAGGTGCTTTGATGAACAGACCTAACTCCTTGCTTCACCTCTGACTTTCCAAAATTCTTGTTTTCATGTGCAGATGCCTGGGGGGCAACATTGGACGTTGATGGACCTGCTTCTGGAGTCTTCAGAGACCAAGCGTCATCTTCAAGTTTTTCTTTGTTCTTCTTGTAACCAAGACCAGTCTTGTCGAGCGGAGATCTTTGGCAATCTAAGATCTTATCTAGGACAATTGAACTGTCCTGGAGATTGACCAAGGCTTCATTTTTCTTATCTTTCTTCCTGAGACCAACTACCTCCAATTCCAGCTTCTGGACTGTCTCCTCCTTTTCTTTTAGCTGACTCTTCAAGATTTCATCTGTCCTCTTGGCTTCCTCCAGCTGAGTCTTCAGATCATGATTGACCTCTCTAGTTTCTTCTAGCTCTTCAGCAGGCTTTTCTGATTCTTCCTTTTGGCTGATCAATTTGGTCTTTAATTGTTCAATTTCAGCATCCTTTTCTTTCATTTGATCTCGCAACTCTTTGTCCTTGACTTTAAGCTTTTGAAGAAACACTTTCATTGACATGGTCTTCTGCTGATATTCATTCAAGGAGTCCAAGATTTCCTTTTTGAACTTCGTGAATTCACTCTGGTTCAGATCTACTGTGTTTAGGAACCAATTTGCTCTAAGATCAATATTTAGCAATGTGAGATGTATCTGATGTGCAGTCTTTGGTATCCTTTCATCATCTTCTGCAAGAACCTTCTCAATTTCATCACACAAGCTATCATTATAATCACAAGAATCCATACCTTTACTAGAGTCCTCTTCTTGTTTGTCTTCTTCTTGATTGAGCTCTTCTGGGGGCTTGTCTTCAGATTTTTGATCTGTCTTTTCGGGTTCTGGTCTTGCCTTCTGATACTCACTCTCCAGCTTGAACCATAGGTCTTTTGCTGAAGTGTACTCTCCTACACTTTCCTTCACTGAACTGGGAAGTCCATCCATGAGGAACTTCAAAGCTATAGTGTTGTACTTCTTTGCTTCCTTCTGTGCAACTGGTTTTCCTTTCTTGTTTGAAGGAGCCGCTAGATTGATGACAATTTCTCAAATCCCAAACTTCTTCAGATAAGCCTTCATTTTGCTTCTCCAACTGAAATAATCTGCAATATCAAGTACGGGTACGTCATTGCTTGATGACACTTTATTTTCCTCCATAGTGTCTAAGGATCTCCTTCAAGCTTGCCAGGCTCGTGACGAAGGCCTGCTCTGATACCAATTGTAGACACTGAGAGGGGGGGATGAATCAGTGTGCAGCCAATTTTAACCTTTTCACAGTTTATCAGGGTTAGCTACTAATTCATCAATTCATTACTCTATCATAAACATTTCATAAAGATCTTCCACTTCATTATTCATAAATCAAAAGCAGTTAAACCATCAAGAGCCATAACACAGAAGAACACCTCATCATATGAGTTTGTAATCTTTTTATATTATTTGGGTCCGGCTACAACCGTTAGGAAAAATCAGCTCCTACTTATACATAGAGCACCTACTCTTAATCCAGGACCCTGCCTGGTTTTCTTAGACCCTGCTAAGAAGTGGTTGAGGTATCCTAACCTCAGAAGCAAGACAATCTTGCTCTTACATTAAGGCTTACTGTCATCGTACACAAGACAACTCCGTCATATCATCAACACTGCTTGTCACCTGAAACCACATTCCAACTCAACCAACTGCTGCAAATCATCTCTGCTCATCATATAAATTCTGTTGTAACACTAACAACACTGCTGGCGCTTCATTCTTCACTTCATCACCATCGTGTTATGGATGTACTACTGTAGGATGCACTACTGTACTACTGCTTGTACACTCCTATACACACCCTCAGACTTCATTATTCATGCAGACCCAATCAATTCTGAACTTGTGCATACCATGCTTGTCAAGATCAGCACAGTCAAGCATTCGGCTTTGTGACTGTCAAGCATCAACTTAGATTAGGGATGTCATCATACACCATCAATCTCTAATATTGTTTCATCAATTTTCAATAGAAAATAAAGACTTCAGACTGTTTGTAAATATCAAACCCAGACTAGGCATTATCATCACAGTCTTCACTTTGCCATCAAATACAGGACCATGCACAAATGCTGAGAAACTTGGACTGTCCAAACACCATAGAAGATTCAGGACTGTCACTTAGCAACAAAAGAACATCAAAATCAACTCACCAATAATGTAACCTCTATTTGTTGAGATAAATGGATCTGAGGCTGCCTCAAGTATGTACAAGCTCAGAGGTTTGATCTCATCTCTTCAGCAAATGTCTGCACAAGAGCAACACTCCAATAAATGTAGCAGTTTCAACACCCCAATGTGCTGGTATGAGAATAATAGAACTTACTGGTTCTCAGTCTTCTTGAATTCAAAGCATATAGTCTTCAATCAAAAGATGCAGTCATAAGAGAGGTAAGATCCTCAAATCAACAACTTCAGATCTGGCAGCCTTATCAGGTATCTTTATATGTTCCGGTGAAACTAGGAGAATATTCTCTGGCTTTAAGTCCGTGTGTGTAAGTTTGAGATCATGCATATATGCAACAGCCTTGAGAAGCAGCTTTATCTTGATTTGTAAGTGTACGCGGAACATCAATTTCAATCAATGCTGCAGCCCAATATTTTGGTACATTTCGCACAACCTTAATGGCTGCATATTCTTTCTTTTCTTGATCCCAACACTCCAGAACTTGCCCAAAGGTCCCTGGCAATATATAGTGGATTAACAGCCTTCTCTGAGATCAGGAAATAATATACAGTGCACTGGTACAGAGTCCTGTAGATGATTGTTTGTTGGAGTACGATGGCCCTTCCTTCCCTGATCTCTGAGTAACAAGAAATTCCTCCCAAAATCAGCTCCACGTAACACTAACACGCCCAGTAGGAGAAGGGTATCCACCGAGTAAATATACATAATTCTTTAATCAGCAAGAGGAGACAGGAAGGCCCACGATCTCAATGAGATCTGGACAAGCAAATAACTGATTGAAAAGACCTCGATTTATGCAGCAACTTTGCTGTAGCAGGTGGTAGAGAGAGTTGAGTGTACACAGTTGATGGGCAGCGTCCTCCATAGTCTAAATATTCCTCAGTCCATCGATTTCATCTTTTCAAAAAAAAATTCAGACTGGTTGACCTCAGCGACTATACACCCAAGATTAAAAATAAATAAAAATTAAAAGTTTGCAACATAAGATCTCAACTGCTACCTTGGTCTGCAAACTCTCCATCAAATATCACTTCATCAGCTATCTGCAGCTCCCTTAGATCACCAACAAAAATTTCAGAGCTAGAATAATTTCCCACGAAATCAGTCCAAGAAATTTGATCTCAGAAATGGCCGAAATTTCCACAGTTCAGCGAGTACCCAAATTCCCACGATTGCTCTAATTGTCACAAAAAAAAAATTCCACGCTGATAAAAAGTATTTCCACGCTGCCGCTCAATTAAAAATTCCTCTGCTGCTCATTAAATCGCAGAGCTCTCCATAAAACTGCTCCGTAATTCTTCTTCACGCAAATGAGAGCACAATGCTCTATTTATACAAAATCTATAACTATATTTAGGAGCCGACCTGTAAATAAAATCAATTTTTTAATTCTTATTTTTATTTAAATTCTGAGCCGACTTCTAGAACCAATTTTTGGCCGATATATAAAAAAAATGGAGCCGACATGCTATTGATCTGAGCCGACACGCTATTGGTTGTCCATCGTCATTCTGGGCATGAGAAAAGTCGCTACAGGTAGTAGGGAGAAGTCTGCATTTTATATCAGTTCACTACAGCGAAAATCACTTCCAATGAGCCACTACAGCACTCAAATGTACCACTGCTAGACTATAGGGAGGCTGCCATCTTGACCTTGTTTAAGGTGAGCCAATAAATCTGAGTTGTTATCCTTTATTTACTGCTGCTGTGTAAACTGATATTTATGTGTGAATGCTCTGATCTTTTATATATCATATGACATATACATATGTTACCTGAGCACATGTCATTGTCAAATGATATACTATGTAGACACTAAACAACTCTCCATGAGATAAAAATAAGTATAATACAAATCAGATCTGGTGTTAGAGGTACCGCACTTAATCTGCATAGAGAAATTAGCTAGACGGAAACTGACAACTAGGAACCAGTAAGGGATTTAAAACCTCAGTCATTGATCTCAACACTTTACCCATTGCTGCTTATGGCCTTAGATTCTCTTATGCTTATGGGAAGATCATGCTAGGATGATATATTATTATAATCCTCTCTAGAATCAAGATAAGCCAAACAATGGCATCTACACCAGGGCATGTACCGAAGGCATGTACATAATTCCACCAAGGGCATCAAGGCCATCATCATCAACTTGAGGGTCCAAAGACATTCCGTGGGGCCACTGCAAGACCAGGTTGGCATCAATGACAATTTCATCAACAATCTCCCCCTTTGTCATTGATGACAACAACTCATGCTCCCCCTATGAGCATGCTCTCCCTTTGACTTCATCTCTCCCCCTTTAGCATCAATGGCAAAGGGTGCCCACATACCTGTCTCTGAAATCTCTGATCACTGTTGACTACTCCCCCTATAAATCTGCCCGATCCTAGGACCTGTCTGTATGCCTGGAGTAACTATCCTTTCTCCTTTGAGTTCATTCTCCAGCCTCATGAACTCAAGGTGTGTTAAGGTCTTTGAGAGACCTTACACTTGGCTTGCCATATGGAAGCCACCCTCCCTACTCTGATCAGCTTCTCCTATCTGCAACTGCTCTGTCTTCCTCATCCATACCTGCTTTTTGATATCTGTCTATTGAGCATCTGTTCTTTTATAGTCCTTGCTGGTTTTCTTGGCTGAGCTATATGTTAGTCTTCTCATATCATTCCAACAGTTTTGCGCTTTGTGCCCAAATTTGTTGCATGACAAGCACCTAACTGAGCTGTTGGAACTTCCAATACTTCTTTGATCCACTTCATTTCTCCATGCCTGAGCATATCCCTAACTGTAGGCATTTGTCTTCTGATCTTCAAATCTTATTGCTGATACCATTGCTGATATGTATGGAGTATTTCTTCTTGCTTGGCTTCTTTGACTGGCACATTCATGTGCTTTGTGTCCAAACCCATTGCAAGAGTAGCATCTCAATGTGTGACATGTGGCAGCAACATGTCCGACTTGATTGCATGTCCAACATCTCACTGAGACATTGGGGCTTCCAACCCTTCTCCTTCCATAGAACCTACAATCCATAGCCTTGTGACCAAAGTTAGAACAACAATAACAATAACCATTGAAACCACTTTCATACCTGGGTCTTGGAGCTATTTCCTTTATGAAGGTGCTTTGATGAACAGACCTAACTCCTTGTTTCACCTCTGACTTTCCAAAATTCTTGTTGTCATGTGCAGGTGCCTGGGGGGCAGCATTGGACGTTGATGGACCTGCTTTTGGAGTCTTCAGAGACCAAGCATCATCTTCAAGTTTTTCTTTGTTCTTCTTGTAACCAAGACCAGTCTTGTCGAGCGGAGATCTTTGGCAATCTAAGATCTTATCTAGGACAATTGAACTGTCCTGGAGCTTGACCAAGGCTTTATTTTTCTTATCTTTCTTCCTGAGACCAACTACCTCCAATTCCAGCTTCTGGACTGTCTCCTCCTTTTCTTCTAGCTGACTCTTCAAGATTTCGTCTGTCCTCTTGGCTTCCTCCAGCTGAGTCTTCAGATCATGATTGACCTCTCTAGTTTCTTCTAGCTCTTGAGCAGGCTTTTCTAATTCTTCCTTTTGGCTGATCAATTTGGTCTTTAATTGTTCAATTTCAGTATCCTTGTCTTTCATTTGATCTCACAACTCTTTGTCCTTGACTTTAAGCTTTTGAAGCAACACTTTCATTGACATGGTCTTCTGCTGATATTCATTCAAGGAGTCCAAGATTTCCTTTTTGAACTTCGTGAATTCACTCTGTTTCAGATCTACTGTGTTTAGGAACCAATTTGCTCTAAGATCAATATTTAGCAATGTGAGATGTATCTGATGTGCAGTCTTTGGTAGCCTTTCATCATCTTCTACAAGAACCTTCTCAATTTCATCACACAAGCTATCATTATAATCACAAGAGTCCATACCTTTACTAGAGTCCTCTTCTTGTTTGTCTTCTTCTTGATTGAGCTCTTCTGGGGGCTTGTCTTCAGATTTCTGATCTATCTTTTCGGGTTCTGGTCTTTCCTTCTGATACTCACTCTCCATCTTGAACCATAGGTCTTTTGCTGAAGTGTACTCTCCTACACTTTCCTTCACTGAACTGGGAAGTCCATCCATGAGGAACTTCAAAGTTGTAGTGTTGTCCTTCTTTGCTTCCTTCTGTGCAGCTGGTTTTCCTTTCTTGTTTGAAGGAACCGTTGGATTGATGACAATTTCCCAAATCCCAAACTTCTTCAGATAACCCTTCATTTTGCTTCTTAACCTGAAATAATCTGCAATATCAAGTACGGGTACGTCATTGCTTGATGACACTTTCTTTTCCTCCATAGTGTCTAAGGATCTCCTTCAAGCTTTCTAGGCTCGTGATGAAGGCCTGCTCTGATACCAATTGTAGACACTGAGAGGGGGGGCTGAGTCAGTGTGTAGCCAATTTTAACCTTTTCACAGTTTATCAGGGTTAGCTACCAATTCATCAATTCATTACTCTATCATAAACATTTCATAAACATCTTCCACTTCATTATTCATAAATCAAAAGTAGCTAAACCATCAAGAGCCATAACAAAGAAGAACACCTCATCATATGAGTTTGTAATCTTTTTATATTATTTGGGTCCGGCTACAACCGTTAGGCAAAATCAGCTCCTACTGATACATAGAGCACCTACTCTTAATCCAAGACCCTGCCTGGTTTTCTTAGACCCTGCTAAGAAGTGGTTGAGGTATCCTAACCTCAGAAGCAAGACAAGCTTGTTTTTATATTAAGGCTTATTGTCATCGTACACAAGACAAATCTGTCATATCATCAACACTGCTTGTCACCTGAAACCACATTCCAACTCAACCAACTGCTGCAAATCATCTCTGCTCATCATATAAATTCTGTTGTAACACTAACAACACTGCTGGCCATTCATTCTTCACTTCATCACCATCGTGTTATGGATGTACTGCTGTAGGATGCACTGATGTACTACTGCTTGTACACTCCTATACACACCCTCAGACTTCATTAGTCATGCATACCCAGTCAATTCTGAACTTGTGCATACCATGCTTGTCAAGATCAGCACAGTCAAGCATTCAGCTTTGTGACTGTCAAGCATCAACTTATATTAGGGCTGTCATCATACACCATCAATCTCTAATACTGTTTCATCAATTTTCAATAGAAAATAAAGACTTCAGACTGTTTGTAAATATCAAACCCAGACTGGGCATTATCATCACAGTCTTCACTTTGCCATCAAATACAGGACCATGCACAAATGCTGAGAAACTTGGATTGTCCAAACACCATAGAAGATTCAGGACTGTCACTTAGCAACAAAAGAACATCAGAATCAACTCACCAATAATGTAACCTCTATCTGTTGAGATAAATGGATCTGAGGCTGCCTTAGGTATTTACAAGCTCAGAGGTTTGATCTCATCTCTTCAACAAATGTCTGCACAAGAGCAACACTCCAATAAATGTAGCAGTTTCAACACCCCAATGTGCTGGTATGAGAAGAATAGAGCTTACTGGTTCTCAGTCTTCTTGAATTCAAAGCATATAGTCTTCAATCAAAAGATGCAGTCATAAGAGAGGTAAGATCCTCAAATCAACAGCTTCAGATCTGGAAGCCTTATCAGGTATCTTTATATTTTCCGGTGAAACTAGGAGAATATTCTCTGTCTTTAAGTCCGTGTGTGTAAGTTTGAGATCATGCATATATGCAACGGCCTTGAGAAGCAGCTTTATCTTGATTTGTAAGTGTACGCAGAACATCAATTTCAATCAATGTTGCAGCCCAATATTTTGGTACATTTCGCACAACCTTAATGGCTGCATATTCTTTCTTTTCTTGATCCCAACACTCCAGAACTTTCCCAAAGGTCCCTGGCAATATATAGTGGATTAACAACCTTCTCTGAGATCAGGAAATAATATACAGTGCACTGGTACAGAGTCCTGTAGATGATTGTTTGTTGGAGTACGATGGCCCTTCCTTCCCTGATCTCTGAGTAACAAGAAATTCCTCCCAAAATCAGCTCCACGTAACACTAACACGCCCGGTAGGAGAAGGGTATCCACCGAGTAAATATACAGAATTCTTTAATCAGCAAGAGGAGACACGAAGGCCCACGATCTCAATGAGATCTGGACAAGCAAATAACTGATTGAAAAGACCACGATTTATGCAGCAACTTTGCTCTAGCAAGTGGTAGAGAGAGTTGAGTGTACACAGTTGATGGGCAGCGTCCTCCATAGTCCAAATATTCCTCAGTCCATCGATTTCATCTTTTCATAAAAAAAAATCAGACTGGTTGACCTCAGCGACTATACACCCAAGATTAAAAATAAATAAAAATTAAAAGTTTGCAACATAGGATCCCAACTGCTGCCTTGGTCTGCAAACTCTCCATCAAATATCACTTCATCAGCTATCTGCGGCTCCCTTAGATCACCAACAAAAATTTCAGAGCTAGAATAATTTCCCACGAAATCAGTCCAACAAAATTGATCTTAGAAATGGCCGAAATTTCCACAGTTCAGCGAGTACCCAAATTCCCACGATTGCTCTAATTGTCACAAAAAAAAAAATTCCACGCTGATAAAAAGTATTTCCACCCTGCCACAATTATTTCCACGTTGCCGCTCAATTAAAAATTCCTCTGCTGCTCATTAAATCGCAGAGCTCTCCATAAAACTGCTCTGTAATTCTTCTTCACGCAAATGAGAGCACAATGCTCTATTTATACAAAATCTATAACTATATTTAGGAGCCGACCTGTAAATAAAATCAATTTTTTAATTCTTATTTTTATTTAAATTCTGAGCCGACTTCTAGAACCAATTTTTGGTCGATATATAAAAAAAATGGAGCCGACATGCTATTGATCTGAGCCGACACGCTATTGGTTTTCCATCGTCATTCTTGGCATGAGAAAAGTCGCTACAGGCAGTAGGGAGAAGTATGCATTTTATATCAGTTCACTACAGCGAAAATCACTTCCAATGAGCCACTACAGCACTCAAATGTACCACTGCTAGACTATAGGGAGGCTGCCATCTTGACCTTGTTTAAGGTGAGCCAATAAATCTGAGTTGTTATCCTTTATTTACTGTTGCTGTGTAAACTGATATTTATGTGTGAATGCTCTGATCTTTTATATATCATATGACATATACATATGTTACCTGAGCACATGTCATTGTCAAATGATATACTATGTAGACACTAAACAACTATCCATGAGATAAAAATAAGTATACTACAAATCAGATCTGGTGTTAGAGGTACCGCACTTAATCTGCATAGAGAAATTAGCTAGACGGAAACTGACAACTAAGAACCAGTAAGGGATTTAAAACCTCAGTCATTGATCTCAACACTTTACCCATTGCTGGTTATGGCCTTAGATTCTCTTATGCTTATGAGAAGATCATGCTAGGATGATATCTTATTATAATCCTCTCTAGAATCAAGATAAGCCAAACAATGGCATCTACACCAGGGCATGTACCGAAGGCATGTACATAATTCCACCAAGGGCATCAAGGCCATCATCATCAACTTGAGGGTCCAAAGACATCCCGTGGGGCCACTGCAAGACCAGGTTGGCATCAATGACAATTTCATCAACAGGTCCCCCACCATGTCAGGCCATCACATCGGTCCACCTGGCCATGTGAGGATCTCTAGGATCTCTATCCTCCAGTGGTACCTGAGGATGTAAAAGGGGGACCCGTTCCAGTAAGAACAAGATCACTATTGATCCATAGCCAAACTATTTGAGCTCTCCCTGTCGACACTTTGTCAGCTGAGCTTGTATGTTTGCAAGGACCCCCTTGCACCAGTTAAATATCTGTGGAGACATATAGTCCTGCACATAAAGCATTTGTGCCATGGTGGCTAAGTGAGGATCTTAGCTCCCCGCCATCCTCGTAATGGTGAACATTATGGAACGTAATGGGCGTTCTTGCACATCTTTAATGGGAATCTTCCCACTAGATGCACGGGTGTTGGGAACACAATGCTGCTGGATCATATCATCCACGGTCTGATCACTCCCACGTGATCCAGTAAGTAGCACGTTGTCCCCTCTTCAGGACAATCTAGTCAAAAAATATATTTCCTCGACATCTATGGTAAGCTCATGCTCACCGATCACAAAGTATTGCTGGCCGCATCCCAGCATCGGAGCATGTGAGTCAATAGTGGGATTTGGGATCTCATCCCCTAGAATCAGAAGAACTTGAGGAGCCCACAGTTCCTCAATGCTTCTACACACCATGGGTCGTTTGCAGCTTGTTCATCATCCAATTCATGTTCCCGTACTCGCCATTCCAAAACCATTTTGATGCTTAGAACCTTCCAATAGAGGAGTATAAACAATGTTAGAACTTGCTTCAACCACTGGCAGTCTTTCTTTTGAGATTGGCTTGAATTTGGGGATGGACGTCTTCGTCGTCCCAACCCATTTTTGCAAACAGAGTGATGTCATCGCAGTCCACCTATGAGACCCTTGCGAGGAATCGGTCTCATCGCAGTCCCAGAAAAGGCCAACTGCAACAATCCGAGGGCGCAATGGCCCTTCCCAAATCAAGCTAAAACCCAAAAAAATGACTGAAATTCAAAAATGTGAACCACTACAATCTTGCTGGATGAAGTTTAGGGTTACCAGCTCCTGACAGCGAGTGAAATGGCTGCTTGTAGCTCCCGGAATCGACGAGTGAATATTTGGCTCCAAATGGCACTACTCCTCCCAAATTTGGCAAATATAACAATGGTGACTATGTTTGGTTTTCATTTCTATTTATAAACAAAATAGAATATTCCCTTTTCAAATATTTGATGCAATTATGCCATTTGCTATAGTTTGGATCGGTTTTATTATATTCGAACGTTCGGTTGACTATCTGACCTAGTTCTCGAGTATGCATGAGTTGTGAAGTACCTTTCTACGCCATTTTTCATATTGGAACAATCATCTCAGGTATGAACACCCCTTTTGTATTTTTTCATTTATATTTTTGCTTCATTAGATTTTAATTATTTAATGATCATGAGCTTACTCTTTGTTCTTTCTCATGCTCTTGAAACCATGAGAATACATTATAGAGTTACGATTTATCACTTTTTCGGGTTTGTTAAACTCCTACGGAAAAGGAACCCCCCGAAGTCTATCTTTAAGCTCTTTTCAGGCTCTCGAAATACGAAAATATTGCCAAGCAAACTTGTCACATTCACGCTTGTAAAAGAATCTGAACGGTCGTCTCCCTGGTGATAGTTTACCCCTTTTTCGGACTAGGGGGCACTAGTTACGAAAAAGGTATACTCCAGTCAATCATGACTGGAATAGTCCTCTCCCGCATTGTTTTACCCTTTTTTTGGGTGATGAGGCTAACTTTACGAAAAAGGACCGTTGGAGTCTTCTTCAGTTCTTTTCAGACTCTCTAAACATGAAATGACGACCGAGTTTACCTTCTATGGACTCGTTAAACTCTTACATTGAAGGGCTCGCCTTGGGACGAACCCCTCCTATCCCAGGTTCGAAAAATATTTGGGATTGGACTCATATATGAGATGAGCTATACCGAGCATCTGGTTACCCTCATCAAGCTCGTAAAATACACATGAGGCACTCATCGTTCATGATGGGGGAAAAGGAAAGATTTTACGTTACACACTTTGTTAGTGGTAGTACGTAATCATTCTTGAACATGGCACTCATCTGCATTTGCATACAGCACTTGGATCATCTATTTGTCCTCGAGTTCTGCTTACTTCCTGAGTCTTGTTACTCCTTTGAGTCATTCAAAGAAATCTTCCATCATCAGTCGCATTAGGAATTTGTGTCGTACTCATCATGTCAATACTGTCAAGTCATGCCATGCCCATGTTCAAGAATACGTCTATCATTTATCATCTGTAGTCAGTACGCCCGCCACCATGTCGGTCTACTCTGAGTCAGTCTTGCATGTTACTATACCGTCCGACCTACTCTACACATCTTTTGTCGTGTTTCGTATCAATTTATGGGGGATTCATCATGGCCCTCCTTCGACGAATTCATCCTTGTCGACATCAACTCATCATCCGAGGACTGAATCTAGCAACCAACCAAGTACCTTGGCCCTGCATGCCTCAATGGCAGGTTACCTCGCTTTCAACATGAGTTTACATCATTGACTCTTGATTAAAATATTTCATCTTGCGTTCGACTTCAACTCACTTATTCACGCTTGATGATATGTACTGTGATACCTTCGAAATCATTGACAGCAATGGTGATCTCCCTTGCGCTTGTTAACGGTTTACATCAATGACCGGTAATCAAGTGGTTTCTACCATGTTCGACGTCAAGACATTTGTAATCACAATGATAGATTCATATCATTGCGGGTTCACCTTGAAGACCCTGGGGAGTCATGTTTTACCCAGGTTGCAATGGAGTTTGTACTGAGTTATATTACATGGATCCAAATTTGTATTGGTCGTGACTGTGTTATCATCTCATCATGGATCTACACTTGTGTCTAGTAGCCATGATTGTGTTCAGTCAGTCATTACTACCATGGATCTGCATTGTATTGGTCGGCAGCCATGTTGTGAGTCATTTGAGACTGTATACTCAGAGTCAGTTGTACTACAGCATCGTCTATTGGGTGTGTGAGCTATCTCGAATAAAAACACCTAATATTAATTATCAACTAGGATCAGTAAAATTAGATTTGAAGCAAAATATATGCCAAGGTAGAAAAGGTTCTAAAGTTTCAAGTTTGTGAGACGTAAAAAATGTTTAATAAGGAAAAATATCGAAAGATCTTTCAAAATGAAAAACCAAGTTAAATATTTAACAATACAACTAAATCACAGATCAGAATCGTACTAGATCATACTACTCTACTTCTATGGTTAATTAATAAGAAAGATGGAAACAAATACTGAAACACAAATTACTTCTAGAAAAGTAAGAAACTACTAAATTAAACTTCCAGATAACAACTATGAACATAATCAGAGCTACGGAGATTAGATGTTTAATAGGGAGAACTTGTAAATGTAAATTAATTCAGACTAAACCATCTAATTCCACTCTTCTTTATTACGTACATAAAATGTAATAGGAACTGGAGTAAATGTATCGTAATGACTTTCAAAAGTAATAAGGAAGCTAAATGGAAGTAAATCTAACTTAACTTCTACAAACAAATGTAAACTAAAAATCAACAAACTACCACCAACTTTAAACATTTTGAGCTACTGTCTATCCATATGTGAACAACATGAAACTAATATAAGTTAGAAGCAAATAAAAAACTTAACAAAGATGTTAAACTGAATTATATTAGATTTGGAAGAAAGTAGAAAACTTGATAAAGATATTTTATTATTGATCCAGATCTTGCAATATGACATCTTCATTAAATAGAAACAAGTCTTAATATTAACAAGCTAAAACAACTCAACGAATAGAATTATCAACTATATCTTGGAAACAAACTATTTAGGAACAATATTTATACATTCTGAACAGTAACTAAGTAACAAAACTGGTTAAAGGACTGAATGTTGGAAGAAAGATAAGAAGGGGATAAGGAGGAAATGAGAAAGGGGGAAATAATGATGAAATTGAATTAAAAACTCCAAATAACATAAAACAAGATTAAATTGCATCTCAAACTATTAAGGAGGAACGGGAAGAACGATTATTAAGAGGCAGATGAAATTAGATTCGGAAAAAGGCCTAAAACAATACAGAAAACACACAGGTCTGAATGACGATCCGAATGCCGGTCTGAATGGCAGTCCAAATGACAATCTGAATGGAGGAAAACGTTTTAAAGTGAGGGAAAGAAGATTTTTTGGATGATTTAATTACCAGCTGGCTTATGCAAGTGATCCTACTGTGCAGGGGAAGCAATAGAGAGATGATTAGAGGCTAAGAAATTATCTATGCAAATCATTACCTAAGAGGAAGAATGATTTTATAAGAAGTAGGAAGAAGGTTGGAATAGAAGAAGGGAGAAGGTTGGAATAGAAGAAGGAAGAATTAACCTACAACAAATAGGAAGAAAAACTAACAAAGGAAGAGAAAGAAAGGAATGCTAACTATGGAAGAATTTGGAAGCAATATATAACTATGATAATGGAAGAAGGACTGAAAACAAACTACAAATTATCAAACTACTGAACTATTGGTCGACCATTTTAACTCAGAAGAACGAAGGTTGTACTAACAACAGAATATTAATTACAGAGGAATGAAGATAATACACACAGGAAAAATGAATTAGATTACACACAGGAAATAAACTAGTTAATTGCAAGAAAAGAAATGCAGAAAATGTAAATAAAACCTCCAGTTGATGAGGGGGCCTTCCCAGCAATCGTAGGGTGAACTAGCTCAACTTAAATGACTACCAGCGGAACATCAACGAGCTGCTACTTCCATTAACTTGATAAAAATTATAGACTCTGTCTTCACACTATCTACGACTGCAAATTCTTGGACTAAGACTGAAAAACCATCGTGAATTCAGAAGCTAACTCGTCTCAATCACAGAGACAACTATTTATAAGTTACAATGGTGAGAGGGTCGATAGAGTCAACCTCTCTATTAATAGGAGTGTTTAAATGATTGTAACAGCTGATTAAATTGATGCATGCCAACGCAGGGGGCATCCTTCAGACTTTGACGGAGTTAGTTCCTTCTCATAGCAGCTGTAGGGGGCATCTACCCAAATCCACGGCGTCAATCATTTCCAATTCGAACAACTGAGCATTCGTTTCCTCAAAACGTGAGCAGAAGCATATGCCGGAGCGTTGAAGTGGGAACGGGAGTTGCGTTGGCATACTGAACATGGGCGTGGGAGTTATGTCGGCCAACTGAGTGTGAACAGACCTCCTTCCATAATGACGGTGTGCAAGAGCTGAGCAGACGTGCGTGATTCCAGGCTGAGTGCACAGACGAATCAATTCTTGGAGCGTTGATGTGGACATGAAATGCGCTGGCAAGCTCAGTGAACTTGAGGATGGATTTACTAGAGAAATATCTCATTAACCATCAACACCACATGTCAAAAAAAACCCGCGTGTCCTTCTCTTCATTCAATGGTCTGAGATGTGTCAACCACGGATTTCGCAGGCTGAACAGGAGGCTGAACGATGAGCTGTACGAGTTTAAGCTTAGCACGTAGCACATAATCTGAATGAAAGGGTCATTTGCAAAACGTAGCCTGTCAATTAAAACCATAAGTGTTAATTATGCCCAAAAACATCATTTTAATCATGAATAAACCATAATATGCGAAACATAAACAAGATCTGCATGGTAAGTGAATTCGTGCATACCTAGACTGTTTGATGAGCTGAATGGCTAAGAAAACAACTTACTATAGAAAAATGATGGAAATAATGCCATTTCGAATGAATTAAATGATAAAAAATGGTGACAAAATTGGACACCAACATTCCCCCAAACCAGAGTCATGCCAGGTCCCACTGAGCAAAACAAAAAGTGATTAGGAAGAAGGCTGAGCTATGATAGCAATGGTCTTTGACTCAGATGATGGAAATGCATACTTGGCCTGGAGCTTCTTGAAATGACCCCTTAAGGAATTATACTTTACTCTAAGGACAGCATTGGATATTATTTTGGCGTTAACCGAGCATTCAGTGCTTTTCAATTGTGTACGAAACATCTTATTTTCTTCAAGGAGCTCGGAGATTATCTCCACATAGCTTTGACTTTGTTCTGTTAATTGTGTTATCTATTGGGTTAACTGATCCCACTTTTGCTGACTCGAAATAGGTTGTTCTATATCATGCTCCAAGTCTATTTGAGGACTCTTCTCTTTTGGAGATGTCTTAACATTAATAGTCTGTTCTTTAGAGCTTTTGTCTTTGTTACATGCAAGAGAGCTTCTAGAAACACAGGCTTCACTCATCTGAACAGATGCATTAGCTAGTGTGAGGAGGGATGACTCAAAGGTATGATCGTCCAACTGAATATTTGAGCATGAGGGTTGACTGATAGTTTGAATGTCAAGTTGATCATTGGACTGGTCATAATTCGTCTCTCTAGGTTTAGTAGGAGAATGTATTGAATGGACAGAGTGCATATTATCTAAGGGACTCTCATCAAATCGTATATGTTTAGCGTTTGGTTCTTCTTGGGCATGAAGGTGTTCTTGAGAAGGGGAAGATTTGACAGTAGATAAATGAGGGTTTAATATCTCAAAAACAAAATGGTCCCAAGTCTGACCTCTCTCCTCTAGCTGATGAATGATTGAAAGCTTAATGAGACAATGGTGATATAAGCTGCAAGAAGGGTTAATGGTATTCTTTCTAACTTGACTCGACATCTTTCCTAAGCTCTTTAGAAAGTAGAATGGGAAATTTAAGGTCTGATTATTGACAAAATGAGCTAACAGTCTAACATGGAAAGCTTTAAAAATAGTGAACTTACCTTCACAGGTGACTAAGTGAATGATAATGGTCAAAAGATCCAAGTAATATGGCTTGATCCATTCTCTATGAAAACCTTTGGTGCTAGTAATGTGTTGAAAACCGGGCTTGAGAGCGAACTGGTGAGCTTCTCGTGGAAGAAACAAATGCTTGTGCCATCGGGCACCTTCTCTAGGGAGCTTCGTAGCTAACGTTACTGACTCTTCTGTCACGGAGAAAACAAGATGGCCAACCTTGGCCGTTTTTCCATCGAAACCTTTGGCAAACAACAACGAAATCTCATGGTTGTGACCATCAAGGCGGTGGAGAAACGGATTCCAACCTGCTTGAGAGAATAACTCATGGCATCTTTTAAACTTAGGGATATGAAGAAGATCTTGGTAGCTACCAAGTTCGCAACGGTTAGGCATTGCTGATAGAGGACGGGGGAAACAACAGATAAATGTAGGGGATACAAGGAATTTGCAGAGGACGCAACTCGCAAAGAGAAGAATGAAGGGTGAACAGAGTGACGCAGAAATTCACACAACCATCAGTTAAATTGAGGTATGTTTGGATGGCTGGATGGTCATAGGTAAATCGTGTTTTGAAATATCACACATGTACTTTGAAGATCTTGAGTTAAGTGCCAATATTGAAGTGCGTGAATTCGGTAGATGCGTGTTTGGTATAGCGTACTCAACCGTGTCCAAATCCAAGCTTTGGACAGGTTGAACGAAATTCACGTAATGGGATATTCTACACATGGAAGATCACAAGGATCCGATCCATATGCTGGCGATCTATATGACAGGTAAGACCATAGTGGTCATACAATGATTCAAAATGACACAAGATTTATTCATTTAACAAGATGAGATGAATAAGGAAATCAAACCAAGTGTGAGATTTGATGTTTGATTGATCCCTATCATCATTGGTTAGTCATAATTTTAAAAAATATCTAGCATGCTATTTGATATATACAAGCTAAAATTTCTTCATCACTTTTATTCAAAACGTTGCTTATTTGCTGCATTCGTCACTTCATTTGGATCGGCATTCAATCCGTCATTCAGCCTTTCATACAGACTTTTGTATACAAACTTTTATTGCTGAAACCAACTAGAACTGATTTTTGCAAGGAATTTTTAAGGTTGTTAGTGCACAGAAAATGCTGTAAACTTTTCTTTCTGGAACTTTTTAAGTCATGTCCCCTTTTTGTTTGTCTTTAATTAAAACAATTCGCCTTCTACTTTTGCATTAACCTGCAAACATCTATCACTTTCAGAGATAAATAATAAAAAAATATGAATAATAAAAAAAAATAGTTTAAAACAGTTCTAATCCTCCCCCAAACCAAAGATATGGTTGTCCTCAAGCCAACAAAAAGAGCATTAGATATTCAATTATTTTATCAATAGCTGAAAAATGTTGTGATTCTTTTCTCAAGAAAATGAAATATTGACTAAACATGTAGATGATTCAGATATGCACATTTATCATAAAGAATAGAACAGTGCTTAAAAGAACCATATGAAGAATGATAGTATAATTTGATATGAAATATTCCATAGGAAAACTAGCCATCCATGACTCATTTTAAAGGTTTCTTGTCATCCCAAGATATAGATAAGGTGCTCGCAAAGCTTGTGACATTTTTATAATTATGGGTCCCATTTCTAGGATAATAACATCCTAGGTATTGTTTGAATTAGATGAGAAGGTCCAAGTTCAACTTACAGTTATTCTCTAATGACAGTATAGATGATTGGCCAAAACATGTGTTTGTATACTCAGGTTTCTTATATATGAATCATGTGCATAGTAATGCATTAACCGATCGCTTTTACCCGATATTGACCTGCTGCCAGCAGGCCTATTCAGTACCCCAACAGGTTTATCTTGGCACCATGCAAGCATAGTCCCGCTGCTAGTGAGCATGTTCAATACCCCGGTGGGTTTACTTGCATTTACCTAGCTTCCTTGTTTAAGATTTTACTTAGCATGGACCCGCTGCCAACATGCATGTTCAGTACCCTGGAGGGTTTGCTTCGTATAATGATGTATATATATATATATATATATATATATATATATATTGTAAGGAAGCCATTTGGTACTAGAGTGTGCTAAGCCTTCTAAACACATAATTCGACATATTAGAACGAACCTTTATGAGCAACTTTTACTTATAATAGACAAAGTTAAAGATCATGTCAAAAGATAATAACCTAAAGCTGTTCTTTGATCTATATCTATATTTTTCATAAGAATTCAGTAATGTTCCCCACAAGACTAAAAATAGCATTCACTTCTAAGTTACCTTTAAAAGATGCTTTAAGAGACAAGTTTTGATAATGATTCTAGGATAAGCCAATGATCCATAGGTGTAAGATAGTATTTTTTTTTTTAAGATCATAGCAATTAAGATAGGTCTTTTAAGCAACAGTTCTAAACGATAATCAGAAATTTGCATGCCTGAATAAAATACCATATTCAAAATCATAAATGAAATGGTTACTAAATAATATAAAGAACACTTTATCTTTTGCTAAAAATGTCAATTTCAACAATAATTGAAAATAAAAGAAGGGATTAGGATATATTGAAAAAAATATATATTTTAAGTGCTTCCCTTTCAATAATATTGTATGAGCGGATAAGGTCCTTGTAATTAAGCTGCAAAACCGTTGTTAAATGATTTTGATTTATTCAAAACAAAACATATGTACAAAAAAGTCATAAGAAATCTAAAAAGGGAGAAAGTTTTCCTATTTTTAATGGCAGAAATTTCATGAGCTGATCATACAAATGAATTCCCTATATAAATACAATCAGCTTGTCAGAAATAAGTCTTCATAATTGTAATTAAAACAAAAAAATATATATTTACATATGTACAAATGAAGACAATCCTTTAGGAATTTCAGGGACTAGGAGGAGGAGGAATGACTTCCTCTTCTACCAGCTCCATCTCTTGCTGTTGTAAGGCATTCTACACAAAGTCTTGTTTAGATAAAGGTTGGTGATAAAGTCTAAGTCTATGGCCATTTACAAGAAAGGAAGTTTGAGAATCATCAATTGTTTTAATTTTAACGGATCCATTATCGAAAGTTGTAACAATTTCATAAGGACCCATCCAGCAAGTAGTCAATTTATCTTTAAAATTTTTGTATCTCGAATCAAAAAGTAATGCCCAGTATCCTATTTTAAATTATTTTTGTTTAATGTATCTATCATGCCATTTTTTACGTTGATTTTGTATTAATATTGCTCGTTGGATAACATCCTATCTAATCTCGTCTAATTCATTTATTTGTAGGATTCGTTGTTTCTGTGCTTCTTCTAAATTCATTCCTAACTGAGAAACCATACGAAATGTCTTAACCTGAAATTCAATGGGTAGGAGAACCTGTTTGCCATAAACAAGTTCATAATGTGTGTGGCCAATGGTGTTTCTCCAAGTTATTCTATAAGCCCACAAGGATTCTGGGAGCCTATCTTCCCAGTCCTTGTGGTGTAACTGAATGGTCTTGGTCATGATAGCTTCTAATACTTTGTTCGTGCTTTCTACCTGACCATTCGCCCGAGGATGATATGGTGAAGATTTGCAATGTCTAATACCATATTTATTAGTAAGTTCTTTCATTAACTTGGAAGTGAATTGATATCCTTGATCGGTTACAATTTCCTTAGGTACACCAAATCGGGTAAATATTTCTTCATGCATAAATTCGACCACTGATTTCTCTGTGGCTCGGAATAAAGCTTTGGCTTCTACCCACTTGGTGACATAATCTGTACAAACTAGAATGTACTTCTTTTTATGAGACATAGGGGAAATTGGTCCAACAAAATCTAGAGCCCACTTTTCAAAAGGCTCAATCATACCTTGAGGTTGCAAAGGCATCTCATCAGATGGCATAGGTCTACCCATTCTTTGGCAACTATTGCATCCCTTAACATATTTGGCAGCATCCTTGAAGATGCTTGGCCAATAATATCCAGAATGTAAAACCTTATATGTTGTTCTTTTATCATAAAAGTGTCCACCGCAAGGTCCACCATGACATGCATGAAGAATCTCTGCCATCTCATCCTCTCATACACATCTTCTAATAATAAGGTCAGGACCGTACGAAAGAGATCATTATCCACCCAAAAATAGTTAGAGCTTTGAACTATGATTCTACGTTTTTCGGGTGGAGAGAGATAGTTTGGTAGCTTTCCAGTTGCCAAATAATTGGCTATGTCTGTGAACCATCGGGTTCGAACAAATACAGGGAATAAATGTTCATCTGGGAAGCTATCATCAACAGGACTATCATCATTGTCAATTTGAATTCGGGAGAGAAAGTCTGCTACTACATTCTCTCGACCAGGACAGTCAACAATGGTAATATTAAACGCTTGTAACAAAAGAAGCCACCGAGTCACCCTGCCATTGGTAACTAGTTTATTCATCAAGAATCTAATAGCATAATGATTGGTATGTATGAAAATTTCATATCCTGTGATATAATGACGAAACTTATTAATGGAATAGACTACTGCGAGAAACTCTTTTTCGGTAACAGTGTATTTCGATTCTGCAAGAGTCAAATTTGTACTAACGAAATAAATGGCATACGATAATTTTTCCTCTTTTTGACCTAAGACTGCCCCCTATAGCTATGTCGGATGCATCAGTAGATATATGAAAAGGAAGGGACCAGTTAGGGCCCCTAAGTACTGGTGCTACTGATAACTTTGCTTTTAAAGTTTCAAAAGCCTGTTGACAAGGTTCAGTCCATTGAAATTCTGTGTCCTTCATGAGTAGTTTGAACATGGGTGCGGCTATCTTGGTGAAATATTCTATAAAACACCTATAATAACCCGCATGGCCAAGAAAGATTCTAAATTCCTTCGGAGTCTTTGGAGGAGGAAGATTGACAATTATTTCTATCTTGGCAGGATCCACCTTGATACCTTGAAGAGAGACATGATGTCCTAGAACTATGCCCTCGATTAATAACATCTTGCATTTTTCATGACTAAGGGCTAAGTTTGTGTCCTAACATTGAATAAGAACTGTCTTGAGGTTATCAAGGGCTTCTTGGAAGGTATTACCATAGACTGTGAAATTGTCCATGTAGACCTCTACACAATCATGTATAAGGTCAACAAAGATACCTAGAAGTACACGTTGGAAAGTAGCAGGGGCATTACAAAGGCCAAATGGTAACACTGGATAGGCATAAGTCCCCCAAGAGCAAGTAAAGGTAGTCTTGTCTTGGTCCTCAGGTGCTATTAATATCTAATTGTATCCACTATACCCATCTAGGAAAGAAAAGTAGTGTTTCCCCAATAGGGTATCTAACACCTGATCTATAAAAGGTAGAGGGAAATAGTCTTTAAGAGTGGCTTTGTTCAATTCTCAAAAATAAACACAGATACGCCACTTCCCGGTGAATTTCTTTGGAACTACTACCAGAGGAGACACCCACTTACTATTAGAAATCGGGTAAATGAATCCAGCATTAAGAAGTTTTTGTAATTCTTCTTTTACTATATCTTTGAGAGCTAGGTTCATTCTTCTCTGGGGTTGTCTGACGGGAGGTATATTTGTGTTTGTGTAAATGTGGTGAATACAAGTATCTAGGTGTATACCCTTCATATTGGTGTATTCCCAAGCGAAAGCTCCAGTTTGACTTTTGAGAAATTTTAACAATTGCTTTTGCTAACTCTCATCTAAGCCTGCATTTATATGTAGAAATTTTTTGGAACTAACCTCACATGGTACGGTATGAGATCCTAGATGTTATTCGATTGCAAAGACACAAGGTGTGCTTGTAAAAGTTGAGAGACTCATGTTTTCTTGAAATTCGTCTCCAAAAATATGGTCAAGTTGGGAAAAACACTGAGGAAAGTCTATACATGTGGTGGAGGAAATAAATTGATTCAACACGTTTTCAATATTTTGTTCTTGAAGTGCTCAGGAAAGATCGCTAACAAGGGAAATTTCTTCCAGGTTTTCTTCTCCAAAAGGACAATCCAACCAAAATAATCTCTCAGCTACAGGCTGTGCTCACAGGTATAAAGATAGTCTTCTCATAGACAACCCATCAAAGATAACCATCTCTCCATCCCTACATCCTATGAATGCATTAGCAGTAGCCAGCCAGGGATGCCCTCTAGATGGATCTTTTGATTGTATAAGCATGAAGTCCACGGTATATTCCCATGAGGCTATTGACACCATAATATCATCTAAAATCCCAGCAGGTTGTACCATAGTACGATCTGCTAGTTCTAACATTGTTGGGGTAGGGCGGAAATGGTCCTAATTGGAGAGCTTCTAAAACTGTAGTAGTCATTAGGTTAATAGCAGCCCCTAGATCAATGAGTGTGTTTCCTATAGTAGTGTTGTTAATGAGAACAGTTACTACAGGATTTCCTAGATTTGTATACTTCGAGATTCTAGGTCGTTCTACTATACAATCTGAGATTTCACCTATGACATGTATTGTTGGAGGGTCTTTTTGTTTCTTACCTCATCTCTTAATGCAGAGTTCTTTTATCACTTTACCGAAGATTGGTATATCTTTAATGACTTGTAATAAAGGAATCTTAATACAAATATTTTTCAATTCATTAATGATGTTATATTCTAGGTAAGTTACAGGTTTTTCTATTATTAGACGCTCTAGATATGGAGGTGATTTATTTCCCGATATTATTTCTTTATGTGGAAGGTTATGTGTTGAAGATTTAGGAACAACCACACTTTCAAGAATGACATCATTCAAAATTTCATTAGGTATATTTTCTTCTTCATTTTCTTCTTGAATAACAACTGATGACTTAGGATGATCTTGCAAAACTCTTCTAGACCACAATTGAATTTCATGTATTGGTGCAGACAAAATAGCATATGATGGAAGAGGTAATAACCCAATGTTATTAAGAGCTTGGGTTGGTTTATTGTTAGGATTCGGTATCGGTTGTGCAGGTAATACTGTGGGTCTTGGAGGGTTCATATTCTGGAAATGATGAGGTTGATTTGGGATTGGGGGTAGTGAAGGAGGTGCATATCTAGGAAAACATTGTTGAACATTAGGTGGGTAAGGATAGTTAGTCATAGGAGGAGATGGTTGAGCAAAATCTTGTCCTCTCCATCCATGAGGCCATTGCTGCTGTTGGGCATTCTAAGAAGGGTACTGTAGTGGCCAATTCTGCCAACCTGAAGTGTTTCATTGTTGAGGAGGTTGATAAAGATGGTAGTAAGGTGGAAATTGAAATGATGGATCCTGACCCGAAGGTTGATCCCTAGGCTACCAAGGCCTCCTAGATGCTTCACCAAAACTTCCACTCTTGTATAGACCTTGCAACCCGGGAAACAATGGACAACTATTAGTGGGATGCTCTTCTGTACAGAGGTGACAAACTGAAACATTGTTTAATGGACATTCTCTTTGACGATGTTTAGTTCTACACCTAGGGAATAAAATACTCATTGCTGCACGCTCTTCATCCTATCTCTTTTTAGCTTGTAGTGCATCTAGCTGAGAACCCATAGCTCCTAAAATATATGTTTTGAAGTTTTCTAACAGGTTCCCTAACTCTACTCTTGTAACTCCACCAGGACCGGATGTGTTTCCTTTTGGATTTCTAACATAAGATTCTCGAAAGTTTCTTCCACTTTTCTGTCTACTCCTAGAGTAATTTCTACATAGTTCACAAATCTATGAAAAAGGATTATGAGAAATGTCTCTTGTTTCCATGAGATTAAGGTTTTCTAAGAATTCTTTTGAGATTCCTTTAAGTAAGAGTGTTCTTACTGCATCTTCCCAAATATCACTATATTTAGATTTGTGTAACACATAGTTAAATCTTTCGAGATAGTCCTCCAGGCTCTTGTCTTCAAGTTGTTGGATTTTAAAGATATAATTGCGAGTCTTTTGGTTTGCAATAATCCTGATATTTCCGAAGAAATGCATTCTTCATATCTTCCCAAGATTTAATACTATATTCTCCTAATCCCATGAACCATCGAAGAGAAGAATATTTTAATGTGGCAGGAAAAAGTTTCAGTTTTTGGCCATCTTGTAGGTAATTTTAACTTCTACACAGAATGTCAAACTCAAATAAGAATGTGTCTACATCCTCACTGCTTTTTCCATAGAAAGTTGGTAGTGAGGAAGGAGGGATATTTTTCATAGTAACATCTTGTGCAGTGTCTAAGATGGGAAACCCGAAGGTACCTTTAGTTCTAACTTCTCCATCTTCTTCATCTTGTCAGACACGATCTTCATTTTCATCCTCCATGAAGATTCTATTACCAAAGAGAGAAAATCTAGGTGGCTCCTTTCTTGGTGAATATGGGATATCTCAACGTTCTTTTTCAGGAAGGATATTCTTCTTTTTAGGAGGAGAATGATCAACTAAGTGGGAATCCAGTACTGGAGATTCTACTGTTGTTGTGTCAATCTGTGAGATGACAATGTTTGTAGAGATCCCAAAAAGAGCATCTACTTGTGCAGGATTGACAAAATCCACCAAATCTGGACCACCTACTATTTAAAAAGTAGTGTCTTTGGGATTTTGGACTAACGGAGGGTTAGGATGTTCCGAGGCTTTATCCTTCTGATTTTCTTCTTGTCTAAGTTCGGTCTCTATATGAGCTTAAGGTTCTTCTAGTGGAATTTCTTTATGAACCGACTATTCTGATGTCCCTATGATTTCCCCTAGAATGTTTCCAGAAAATATTTCCTTTGCTTTCCAAGTAGGACTATCCCCTTTAGGTGTCTTTCGATACCTTTCTGTTGAGTTAGTAGTTGGGGTGGCACATCCCCCATATAGGTTAGTAGGAATTTCAGTAGGGATTTAAGTTTTAATAAATCTACCTTGTGAATATATGGACCTATTCATGAAAACAAATTATAACTGAAAGAAACTCTGGCTGCATAACTACTACTGCTAGGTTTTGGGGATGCCTGTTATAAGTTACAATGGTGAGAGGGTCGACAGAGTCGACCTCTCTAATAATAGGAGTGTTTAAATTATTGTAACAGCTGATTAAATTGATGCATGCCAATGCAGGGGGAATTCTTAAGACTTTAACAAAGTTAGTTCCTTCTCAGAGCAGTTGCAGGGGGCATCTACCCAGATCCTCGGCGCCAATCCTTTCCAATTCGAACAACTAAGCATTTGTTTCCTCAAAACGTGAGCAGAAGCATATACTGGAGCGTCGATGTGGGAACAGGAGTTGCATTGGCATACTGAACGTGGGCGTGGGAGTTATGTCGTCCAACTAAGTGTGAACAGGCCGACTCCTTCCAGAACGATGGCGTGCAAGAGCTGAGCAGACGTGCATGATTCCAGGCTGAGTGCGCAGAGGAATCAAGGCTCAGAGCATTGATGTGGACGTGGAATGCACTTCAAGCTCAGTGAACCTGAGGACGGATTTACTAGAGAAATAGCTCATTAACCATCAGCACCACATGGAAAACAGAACCCGCGTGTCCTTCTCTTCATTCAATGGTCTGAGATGTGTCAACCATGGATTTCACAGGCTGAACAGGAGGCTAAACGATGAGCTAAACGAGTTTAAGCTTAGCACGTAGCACATAGTCTGAACGAAAGGGTCATTTGCAAAACGTAGCCTGTCAATTAAAACCAAAACATCATTTTAATCATGAATAAACCATAAGATACGAAACATAAACAAGATATGCATGGTAAGTGAATTCGTGCATACCTGAATTGTTTGATGAGCTTAATGGCTAAGAAAACAACTTACTATAGCAAAATGATGGAAATAACGCCATTTCGAATGAATTAAATGATAAAAAATGGTGACAAAATTGGACACCAACAGTGTCCTTCATCTGACAAGTCCATTGCCATTCCTTCTATCAAAGCACTTCACCTGTCTATCTTTCAACAGCTTCATGCTTTGGGGGGCATTCTGTTACACCTAAAATCTTCCCATCATGATATTCAGTGTATACACCCCTGGAGTTATCTTGATTGAGTGATTGACCTAGAAGGATTTGTTCCCATTTGTACTAGGTTTTGAGAGGTCGTCGTAGGTTGCACTCATGCAGCATGCGACGTTGCACCTTACTCCATTACAGGGTGCGACAAAGTCAGTTAGATGGAAAAAATATCTTCTTCGAGCTCCTTCTCGAAGCTTGCTGACTTGGGACCCTATCCCTGACCTCTTGGGAGAGTTGGCACTCGATTTCTAACACCTTGGAAAGATCCCCTAAGTCTCTCCTATCATATCTCAACCTATCCTATCCATATCCTATCCAATTAGTCCTATTTAAATGAAGCTCACTCCCATTCTAAAGGAAGGAAGTCTATGGTACTCTCATGCTGGTGAAATCAATCCCAATAGACCTAACACTCTAGCTTGGGGAACATTCACTTCTCTCTAGGAGCTTTGGCATGGCTTGTCGGAAGGAGCTTTCAATGTTAAGGCTATTGTAATCCTCTTTTCTATTGTACTTCCTCATTCTTCAATATAGTTAATATAATTGCTTTACATAAGTATTGTCTCTTGATGATGTTTAGAGATTTTCCCCTTAACTGTTAGCTTAGATCTATCATATGAAATATATGCTTTCACTTCTTGTGGTCTGTCATATGTTCAACAGGGTTTAGCTACTTGCAATCTGGCAGTGCTGGAGCATTGGATCAACGGAGGAGAAAGGGATCTACGAATCTAAGGTAAACAATCTACTCTTACATTTGTACCTCTATACGATCTAGGAAAGTATTTTATGTTTTGTCCTATTTTTTCTAGACTTACGTTAACCTAGGGAGATCGGGCCTTGAGTCTGCTCTCGGTAGATTATCTGTGAAACAGAAAGAGCCAGTGGAAACAAATTACTGAATAAATATTTGAAGGAACAAATGTCATGCATCAATTTATTCACCATATCGCCAAAGTTCTGAGCTATTATTCCCTTTGTAATTACTTTATTTTCTTCTATAATGATTTTTGTTCTGTCTTGAATGGCATAGGCTTGAAGCTCATCAAAATTCTTCTCGTTCAGGAAATCAATCACTATCTTTTCCATTTCAGTCTTTTTCTCCACTATGTTCAAAATTGTGTGAAAATCCTGAGAAGTTGTCTCAGTGATTTTCCACTTATCTTGTGAGATAACAAAATGGTTGCACTGCCCTGTTATAAGCGCTACTATTTTCTCCGAAATCACAAACCTTGCAGTCGTTAGCAAAGGTTTCCCCATCAGCTTTCTAGCTAGATTCTGAATGCTTTTTTGTAAGTCTACTTTTGATTGTTGTAGTTTAGAAATGATTAGGTCTCTTTTAGCTAATTCCTCATTTGCATTCCTTAGCTCATCACATTTGAGATTTAGTTGATACTCTGCATGATTCAAATGGGCATCTTTAAGACTCATTTCTACAACTGCCTGTGCGAGCTATTAAGATTCAATATGCTAAGATATATAACATCAGTATTCCATTAGTTTTCACAACAATAGCATATACAGGATCACTGAAAGAACAACAAGCACAACATAAACACAAGAGGCACAGATTTATCCTGGGAAACCCTCATAGGGTAGAAAAACCAGCAAAACTTCCTCAATATAGATGACCAACCAATACAAAGATGTAGTCCCCAAACAAGAGCCCCTTCTCCTCCTATGCATATCTCTCTCTCTTATGCATCAATCACAAGTGAGTGAATGAGTGTGTTAAATGAGGAACACACCTCCTCTATTTATACACTACTATGACTTGACTTTTACACTAACTAGGTCGGCCTCAACAACTTAACCACTCAACATAATGCTGACTAGGATGACCCCTCTAGGGGACTTAAATACCCCATTACAACTGACTCTGGGATGGCCCCACTAGGGAATTCTAATAACCCAAGTTACCACATTCCGACGGAGGAATAAACATCTCTGGATATACAATAAGGTGTCTACAAAGGAATGAAACATCTCCGGAATAATAAAGTACAAATATAGTATCCTTAGAAGTTACAATATTTCAACACTCCCCCTTAACGAGAAGGATATTATAACAACATCTACAGGAGCAAGGAGTCATCAAATACATGATACATGATACATCTATAAATCATTGGAAGATTTCTTCAATCATCATCAGTATCTCAAACAGTTACTGGAACATCCTCAATATCTTCAATACTGGAACATCAACATCTTCAGTACTGAGTCTTCATCTCCTGTAGCACTCGATCGGCTACAACAACATCACCATATGGATCTCCCGATCAACAACATCATCTGGATCTCTCAATCAACAGCATCATCATCTGGATCTCCCGATCAAAAACATCATCTGGATCTCTCGACCAACAACATCATCATCTGGATCTCCCGATCAACAGCATCATAGTAGCATACCCTGCAACACACATGATCCAATTATGGGATGATCAATCCCTCTCACTTTAGGACATAAGTCCAAGGATGATACAATCCTGTCATGTACATTTTGAACCAAACGTTTAGGGATGATACAATCCTATCACGTACATTTTGAACCAAACATTCAGGGATGATACAATCATATCACGTACATTTTGAACCAAACATTCAGGGATGATGCAATCCTATCACGTACATTTTGAACCAAACATTCAGGGATGATGCAATCCTATCACATACATTTTGAACCAAATGTTTAGGGATGATGCAATCCTATCACATACATTTTGAACCAAACGTTCAGGGATGATGCAATCCTATCACGTACATTTTGAACCAAACGTTCAGGGATGATGCAATCCTATCACGTACATTTTGAACCAAACGTTCATGGATGATGCAATCCTATCACGTACATTTTGAACCAAAGGTTCAGGGATGATGCAATCCTATCACATCCACTTGGGACCACTTCTCGAAGACATATGTCTATGGATTAATTCAGGGACCGAAGTCCATGGATGATACAATCCCTCTCGTCTACTAGGGACCACTTCTCAAATACATCTGTCTACGGATCAATTCAGGGACCGAATTCTAGGGATGATACAATCCCTCTCGTCCACTAGGGACCACTTCTCGAAGACATCTGTCTACGGATCAATTCAGGACCGAAGTCCAGGGATGATACAATACCATCATCAACTTAGACCAATTCTTAGGATCACTTATCAACCTTATCATTGATATCATCGACCTCATCGTTGGGACAGGTAACCTCATCATCGACCTCATCATCGGAACAGGTAACCTCATCATCAATACATGTATACTCATCATCGATACAAGTATCCACATCATCATTACAAGTATCCTCATCATCGATACAAGTATACAAATCATCAATACATGTATCCTCATCATCGATAAAAGTATCCTCATCAATACAGGTATCCTCATCATCAACCTTACCATCGATATAGGCAATCTCATCATCGATACAGGTATCCACATCGATACCACCAAATATCATCATCGACCATATCGCTCCCCCTTTCGAGGAGGGTCCTTCTGAACTACACCAAGCTTGTCTCGGAAATACTCAAACTTTACTCAAGATAGAGGTTTGGTCAATACATCAGCAACTTGTTTGTTAGTTCTCACATACTCGAGCTTTATAGCTCCTTTCTGCACCATATCCCGTATATAGAAATATCGGATCTCTATGTGCTTTGAATTATCATGGAACACTAGATTCTCTGTCATCTTGATACAACTCTGGTCATCACACAAGATCACAGTGGGGTCCATCTCTAAGTCAAACAATCCTGATAACAACTTCCGAAGCCATATCGCTTCATAACTAGCAGAGCAAGAAGCTATATATTCCGCTTCAGCTGTGCTGAGAGCCACACTAGACTGCTTCCTGCTAAACCATGAGATAATGGCAGATCCCAGACAATAACATCTACCCGATGTGCTCTTCTTGTCTGATACACTTCCTTCCCAATCAGCATCTTTGTAGCCATACAATCTAATGTCATGATCTCCAAGATAACATAAACCAAATTCTATCGTGCCCTTTAGGTACCTCATCACATGCTTTGCATCTATCAGGTGAACACACCTAGGTTCCACTAGATATTGACTCAAGGTGTTCACAACAAAGCATATATCTGGCTTGGTATTCGTCAGATACATCAATGACCCAATAATCTGTCTATACAGTCACATCCACTAACTCTGATGAGTCATCAGCTAACAACTTCAACTTGGAATCCATGGGAGTGGCCATGGCTTTGTATTCCAACATATCAAATCTTTTCAAGATTTCCACAACATACTTTCCTTGGTTGAGAAAGGTTCCTTTTGATCCTTGCCATACTTCCAAAGCCTAAGAAGTAATGCATCAATCTGAGATCTTTCATCTCAAATTCTGTAGCTAGATTCTTCTTGCTTTCCATGATCTATTTCTCATTCCCTGACAGAAAGAGATCATTCACATACAGTAATAGTATGACAGGTTCATCATCCATAACCTTAAGGTAAAGGTTAGGATCAGCTTTACTTTTGGTAAATCCCAAGCTTGTCAAGAAGCTATCAATTCTCCCTCTGTGACTGAACATAATTCACACTCTACATTGAGTGATCCTCTGCATATCTAACCATGCCATCTCCCATCAGATGGGTCTACTGATATGAGCCTCAATATCATTCGAACTCTGTGGTGAGTTCCTTCTTGCATTCATCTAAGAGAAGAATGTCATCTGTATATAGAAACCATCTTCAACCTTGTATAAAAGGTTGAAATCTGCATCACCCATGGTGATCATTAAGCTCATCAAATGACTATTGATCCTGGGTACTCGTACAGATCTTTCTTCAATTCAATCCTGGGATTTTTCTCGATTCGCACTTCTTCTTCAATTACACCATTAATAGAATGGTCTTATCTAGCCACTTGGAGCAAACATCTCGTCATGATCCTCTTCCTCTTTCTAAGAGAATATTCTAGCCACGATCCTTCTATAGTATGTTTCATTTGTAAGTCTTCTTGTTGAACATCCATCACTTGTTCTTTGGAACAGGTGTTCATTATCCTTCTTTTGTAGATCATAGCACATGATCTTTCCTACAAATCAAATTTAATCACATGATTAGTAATACTTCATAATCATCAAATTATGTTGACATGATAACCTATTATGCATACTGATATGATTCACATAGTTATGCAACTATCTTGACCAATACTTTGGCACAACACTTTTCCATATCTTGTATGCATACAATGGCTATCTAGATGCCTTCCATCTCTACTAGAACATACTAGCAAGAACATGCATAGCTCTCAGCATGTCAGCAAAGAGGTTTCATTCTAGATAAACAACAATGGAATGTTTGTCCAACTTACCCATCATATGCATATCAGTAGTATACTGTCCAATGCTATATGAATGCTTACACTATGCATGATATATTCTAGGAATGCATACAACTATTACAAGCAATATCATTGACTATTCAGAGATTCAATAAGTAATTCAAATAACAACTCAAATACTTATCTTTTATGTTTGTGTGGTTGCGGCCTCCCGCTTGATCTCTATTTTCCCTTTATGATAGCATCAAGATTATATGTCTTTGAACTTCTATCCATCCTGGACCACTATGCATGATTAAGTGTGCACTAGTGTCATCCTCATGATCTCATACATAATCATGCATTCATTAGTATAATCTCAATACTATCAAAACATTATGATTCTAAATAATCTTAAGTATGTATGGTTATGATCATTTCATACACAGGTATACTTACCTAAGATCCTAACACAAAGTAGGATTCTAACTTGATATAGGAAAAGATACCTGGATTATCATGCTTGGTTATGTCTTAACAATCCCAAACAATATCTTCTTTGTTCTCTTCAATGATTTAGAGACCTTGTGCTAGATCCTGCATATGTCATGAGTTAAGCATAGTAGAACAAATTCTTTGTCTTCATGTCATCATGGTCATAGAACTTGATTTGTCTTTATTGATGTGCCTATATCTTGTTAGCAGACAACATCATCCTCATACAACACCACAGGTGCATTAGTACAATCATAAGTGTCATAACCCTAATTAATGAATGTCTTCTATCATTCACATGCATTCATATGTTTACTAAGGTGATCATAAAATCTAAAACTAATCATGATTGTACTAACCTCAATAATATGAAGACAAACATATTATGAACTTAATCATGAAACAGATTTCAAAACATACCTATATCTTCTCAAGTCATACCTATCGAGTAGTCTTCTCTATAAGGGTAAAACCCTAACCATCCAAGGTAGATCACTTGTAAACATCTTATGTATGTTCATGGCACTAGGATGATAGAATATCAGTTCCATTTAAACCTTCTTCATCGCTTCCCTATGAGTCTCCCAACTTTGCTAGGGTTTCTTCTTACTTGGAAACCCTAGTCTTCAATCTCCTTCCTCCCACAATATTTTGATAGAGGATTAATATCTATGATGAATGGATTCCAAATCCATTATAAAATTTTCCAGCGTTGCATCAGGTGTCTCCAACATTGTATCAGGTCCTTCCATACCTAAAAACTAAAAACCCTAAGTGAGAGCTTCTTCCTCCTCTTCTTAGATTTCCTTTGTTGATCCATTTCATATGTGCTGTATTGTTTCTGGTGTATATCTAAAATTTTGGAACTTCAAGGTCTAATATTGTGTCATATGGTATCCTGACCCGTCATCTTTCCAACCCCATAGATCTGAGCTTCAATGGATTATCCATGAGAGAGATATGCTAAGTGTCGCAACATGACCTGTTTATGGGATGAAATAGCATAGCTAACTTATATGAAGTGCCACGTGTCACCGTTTCAACTTTGGCCTCTAAAAAATCAAACCTGTCAAACTACAGTCTGTTCCCTAACTTCCACTTTTTACAGAATTCCATTTGGAGCTTCCAATCCCGAGATAATACCTTTTTCCCTAGGTCACATGTTTAGGACTGCATTCTGGAAGAGGCAGAAACCCTAACTTGTACGGATCATATATTAGAAAGTACAATGAATCTGAGGCTGAGCTTCAGACACAAGGTACAGGAAAATTTCATCTTCGGCTTGTAAAATTTTCAAATCCTGAACCTTCGCCAAAATAGATTTATAGTAAAAGTGCCATGATTACGAGGTTTTGCTATACAAAACCCTAACTTTCAAATTGTCGCAAGTGAAACAAGTGTCGTAAGTGCCATACATTGCCTTCCTTCAGGCTAGCTCTGATACCATGTTAAGATTCAATATGTTAATATATATAACATCAGTATTCCATTATATTTCACAACAATAGCATATACAGGATCACTGAAAGAACAACAAGCACAGCATAAACACAAGACACACAGATTTATCCTGGGAAACCCTCATGGGGTAAAAAACCCAGCAAAGCTTCCTCAATATAGATGAACAACAAATACAAATATGTAGTCCCCAAACAAGATCTTTGTCTCTCCCTATGCATATCTCTCTCTCTCTCTCTTATGCGCCAACCACAAGTGAGTGAATGAGTGTGTTAAATGAGGAACACACCTCCTCTATTTATACACTACTCCGACTTTACTTTTACACTAACTAGGTCGGCCTCAACAACTTAACCACTCAACATAACGATGACTGGGCCGACCCCTCTAGGGGACTTAAGCACCCCATTACAACTGACTCTGGGCCGACCCCACTAGGGAAGTCTAATAACCCAAGTTACCACATTCTGACGGAGGAATAAACATCTCTGGATATACAATAAGGTGTCTACGGAGGAATGAAACATCTCTGGAATAATAAAATACAAATATAATATTCTTAGAAGTTACAATATTTCAACACGAGCTTGTCTATAGGGTCTGTTGAAGATGTGGCTTGTAAAGCTGTGGCCTTTTGAAGCAAAGCATCTTGATTATGCTTCTTGAGCTCATTTACTTTTCTTTCCAGAGAAGCGTCTGTTGGTGTCCAATATTGTCACCATTTTCTATCATTTAATTTACTCGAAGTGGCGTTATTTCTATCGTTTTGGCTATAGTAAGTTGTTTTCTTAGCCATTCATCCCATCAAACAGTCCAGGTATGCACAAATTCATTTACCATGCAAATCTTGTTATATTTCGTATATTATGGTTTATTTATGATTTAAATGATGTTTTTGGGCATAATTAACACTTATGGTTTTAATTGACAGGCTACGATTTGCAAATTACTCATCATTCAGCCCATGCGCTACGTGCTCAACCTAAAACGCTTTCAGCTCATCGTTCAACCCTCTGTTCAGCCTCAGAAATCCGTGGTTGACACATCTTATACCATTGAATGAAGAGAAGGACACATGGGTTCTGTTCGACACGCAATGGGCTTGGTTAATGAGCTATTACTCTAGAAGATCTGTTCTTATGCTCGCCAAGCCTAATAGCACATCTCATGTCCACGTGAACGCTCCAAGCCTTGATTCGTCTACGCATTCAGCCTGGAGTCACACTTGTTGCCGAAGCTCTCGCTCATGCCATTATTATGGAAGGAGTCCATCCATCCACATCTATCCTGCCAACATAACTTTCACGCCCACATCAACACTCCAGCGCACCTGCTCTCTATCCATTTGGCTAGGAGTTACTCACGCCTGCTCTTGTTCGTTCATGACGTCATTCTGGAAGGTGTCTGTCTGCCCACGATTTAGTCTACCAGCACACTCCTCATCCATGTCTGAGTTAGATCGACGCTGTAGCAGCTCTGAAAAGGAACTAACCCCGTCAAAGTCTGAAGAACGCCCACTGCGTTGGCATGTATCAATTTAATCAGCAGTTATAGTCATTTAAACACCTCTATTATTAGAGAGGTAGACTCTATCGACCCTCTCACCCATTGTAACTTATAAATAGTCGCCTCTGTGATTGAGACGAGTTAGCTTCTGAATTTACGATGGTTTTCCAGTCTTAGTCCAAGCATTTGCAGTCGTAGATAGTGGGAATACAGAGTCTGTAACTTTTCTCAAGTTAATGGAAGTAGCAGCTTGTTGATGTTCTGCTGGTAGTCATTTAAGTTGAGCTAGTTCACCCTCCGATTGTTAGGAAGGGCCCCTCATCAACTGGAGGTTTTATTTACATTTTATGCATTTATTTTCTTGCAATAAACTAGTTTATTTTTTGTGTGTGTAATTTAATTCATTTTACTGTGTGTATTATCTTCATTCCTCTGTAATTAATATTCTACTGTCAATACAATCTTCCTTCTTATGAGTAGAATGGTCAACCAATAGTTCAGTAGTTTAATAATTCATAGTTTGTTTTTCAGTCCTTCTTCCATCATCATAGTTAGATATTGCTTCCAAATTCTTCTGTAGTTAGCATTCCTTTCCTTCTTTTCTTCTCTATTAGTTTTTCTTCCTATTTGTTGTAGGTTAATTCTTCTTTCTTCTATTCCAACCTTCTCCCTTCCTCTATTCCCACTTTCTTCCTATTTCTCATAGAATCATTCTTTCTCTTAGGTAATTATTTGCATATATAATTTCTTAGCCTCTAATCATCTCTCTACTGCTTTCTGTGCATTGTAGGATCATTTGCATAAATCCAACTGGTAATTAAGTCATCCAACAACTCTTCTTTCCCTCACTTTAAAACATTTTCCTCCATTCGGCTCGTCATTCGGATTTCCATTCAGACCGGCGTTCGGATCATCATTCAGATTGCCATTCAGACCAACGTTCAGATCGTCATTTAGACCTGTGTGTTTTTTGTATTATTTTAGGCATTTTCCTGAATCTAATTTCTTCTGCCTTTTAATCATCATTCTTCTTGTTCCTCCTTAATAGTTTGAGATGTAATTTAGTCTTGTTTTATGTCACTTGGAGTTTTTAATTCAATTGTCATCATTGTTTCCTCCTTTCTTACTTCTTCCTTATCCTCTTCTCATCTTTCTTCCAAACTTTAGTTCTTTAACCTGTTTTGTTACTTGGTTACTGTTCAGAATGTATGAATGTTGTTCCTAAGTAGTTTATTTTCAAGTTATAGTTGATAATTCCATTTCGTTGAGTTGTTTTAGTTTGTTAGTCTTAAGACTAGTTTCTATATAATGATGATGTTCATGTTGCAAGATCTGGATTAATAATAAAATATCTTTATCAAGTTTTCTACTTGCTTCCAAATCTAATATAGTTCAATTTAACATCTTTGTTAAGTTTTCTGATTGCTTTTACTTACATTAGTTTCATGTTGTTCACATATGGATAGACAGTAGTTCATAATGTTTAAAATTAGTAGTAGTTTGTTGATTTTTAGTTTACATTTGTTTGTAGAAGTTAAGTTAGATTTACTTCCATTTAGCTTCCTCATTACATTTGAAAGTTATTACGACACATTTACTCCAGTTCTTATTACATTTGATGTACGTAATCAAGAAGAGTGGAATTAGATGGTTTAGTCTAAATTAATGTACATTTACAAGTTCTCCCTATTAAACATCTAATATCTGTAGCTCTGATTCTGTCCATAGTTGTTATCTGGAAGTTGAATTTGGTAGTTTCTTACTTTTCTAGAAGTAGTTTGTGTTCCATTATTTGTTTCCATCTGTCTTATTAATTAACCATAGAGGTAGAGTAGTATGATTTAGTACTATTCTGATCTATGATTTAAATGTATTCTTAAATATTTAACTCGGTTTTTCATTTTGAAAGATCTTTCGATCTTTTTCCCTTACTAAACATTTTTAAGTATGACAAACCTTAAACTTTAGAACCATTTCTACCTTGGCATATATTTTTATTTCAACTCTAAGTTTACTGATCCTGGTTGATAATTAATCTTAGGTGTTGTTTTTAATTTGAGATAGCTCACACACCCAACATTTTGGCGTCGTTGCCGGGAGTTGAAATAGGTAGAATTCAGTTGAAGATAGATAGAATTTCTCTTCCAAAACTTAGTGGTAACTTAAATTAGGCTGGTGGTGGGTGAGCGGTAAGACGAGAGGTAAGAACCTGCGCATCTATTATAACAAGCATCCCCAAAACCCAGCAGTAGTAGTTATGCAGTCAAAAGTTTCTTTCAATTATAAATTGTTTTCATGAATAGGTCTAGATATTCACAAGGTAGATTTATTAAGACTCAAATTCCTACTAAAATTCATACTAACCTATACGGGGGACATACCACCCCAACTACTAACTCAACAGAAAGGTATCGGAAGACACCTAAAGGGTATAGTCCTACTTGGAAGGCTAAAGAAACCTTCTCTGGAAACATTTTAAAGGAAATCATAGGGACATCAGAACAGTTTGTTCATAAAGAAATTCCACTAGAAGAACCTCAAGCTCGTATTGAGACTGAACTTAGACAATAGGAAACACACTCATTGATCTAGGGGTTGCTATTAACCTAATGACTACTACAGTTTTCGAAGCTCTCCAATTATGACCATTCCTCCACCCTACCCCAACAATGTTAGAACTAGCAGATCGTACTATGGTACAACCTAATGGGATATTAGACGATATTATGGTGTCAGTAGCCTCATGGGAATATCCTGTGGACTTCATGGTTATTCAATCAAAAGACCCATCTAGGGGGCATCCTATCATTTTAGGAAGACCCTGGCTAGCTACTGCTAATGCATTCATAGGATGTAGGGATGGAGAGATGGTCATCTCTGATGGGTTATCTACAAGAAGATTATCTTTATACCCATTAGCATAGCCCGTAGCTGAGAGCTTAATTTGGTTAGATTGTCCTTTTGGAGAAGAAAACCTGGAAGAAATTTCCCTTGTTAGTGATCTCTCCTGGGCACTTCAAGAACAAAATATTGAAAATGTGTTGAATCAATTTATTTCTTCCACCACATGTATAGACTTTCATCGGTATTTTTCCCAACTTGACCAGATTTTTGGAGACAAATTTCAAGAAAACATAAGTCTCTCAACATTTACAAGTACACCTTGTGTCTTTTCAATTGAAGAACAGCTAGGATCTTATACCATACCATGTGAGGTTAGTTCCGAAAAATTCCTACATATAAATGCGGGTTTAGATGAGAGTCAGCAAAAGCAATTGTTAAAAGTTCTCAAAAGTCAAACTGGAGCTTTCGCTTGGGAATACACCAATATGAAGGGTATACACCTAGATACGTGTATTCACCACATTTACACAGACACAAGTATACCTCCCGTCAGACAACCCCAGATGAGAATGAACCTAGCTCTCAAAGATATAGTAAAAGAAGAATTGCAAAAACTTCTTAACGCCGGATTCATTTACCCAATTTCCAATAGTATGTGGGTGTCTCCTCTGGTAGTAGTTCCAAAGAAATTCACAGGGAAGTGGCATATCTGTGTTGATTTTTGAGAATTGAACAAGGCCACTCTTAAAGACTATTTCCCTCTACCTTTTATAGATCCGGTGTTAGATACCCTATCAGGGAAACAATACTTTTCTTTCCTAGATGGGTATAGTGGATACAACCATATATTAATAGCACCTGAGGACCAAGATAACACTACCTTTACTTTCTCTTGGGGGACTTATGCCTATCGAGTGTTACCATTTGGCCTTTGTAATGCACCTGCTACTTTCCAACATGCAGTTCTATGTATCTTTGTTGACCTTATACATGATTTTGTAGAGGTCTACATGGACGATTTCACAGTTTATGGTAATACCTTCCAAGAGGCCCTCGACAACCTCAAGACAATTCTTATTCGATGTCAGGACACAAACTTAGCCCTTAGTCATGAAAAATGAAAGATGTTATTAACCGAGGTCATAGTTCTAGGACATCATGTCTCTCTTCAAGGTATCAAGGTGGATCCTGCTAGGATAGATATAATTGTCAATCTTCCTCCTACAAAGACTCCGAAGGAACTTAGAAGCTTTCTTGGCCATGCGGGTTATTATAGGCATTTTATAGAAAATTTTACCAAGATAGCCGCACCTATGTTCAAACTACTCATGAATGACACAAAATTTCAATGGACTGAACCTTGTCAACGGGATTTTGAAACTTTAAAAGAAAAGTTATCAGTAGCACCAGTGCTTAGGGGGCCAAACTGGTCCCTTCATTTTCATATCTCTACGGATGCATCCGACATAGCTATAGGGGCAGCCTTAGGTCAAAAAGAGGAAAAGTTATCTTATGCCATTTATTTCACTAGTAAAAACTTGACTTCTGCAGAATCAAAATACACTGTTACCGAAAAAGAGTTCCTCGCAGTAGTCTATTCCATCAATAAGTTTCGTCATTATATCACAGGATATGAAATTTTCTTACATACCGGTAATTCTGCTATCATATTTTTGATGAATAAACCAGTTACCAATGGCAGAATGACTCGGTGACTTCTTCTGTTACAAGAGTTTAATATTACCATTGTTGACCGTCCTGGTCGAGAGAATATAGTAGCAGACTTTCTCTTTCGTATTCAAATTGACAATGATGATAGTCCTGTTGATGATAACTTCCCAGATGAACATTTATTCGTTGTATCTGTTCAAACCCCATGGTTCGTAGACATAGCCAATTATTTGGCAACTAGAAAGCTACCAAACCATCTCTCTCCACCCAAAAAATGTAGAATCATAGTTCAAATCTCTAACTATTCTTGGGTGGATAATGATCTCTTTCGTACCAGTCCTGACCTTATTATTAGAATATGTTAAGATTCAATATGCTAAGATAGAAAATATCAGCATTGCATTTCATTTGGAAACAATAGCATATACAGGATCACTGAAGAAACAACAAGCACAGCATAAACACAAGAGACACAGATTTATCCTGGGAAACCCTCATGGGGTAGAAAACCCAAAAAGCTTCCTCAATATAGATGATCAGCAAATACAAAGATGTAAACCAAATACATGAGCTCCTCCTCCTCCATAGCAGACCTCTCTCACACAAGTGCGCCACTCACAAGTGAATGAATGAGTGAGATAAGTGAGGAACATCCTCCTCTACTTATACTTGTTCCCCGACTGACTTTTACACAAGCTAAGTCGGCCCCAACTTAATTATTGGGATAAACACCCCATTACAACTAACTTGGCCAACCCCTCTAGGGTGGTCTAATAACCCTTTGACCCACATAACACATACAGGGCCGACCCCCACTAGGGAAGTCTAACAACCCAAGTTACCACAATCCGACGGAGGAATAAACATCTCCGGATATACAATAAGATCTTCATGGAGGAATGAAACATCTCCGAAATAATAAAGTACAAATATAATATTCTTAGAAGTTACAATATCTCAACACTCCCCCTTAAGGAGAAGGATATTATAACAACATCTGTAGGAGAAAGGAGTCATCAACATCATACATGATACATCTATAAATCATTGGAAGCTTTCTCAACATCATCAGTAACTCAACCAGTTACTGGAATATCTTCAAGATCTTCAATACTGGAACATCAACATCTTTAGTACGGAATTTTCTGCAGCACTTGAACAGCTACGGAAATATCATCATCTGGATCCTCATGATCAACAGCATCGTCGTCACACGATCATCAGCATCGTCATCATACGATCATCATCATCGTCATCATACGATCATCAGCATCGTCGTCATATGATCATCAGTATCGTCATCACATCATCTCGATCTACAACATCTGGATCATCATATCGATCTACAGCATCTGGATCATCATCTCGATCTACAGCATCTGGATCATCATCTCGATCTACAACATCTGGATCATCATCTCGATCTACAGCATCTGGATCATTATCTCGATCTACAACATCTGGATCATTATCTCGATCTACAGCATCTGGATCATCATTATTAGTATCCACACCAATACAAGTATACACATCATCAATACAAGTATCCTCATCAATACAAGTATACATATCATCAATACAAGTATCCTCATCAATACATATCATCAATACAAGTATCCTCATCAGTCAAGTATACACAATAGCAGCATACCCTGCAACACACATGATCTATTTAAGACACCTAATCATGTCTATGGACGATGCAGTCCACTCGTCAACTTAGACAAATTCTAAGGACCACTTCTCAAAGACATATGTCTACGGATAATTTAAGACACCTCATCATGCCTAGGGATGATGCAATCCTCTCGTCAACTTAGACAAAGTATAAGGACCACTTCTCAGAGACATATGTCTAAGGATCATTTAAGACACCTCATCATGCCTAGGGATGATGAAATCCTCTCGTCAACTTAGACAAAGTCTAAGGACCACTTCTCGGAGACATACATCTACGGATCATTTAAGACACCTCATAATCCCTAGGGATGATACAATCCTCTCGTCAACTTAGACAAAGTCTAAGGACCACTTCTCGGAGACATGCGTCTACGGATCATTTAAGACACCTCATCATGCCTAGGGATGATGCAATCCTCTCATCAACTTAGACAAAGTCTAAGGACCACTTCTCAGAGACATACGTCTACGGGTCAATTCAAGGGACCGAAGTCCGGGGATGATACAATTCCCACCTGTCCACTAAGGACTTTATTGTCGAAGACATAGGTCTACGGATAAATTCAAGGGACCAAAGTCCAGGGACGATACAATCCCCATCTATCCACCAAGGACTTCATTCTCGGATACATATGTCTACCGATCAATTCAAGGGAACGAAGTCCGGGGACGATACAATCCCCACCTGTCCACCAAGGACTTCATTCTTGGAGACATATGTCTACAGATCAATTCAAGGGACTGAAGTCCGGGGACGATACAATCCCCACCTGTCCACCAAGGACTTCATTCTCGGAGACATATGTCTACGGATCAATTCAAGGGACCGAAGTCTAGGGATGATACAATCCCCACCTATCCACCAGGGACTTCATTCTTGAAGACATATGTCTACGGATCAATTTATAACATGTGTTCAAGGATGATGCAATCCCTCTTCTTTCTTAGAGACATATGTCTACGGATCCTTTTAGAACATGTGTTCAAGGATGATGCAATCCCCTCGTCAACTTAGACCCTATCTAAGGACCATCCACCAACCTCTCTATCAGCATCACCAATATAGGTATCCACATCATCAACCTCACTGTCGATGTAGGAAATCTCATCATAAGTGACGACATCACTCCCCCTTTTGAGGAGGGTCCTTCTGAACTACACCAAGATTGTCTCGAAAGTACTCAAACTTTACTTGAGGTAGAGGTTTGGTTAGTATATCGGTAACTTGTTCTCTTGAGGTAGAGGTTTGTTTAGTACATCGGTAACTTGTTCACTTGAGGTAGAGGTTTGGTTAGTACATCGGTAACTTGTTCACCAGTGCCTACAAATTCGATCTTTATAATTCCTTTTTGCACCATATCTCGTATATAGAAATATCAGATTTCTATGTGTTTTGACTTATCATGAAACACTGGATTCTTTGCCATCTTGATGCAACTCTGTTTGTCACATAGGATCATAGCTGGGTCTATCTCTAAGTCAAACAATCCTGGAGCCATACTTCTTGACAACTAGCAAAGCAAGCAGCCATATATTTCGCTTGTGTTGAGAGCCACACTAGACTGCTTCCTGCTAAACCACGAGATCATGGCTGATCCCAGACAATAACATCCTCTCGATGTGCTCTTCCTGTCTGATACACTTCCTGCTCAATCAACCTCTGTGTAGACATATAATATGAAGTCATGATCTCCAAGAACCAAAGTCTAACGTACCCTTATCACATGCTTTGCAGCTATCAGGTGAACACATCTAGTTTCCACTAGATACTGACTCAAGGTGTTCACAGCAAGGCATATATCTGGTCTAGTATTCGTCAGATACATCAACGACCCAATAATATGTCTGTACAGAGTCACATCAACTATCTCTGAGGAGTTATAAGCTAACAACTTCAAGTCGGAACCCATGAGAGTGGCCATGGCTTCACATTCCAACATATCAATTCTTCTCAAGATTTTCATAGCATACTTTTGAGAAAGATTCCTTCTGAGTCTTTTCATACTTCTAGCCCTAGGAGGTAATGCATCAATCTAAGATCATTCATCTAGCTTCTTCTGGATTTCACTGATCTGTTTCTCATTCCTTGTTAGAAAGAGATCATCCACATAGTATCATCCATAACCTTAAGGTAAAGGTTAGGAATAGCTTTACTTCTGGTAAAACCCAAGCTTGTCAAGAAACTGTCAATTCTTCTTCTGTGACTGAACATCATTAACAATCTGCATTGAGTGATCTTCTGCAAATCTATCTGTGCCATCTCTCGTCAGATGGGTCTACTAAAATGAGCCTCGAGATCATTCAAACTCTATGGTGAGTTCCTTCTTGCATCCATGTCATCTGTATATAGAAACCATATTCAACCTTGTAGCAAAGGTTGAGATCCACATCACCCATGGTGATCATTAATCTCATCAATTTACTATCGATCCTGGGTACCCGAAAAGAGATTTCTTCAAATGAATCCTTGATTCGCACTTCTTCTTCAATTACATCATTAAGATAATGGTCTTATCTAGCCACTTGGAGCAAACATCTCGTCATGATTTTCTTCCTCTTTCCAAGAGAATCTTCTAGCCATGAGCCTTCTATATTATGTTTGATTTGTAAATATTCTTGTTGAACATCCATCACTTGTTCAGTGTTCATCATTCTTCATGATCTTTCCTACAAATCAAAATTAAGTACATGATTAGTAATACTTCATAATCATCAAATCATGTTGACATGATAACCTATTATGCATACAAATATGATTTGTATAGTTATGCAACAATCTTGACCAATACTTTGGCACAACACTTTTCCATATCTTGTATGCATACAGTGGCTATCTAGATGCCTTCTATCTCTACCAGAACATACTATTGAGAGCATGCACAACTCTCAGCATGTTAGCAAAGAGGTTTCATTCTAGACAATAAACAATGGAATGTTTGTCCAACTTATCAATCATATGCATATTAGTAGTATATTGTTCAATGCTATATGAATGTTTACACTCAACATGATATATTTTAGGAATACAAATATGCATACAACTATTACAAGCAATATCATTTACTTTTTTTTCAAATAACAATTCAAATACTTATCTTTTATGTTTGTGTGGTTGCCTCCCGCTTGATCTTCTATATGTCTTTTGAACTTCTATTCATTCTGTACCAGTGTGCATGCTCAAGTGTGCACTAGTGTCATCCTCATGATCTTATACACAAACATACATTCATTAGTATAATCTCAATATTATCAAAATATTATAATTATAAATAATCTTGAATATGTATGGTCATATTCAATACATGGGTATACTAAGATCCTAGCACAAAGTAGGATTCTAACTTGACATAGGAAAACATACCTGGATGAGTATACCTGCTTAGTTATGTCTAACATACCTAAATAATATCTTCTTTGTTCTCTTCAATGATTTAGAGATCCTGTGCTAGAACCTGCATATCTCATAGGTTAAGCATAATAGAACAAATTCATACATACCTCGTAAGTAGAACTTCTATGTGATCAAATATTATGGAGGAGTCTTTGTCTTCATGTTGTCATGGTCATGGAACTTGATTTGTCTTTCGTGATGTACCTATATCTTGTTAGCAGACAACATCAACCTCATACAACACCACAGTGCATTAGTACAATCATATAGCCCTAATCAATGAATGTCTTCTATCATTCACATACTTTTACTAGGGTGATAAGACAATTCTAACATTAATCAAGATTGTACTAATACATAATATGAAGACAAACATATTATGAACTTAATCAAGAATCAGATTTCAAGACATACCTGTATCTCCTTAAGTCATACCTGTCGATACTTCTTGTAGTCTTCTTATGTAAGGCCTTAGCCTCATCTCCCCCTGAAACTAGATCTGGAGCTCGGTTAGGGTTTGTCAGATAAACCCTAAAAATTCAATCTTTGACTTTCACACTTCTGAATGGATGGAAGGATGTGTCTTGCTGATCTAATCAAACTTGCATACTTCAATTTTGAAATCTCCAAAATTTGACCCCCCAAAATTGCCTTCGAAACTTCTGGATCTTCTGGACAGGATCCCGAACTAGGGTTTGATGAAGCCCACCCTTCTGCCCACTCAAAAGGTTTGATCCAAGGCTCTAAACTCTTATTTTTCTGAGGAGCTTCCAGCCATGGTTACAGACTTCAAAAATTCCAACTTTTGCCGAAGCCCTAATTTTCCACCTTTCCGATCAAAATCCCGAACTGGGGTTTGATCAAGCCCGGTCTTCTACCCAACCAAAAAATTCGATCTTGGTCTCTAAATTTCGATTTTCCTTAGTAGCATTCAGCCGTGGACTCTGATTCCAAAAATTCCAACTTTCTCCGAAACCCTAAATTCTGGAAGCCATGAATGAATGTGGTAAAAAAATAATTATGTTTTGACAGAAATATGTACCTGATTGTTTCTGCTGTAACTCTGAACTTTTCGATCCACATGGTATGAAAAAAAAAATTTGGTATCCTGACCTGTCATCTTTCCATCTCAACAGGTCTAACCTCAATTGGATTTTCTGAGAGATATTTATGCCAAGTGTCGTAACGTGACCTGTTTATGGGATAAAACAGGAGAGAGAACTTGTACGGCATGCCACGTGTCACTGGTTCAACTTCGGCCTCTGAAAAAGTTTCCTGAGATATTAAAGTCTGTGTACTACCTGTCACTTTTTATTAAATTTCATTTGGAGCTTCCTATCCCAAGTTATGACCTTTTTTCCTAGGTCACCGGATTATGACTGAGATCTGGAAGAGGCAGAAACCCTAACTTGTACTGATCATAACTCACAAAGTACAACGAATATGAGGGTTTTCCTTTGGACACAAGGTACATGGGAATGTTATATACTCCCTATAAATTTTTCAGATCCTGAACCTTGGCAAAAATGGATTTATAGCGAAAGTTCCACGATGACTGGTTTTTGCTATATAAAACCCTAACCTTCAAATTGTCGCAAGTGAAGCAAGTGTCGTAAGTGCCATACATTTCCTTCCTTCAGGTTAGCTCTGATACCATGTTAAGGTTCAATATCATAAGACAGAAAAATCATCATTTCATTTCATTTGGAAACAATAGCATATACAGGATCACTAAAGAAACAACAAGCACAGCATAAACACAAGAGACACAGATTTATCCTGGGAAACCCTCATGGGGTAGAAAACCCAGCAAAGCTTCCTCAATGTAGATGATCAGCAAATACAAAGATGTAAACCAAAGACATGAGATCCTCCTCCTCCATAGCATACCTCTCTCACACAAGTGCACCACTCACAAGTGAATGAATGAGTGAGATAAGTGAGGAACATCCTCCTCTACTTATACTTGTTCCCCGACTGACTTTTACACAAGCTAGGTCGGCCCCAAATTAATTACTGGTCTAAACACCCCATTACAACTGACTGGGCCGACCCCTCTAGGGTGGTCTAATAACCCTTTGACCCACATAACACATACAAGGCCGACCCCCACTAGGGAAGTCTAATAACCCAAGTTACCACAATCCAACGGAGGAATAAACATCTCAGGATATACAATAAGATCTTCACGGAGGAATGAAACATCTTCGGAATAATAAAGTACAAATATAATATTCTTAGAAGTTACAATATCTCAACAGAATATGTGTACGAGAGGATGAGATGGCAGAGATTCTTCATGCATCTCATGGTGGACCTTGCGGTGGAAACTTTTCTGATAAAAGAACAGCATAAAAGGTTTTCTATTCTGGATATTATTGGCCAAGCATCTTCAAGGATGCTGCCAAATATGTCAAGGGATGCGATAGTTTCCAAAGAATGGGTAGACCTACGCCATCTGATGAGATTCCTTTGCAACCTCAAGTTATGATTGAGCCTTTTGAAAAATGGGCTCTAGATTTTGTTGGACCAATTTCCCCTATGTATCATAAGAAAAAGTACATCCTAGTCTGTATAGATTATGTCACCAAGTGGGTAGAGGCCAAAGCTTTATTCCGAGCCACAGAGAAATCAGTGGTAGATTTTATGTATGAAGAGATATCTACCCGATTTGGTGTACCTAGGGAAATTATAGCCGATCAAGGATCTCAATTCACTTCCAAGTTAATGAAAGAACTTACTAATAAGTATGGTATTAGACATTGCAAATCTTCACCATATCATCCTCAGGCAAATGGTCAAGTAGAAAGCACAAACAAGGTATTAGAAGCTATCATGACCAAGACCATTCAATTACATCACAAGGACTGGGAAGATAGGATCCTAGAAGCCTTGTGGGCTTATAGAATAACTTCGAGAAACACCACTGGCCACACACCTTATGAACTTGTTTATAGCAAATAGGTTCTCCTACCCATTGAATTTCAGGTTAAGACATTCCGTATGGCTTCTCAGTTAGGAATGAATTTAGAAGAAGCACAGAAACAACGAATCCTACAAATAAATGAATTAGACGAGATTAGACAGGATGCTATCCAATGAACAATCTTAATACAGAATCAATGTAAAAAATGGCATGACAGACACATTAAACAAAAACAATTTAAAACAGAAGACTGGGCATTACATTTCGATTCGAGATACAAAAATTTTAAAGGTAAATTGACTACTCGCTCGATGGGTCCTTATGAAATTGTTACAGCTTTCGATAATGGATCCGTTAAAATTAAAACAATTGATGATTCTCAAACTTCCTTTGTTGTAAATGGCCATAGACTTAGACTTTATCATCAACCTATATCTAAACAAGACTTTGTAAAGAATTCCTTACAACAGCAAGAGATGGAACTGGTAGAAGAGGGAATTTCATTTGTATGATCAGCTTATGAAATTATTGCCATTAAAAACAGGAAAACTTTTCTCCCTTTTTCGATTTCTTATGACTTTTTTGTACATATGTTTTGTTTTGAATAAATCAAAATCATCTAACAACGGTTTTGCAGCTTAATTACAAGGACCTTATCCGCTCATGCAATATTATTGAAAGGGAAGCACTTAAAAGAAAAAAAGAAAAAAAATTCATAATCCCTTCTTTTTTTCAATTATTGTTGAAATTGACATTTTTAGCAAAAGATAAAGTGTTCTTTATATTATCTTGCAACCATTTCATTCATGATTTTGACTATGGTATTTGATTCAGGCATGCACATTTCTGATTATCATTTAGAATTGTTGCTTAAAAGACCTATCTTAATTGCTATGATCTTAACAAACAAAAAATAATACTATCTTACACCTATGGATCATTGGCTTATCCTAGACTCATTATCAAAACTTGTCTCTTAAAGCATCTTTTAAAGGTAACTTAGAAGTGAATGTTATTTTTATTCTTGTGGGAAACATTACTGATTTTTTATGAAAAAAATAGATATAGATCAAAGAAAAGCTTTAGGTTATTATCTTTTGACATGATCTTTAACTTTGGTTATTATAAGTATAAGTTGCTCATAAAGGTTCATTCTAATATTTCGAATTATGTGTTTAGAAGGCTTAGCACACTCTAGTGCCAATCAACTTCCTTACAAAAAAAATATATACGTATACATCATTATACGAAGCAAACCCATCGAGGTACTGAACAGGTTTGCTGGCAGCGGGTCCATGCTAAGTAAAATCTTAAAAAAGGAAGCTAGGTGAATGCAAGTAAACCCGTCGGGGTACTGAACAGGATCGCTGGCAGCGGGACTATGCTTGCATGGTACCAAGATAAACCCGCCGAGGTACTGAACAGGCCTGCTGGAAGGGGGTCAATATCGGGTAAAAGAGATCGGTTAATGCATTACTATGCACATGATTCATATATAAGAAACCTAAGTATACCAACGCATGTTTTGGCCAATCATCTATACTGTCATTAGAGAATAACTGTAAGTTGAAATTGGACCTTGTCATCTAATTCAAACAATATCTAGGATGTTATTATCCTAGAAATGGGACCCATAATTATGAAAATCTCACAAGCTTTACGGTACACCTTATCTATATCTTGGGATGACAAGAAATCTTTAAAATGAGTCATGGATGGCTAGTTTTCCTGTGGCATCTTTCATATCAAATTATATTATCATTCTTCATATGGTTCTTTTAAGCACTATTCTATTCTTTATGATAAATGTGCATATCTAAATCATCTACATGTTTAGTTAATATTTCATTTTCTTGAGAAAAATATTACAACATTTTTTTTTCAGCTATTGATAAAATAATTGAATATCTAATGCTCTTTTTGTTGGCTTGAGGACAAGCCATATCTTTGGTTTGGGGAAGGATTATAACTGTTTTAAAATATTTATTTTTTATTAAAGAAAAAGTTTATTTATCTCTAAAAGTGATAGATGTTTGCAGGTTAATGCAAAAGCAGAAGGCGAATTGTTTTAATTAAAGACAAACAAAAGGGGACATGACTTAAAAGTTCCAGAAAGCAAAGTTTACAGCATTTTCTGTGCACTAACAGCCTTAAAAATTCCTTGCAAAAATCAGTTCCAGTTGGCTTGAGCAATAAAAGTTTGTCTAGACAAAAGTCTGTATGAAAGGCTGAATGACGGATCGAATGCTGATCCAAATGAAGTGACGAATGCAGCAAATAAGCAACGTTTTGAATAAAAGTGCTGAAGAAATTTTAGCTTATATATTTCAAATAGCATGCTAGATATTTTTGAAAATTCTAACTTACCAATGATGATAGGGATCAATCAAACGTCAAATATCGCACTTGGTTTTATTTCCTTATTCATCTCATCTTGTTAAATGAATGAATCTTGTGTCATTTTGAATCATTGTATGACCACTATGGCCTTACCTATCGTATAGATTGCCAGCATATGGATTGGATCCTTGTGATCTTCCACGTGTAGAATATCCCATTACGTGAATTTCGTTCAACCTGTCCAAAGCTTGGCTTTGGACATGGTTGAATATGCTATACCAAACACTCATATACCAGATTCATGCACTTCAATACTGGCACTTAACTCAAGATCTTCAAACTACAAGTGTGATCTTTCAAAACATGCTTTACCTATGACCATCCATCCATCTAAACAGACTTCAATTTAACTGGTGGCTGCGTGAACTTCTGCTTCATTCTGTTCACCCTTCATTTCTCTCTCTGCGAGTTGCGTCCTCTGTAAATTTCTTATATCCCCTGCATTTATCTGTTGTTTCCCTCGTCCTCTATCAGCAATGCCTAACCATTGCGAACCTGGTAGCTACCAAGATCTTCTTCATATCCCTGAGCTTAAAAGATGCCATGAGTTGTTCTCTCAAGCAGGTTGGAATCCGTTTCTCCACCGCCTTTATGGTCACGACCATGACATTTCGTTGCTGTTTGCCAAAGGTTTCGATGGCAAAACAACCAAGGTTGGCCATCTTGTTTTCTCTGTGACAGAAGAGTCGATAGCATTAGCTACGAAACTCCCTAGAGAAGGTGCCCGATGGCACAAGCATTTGTTTCTTCCACGGGAAGCTCACCAATTCGCTCTCAATCCTGATTTTCAACACATTACTAGCACCAAAGGTTTTCATAGAGAATGGATCAAGCCAGAGTACTTGGATCTTTTGACCATTATCATTCACTTAGTCACCTGCGAGGGTAAGTTCACTATTTTTAAAGCTTACCACGTTAGACTGTTAGCTCATTTTTTCAATAATCAGACCTCAAATTTCCCATTTTACTTTCTAAAGAGCTTGGAAAAGATGTCGAGTCAAGTTAGAAAGAATACCATTAACCCTTGTGGCAGATTATACCACCATTGTCTCATTAAGCTTTTAATCATTCGTCAACTAGAGGAGAGAGGTCAGACTTGGGACCACTTTGTTTTTAAGATATTAAACCCTCATTTATCTACTGTCAAATCTTCCCCTTCTCACGAACACCTTCACGCCCAAGAAGAACCAAACGCCAAATGTATACGATTTGATGAGAGTTCCTTACATAATATGCACTCTGTCCATTCAATGCATTCTCCTACTGAACCTAGAGAGACAAATCATGACTATTCCATTGATCATCTTGACATTCAGACTATCAGTCAGCCCTCATGCTTAAATATTCAGTTGGACGATCATACTTTGGAGTCCTCCCTCCTCACACTAGCTAATGCATCCATTCAGTTGAGTGAAGCCTATGCTGCTAGAAGCCCTCCTACATGTAACAAAGATAAAAGCTCTGAAGAACAGACTATTAACGTTGAGACATCTCCAAAAGAGAAGAGTCCTCAAATGGACTTGGAGCATAGTATAGAACAACCTATTTTGAGTCAGCAAAAGTGGGATCAGTTAACCCAAGAGATAGCACAATTAACAGAACAAAGTCAGAGCTATGTGGAGACAATCTCCGAGCTCCTTGAAGAGAATAAGATGTTGCGTACACAGTTGAAAAGCACTGAATTCTCGATTAATGCCAAAATAACATCCAATTCTATCCTTAGAGTAAAGTATAATTCCTTAAGGGGTCATTTCAAGAAGCTCCATGCCAAGCATGCATCTCCATCATTCGAGTCGAAGACCGCTACTACCGCATCTCGGCCTTCTTCCTAATTACTTTTTGTTTTGCTCAGTGGGACCTAGCATGACTCCGGTTTGGGGGAATGTTGGTGTACAATATTGTCACCATTTTGTATCATTTAATTTACTCGAAGTGGCGTTATTTCTATCGTTTTTGCTATAGTAAGTTGTTTTCTTAGCCATTCAGCCCATCAAACAGTCCAAGTATGCAAAAATTCATTTACCATGCAAATCTTGTTATATTTTGTATATTATGGTTTATTTATGATTTAAATGATGTTTTTGGGCATAATTAACACTTATGGTTTCAATTGATAGGCTACGATTTGCAAATTACTCATCATTCATCCCATGCGCTACGTGCTCAGCCTAAAACTCTTTCATCTCATTGTTCAGCCCTCCGTTCAGCCCGCGAAATCCGTGGTTGACACATCTTAGACCATTGAATCAAGAGAAGGACACATGGATTCTGTTCGACATGCAATGGTCCTGGTTAATGAGCTATTGCTCTAGAAGATCCGTTCTTATGATCGCCAAGCCTGACAGCACATCTCATGTCCACGTGAACGCTCCAAGCCTTGATTCGTCTGCGCATTCAGCCTGGAGTCACGTGTGTTGTCCAAGCTCTCGCTTGTGCCATTATTCTGGAAGGAGTCCAGTCGTCCACATCTAGCTTGCCAACATAACTTTCACACCCACGTCAACACTCCAGCGCACCTGCTCTCTATCCGTTTGGAAGGGAGTTACGCACGCCTGCTCTTGTTCATTCATGCCGTCATTCTGGAAGGTGTCTGGCTGCCCACGATTCCGTCTGCCAGCACACTGCTCATTCACGTCTGAGTTAGATCGATGCTACAGCTTCTCTGAGAAGGAACTAAGCCCGTCAAAGTCTAAAGAACGCCCCCTGCGTTGGCATGTATCAATTTAATCAGCAGTTACAGTCATTTAAACACCTCTATTATTAGAGAGTTCAACTATGTCAACCCTCTCACCCATTGTAACTTATAAATAGTCGCCTCTGTGATTGAGATGAGTTAGCTTCTGAATTTACGATGGTTTTCCAGTCTTAGTCCAAGCATTTGCAGTCGTAGATAGTGGGAAGACAGAGTCTGTAACTTTTCTCAAGTTAATGGAAGTAGCAGCTTGTTGATGTTATGCAAGTAGTCGTTTAAGTTGAGCTAGTTCACCCTCCGATTGCTGGGAAGGGCCCCTCATCAACTGGAGGTTTTATTTACATTTTCTGCATTTCTTTTCTTGCAATTAACTAGTTTATTTCTTGTTTGTGTAATTTAATTCATTTTCCTGTGTGTATTATCTTCATTCCTCTGTAATTAATATTCTGTTGTCAATACAATCTTCCTTCTTCTGAGTAGAATGGTCGACCAATAGTTCAGTAGTTTAATAATTCATAGTTTGTTTTTCAGTCCTTCTTCCATCATCATAGTTAGATATTGCTTCCAAATTATTCCGTAGTTAGCATTCTTTCCTTATTTTCTTCTCTGTTAGTTTTTATCCCTGTTTTCTATAGGTTAATTATTCTTTCTTCTATTCCAACCTTCTCCCTTCCTCTATTCCAACTTTCTTCCTACTTCTCATAGAATCATTCTTTCTCTTAGGTAATGATTTGCATAGATAATTTCTTATCCTCTAATCATCTCTCTACTGCTTTCTGCACTATAGGATCATTTGCATAAAGCTAGCTGGTAATTAAGTCATCCAAAAACTCTTCTTTCCCTCACTTTAAAACGTTTTCCTCCATTAAGATCGTCATTCGGATTGCTATTCAGACTGGAGTTCGGATCGTCATTCGGACCTGTGTGTTTTCTGTATTATTGTAGGCCTTTTCCCGAATCTAATTTCTTTTGCCTCTTAATCATCATTTTTCTTGTTCCTCCTTAATAGTTTGAGATGTAATTTAATCTTGTTTTATGTCACTTGGAGTTTTTAATTCAATTGTCATCATTGTTTCCTCCTTTCTTACTTCTTCCTTATCCTCTTCTCATCTTTCTTCCAAACTTTAGTTCTTTAACCTGTTTTGTTACTTGGTTGCAGTTATAGTTGATAATTCCATTTCGTTGAGTTGTTTTAGTTTCTTAGTCTTAAGACTAGTTTCTATATAATGAAGATGTTCATGTTGCAAGATCTGGATTAATAATAAAATATCTTTATCAAGTTTTATACTTGCTTCCAAATATAATATAGTTCAGTTTAACATCTTTGTTAAGTTTTCTAATTGCTTCTACTTACATTAGTTTCATGTTGTTTACATATGGATAGACAATAGTTCATAATGTTTAAAATTAGTAGTAGTTTGTTGATTTTTAGTTTACATTTGTTTGTAGAAGTTAAGTTAGATTTACTTCCATTTAGCTTCCTCATTACATTTGAAAGTCATTACGACACATTTACTCCATTTCCTATTACATTTGATGTATGTAATCAAGAAGAGTGGAATTAGATGGTTTAGTCTAAATTAATGTACATTTACAAGTTCTCCCTATTAAACATCTAATATCCGTAGCTTTGATTCTGTCCATAGTTGTTATCTGGAAGTTGAATTTGGTAGTTTCTTACTTTTCTAGAAGTAGTTTATGTTCTAGTATTTGTTTCCATCTTTCTTATTAATTAACCATAGAGGTAGAGTAGTATGATTTAGAACTATTATGATCTGTGATTTAAATGTATTCTTAAATATTTAATTCGGTTTCATTTTGAAAGATCTTTCGATCTTTTTCCCTTACTAAAAATTTTTAGGTCTGACAAACCTGAAACTTTAGAACTATTTCTACCTTGGCATATATTTTGCTTTCAACTCTAAGTTTACCGATCCTAGTTGATAATTAATCTTAGGTGTTGTTTTTAATTTGAGATATATCACACACCCAACATCGTCCTTTCCTTGAGTGTCTGGCCATCAGCCAATGCCTTGTCCAACTCGGACTGTATCACTAAAACTTCAACTGTTTGAGCATGCTCAACCATGGGGACATTGACCTTTTTCTTCAAACCTGCAATCTCCTTATCCTTTTCTTTTAACATGATTTGAAATAGAGTTGTATCACTTAGATCCTTTAACAATTTGTTAATTTGCTTCTCTAAATCATTTATCTTCAACTGCTTGGCTTTTTTTGATGATTTTCATTTTTTAGTTGATTCTATAGTCAATTTACTACAATCTGTAGCTTATCAGTACTCATAGTGCACTTCATTACATCTTTATACACTCCTTCACCCGTTTTTTGGTGAATCTGCGTGATATCTTTTGAAGGAAACACATCCAAATTAACCGTTACCTGAGTGGTCTTGAATTTTGAAGGTACATTCTTTCCTTCGGGTACCAATGGTTCCAAAATCGCCATCTTCAAGGTCCTCTGCCTCAAATCTAATGCAAACAACATCCTGGAATGGTGTCCTGTATCAAGATATTTATTTGGGAACATAGTCTTCTAGAAATTTATGTTGTTGTCCTTAATTTGGGAATACATGCCAAATAGTCCAGCCTTAATAGGATTTTTTGTCACCAAAGCATTTTTTTAGAAGATGTCTCTTGCTTCTGAGGCCACACTGCAGATGGAAAATTTTCCAAAATGACAAGTTCAAGAGATGTGGGAGTCAATTTAATTTGTAATGTTGTGCTGGATATATTTTCTGATCTGGACCTCTTTTACTTTGACTCGACACTTCCCAATTTACATTTTTCAACATCAAAGGTTGATTCAGGAGTGCTCATTTTTCCCAAAGTATCAAATTTATGTGGTGTAGGGATGATTGTTGCCACAGTGGCCTAGATTGGATCCAATGCCAACTTAGCTTGTTCCCAACTGTCCAAGTTGGAAATTTTATCCAATATTTGGTGTGGCTCATGAAGATAAGTCGTTTCTCCAACAAACTGTATTTTCTTAGATATGATCCCTTTAGGATCGTACCACCATGTGAAACTCGTAGGGAATTTGAATGTTGCCAGCATCTCTTCAACCACTGTCTAAGAAGTCCTGATTCTTAATTTAAATGGCCCCACTTCACTAGGGACTTTGAAATTCATAGTGCTATTTCCCTTCATGAAATGTACGTCGTCACAGTTGAACCTTTGCTGGATGTATTCCAAGGAAAAGAGCCTAGGAGTCATGAATACATGTAACTTATATGAATCTAGCTCTACTCTATATACTTGAATATTATTGTGAGTCTCAAAACAAAACCAATCTCCATCTGAGTCATTTGGATTTAACTGGAGCAAATTCTTGCACTCCGAAAAAATTATGGGAGGAGGAGCATCGAACAAAAAGGAATAATTTTTAGTTACGACGGTATCGACAAACACATAAAAACCTTCATGAATCGGAATAGGAGTGATTGAATTCTGTAGGTCCTCTCGATTGAAGAATTCCTTATTATGGTAGATGATCATGTAAAATAAAAAGAAATTGTATCTGTACAGCTTTCTAGAAGCAAAACTCTTAAACTGCAAATGCATAGACTGAGCAAGGAAAGATGCCATATCTAACTTAACTGGCGATTCCTACTGTGATAAATTGATAAGAAAGAGAAAACCTAGAGAAAAATCATCAATTAACAATTCATGATCATACTCGAGGACCTGGAAGATCATGGACAACACTAGTTGAACTTGCTATAAGAATACCTCCAGAATAAACATTGATTGTGTATTGGGCAGGTCTTCCCCTGGGGGAATCAACATCCATATGAATGCTTCCATTCTCTCTGATGATAATTCTATGATATTTCCCGCCAGGAATTCTTCATCAAACTAAAATCTGGTATTGTCTTCTTCAGTCTATGTCAACTCCATGATGAGTTCTTTTTAATTGGGAATATAACTGATCCTAGCCGATAAATGATTGACTTCTTCTCGGGAGTGCATATTTTAGCACACCACTACACCAATTACATGAAGGGTTTGTCCTACAGTAAAACCATATTTACCAATCTAGTGCCCCATATATTTAACAAATCATTTCCAATCTTGGTTGATCTTCAGCTTCTCTGGAAATTTGATGTAGATTGCAAATTGGTGATATGGGATCGTGGATATCAAAGTCATCATCTCCCAAGTTCTCTTCCTTGTTGAGAGCAGATCCTACGGCAGGAAATGTCTCTGAATCAGCGGTGGAAGCCATGACTGTGCTAGTGAAGTGAAGGAGGGGATGAATAATTTTTAGGATTGGCTGTGAATCAGCTATTGTGGTGATGGAAAAAGCAGCGAAGCTTGCGGCAACAGAAAAATAAGTGTTTGATCAATTCAAATAAGCATATTTATAGAGAAAATTTTGAAAATGAACGACTTAAATGAGTTGTACATGTGGCATCAAGGGAATGGTCCTTTAAGCTAGGGGGAGGGATGCATGGGGACCATTTCTATTGAGACAGTGGTGGTAATATCCATTGGATAAAATATAAGTGGGTTCACCTAGGGGGCAATAGAATTTAGCAGTGGTTTCAGGGCTTGACATAAGAGGTTTGGGAAGACTGCTTTTTGGTCCCTGAATGAACCTGAGACCGCCCCGTGGCCCAAGCGGTTTCCATTCAGGGTCGTGCCTGGCTCATTAAAAGTCGAGCAGTTATTGGGGCCTGAAATCATCATAGTCGTAGATCACCTCCCATGTTACCTCAAGATTTGTACCTGACTTGAAGTGGCTTTATGTCACTTAGCCCCCTTGGCTTGACAAACATATGTAATGAAGTGACAAATATCTTTTCTACTGACGTCGACAGGAGTGGTTTCAGGGCTCGATATAAGCGGATTGGGAAGATTGCTTTTTGGGCCTTAAATGAACCCAAGACCGCCATGTGGCCAAGGTAGTTTCCATTCAGGGATCGAAATATTATCTTAAATATCTTGCACTTTGATACCGTAAATAAAATCTCCACCGTTGACCTGTACTTTACTGCCAAGTCTTGGTGATCACTTGGTTCTTCGATTGGTAACCATACATATGTTCATGTGATCAATTTTAATTCCTTTGCCTCCGAATTTAACCTCCAATCCTACATTCGAATTGATAGGCGCCACTTGAGATCAACTGTGCTTTTTGTTTCCAGCTACGAGAATATTAGTACCAACAGTATGGAAGGAATCGATTCATTCCTCTATTTTAGAAGAAGGTAAACTCCCAATTTGGACAAGGACAGGACCAAACATATCAATCAAAGGCCGATTATAATGGAAGTTTTGTCCCTCTTCAATTATTTCAACCTCTAAATGGGTAAAATAGTTAAGATGAGGTAGATGTGTATCGTGAGTGGAAATGAGGTGGGATTCAAAATCTGTAGCTGTGGATAATTCTAAAAAGGGATTAAACCTCCATTGTTGGATCGATGGACCCTCAAACTCAGGAGAATTCCCACGTAACCACCTAGAACGATGTAAGGGTTGGTTAGCCACAATGATAGTAGAAAAATTACTCACCCTATAGATTTCTAAACAAAGCACATAACAAATGCCTACTCAAATAAGGAAACAAGAAAACATGTGGCTACATTACTACATATGGCTCAAAAGTCCCACGAAAGTTTGCCACGAAACAATTAAAATTGATGTTTTCGTGGAAAAATAGTTTAAATTTTTGGAAAAAATTGAAAATTCTCCCGACGATCGTCGCTATAGCCACGGATGAACTTTTCATCTCTATAGCCACGAAAAGTACTTTCGTCGCTATAGCCACAAAACATACATCCGTCACTATAGCCACGAAATGCCGAAAATAAATTTATTTTTTTCTTTTCTTTTGTAACTAAAAGAAATTAATCTCACTTACTTTGTCAAAAATGATGTCAAGGTTGGAGTTTTTGACAGCTTCACTAGACGTGACACTATCCATTCTTTCTTCATTAGACACTATACTTGTATTAGTTTCTTTCTCACTTATGTTAAAAAGTAAATTCCTTCCATTTTGATAAACATAATAATTTCCATCAAAATGATGTTTACCTATTGTGTCTTCAATTCTTTCCTTTGTTTCTTCAATTTTATCAGTGGCATGAGGGGTATCAACTTCCTCAAGTAATGAGAATTACTTAGTTGGCCTTTGATTCAACACATGACTCAAGCCTCTTAGGTTTATCACTAGAAATTTCCCTTTAGATGAAGTTCCACTAGTATGTGTAGGAACGATATTATCGTGTAAGAACCATATTATCAAGATAGTTAATTCCAATAATGAACGAGACTAACTTTCTAACTAGCTACGCAAAGGTTCCTTTTAATGGATAGCTTTGTAGAGGGACTATGGCCATTTAGGACATGGAAGTTTGAGATAATAATAGGTTTGTGATGCCCTTATATGTTATGGGTTGCACGCGTGCTACATTGATGCAACCAATGGGTTTTTGTCCCTGGTTTGAGAAGATTGGGAAATATTCTTAGATCATTGCAATTATTGGTATTCAACAAGGAATTCCTAGTAAGAGTGTGTCATAAGCTTGTGTTGTCTATGTCCCTACCCTTTGTACACATCGCTCATTGCCCCTACCGACTGAATGATCTAGTGAAGTGTTTAGATCATATCAACGAAGGTGGCTCACCGCATTAGACGTCATGACAAGTTTAATGAACCTGATCATTTAGAGGAAGGAGAATTAATAACAAGGTTAACATAGGTGAATCTACGGTAGGATCATTAACAAGCGAGTATCATACGACACCCCTTTGTGGGATGGGGGACATTTGCATGACCCATGTAGCCGGCTTTGTTGTGGGCGGTGGTGCCTTGTCATTCCATCCACACAATGCAGCTACCTTAGTCAATGGGTGTAGGAGGTTGGATCCCATTAAGATGTGGGGTGAGAGATGACTACGACCCATCTGACTAGCTTTATTGAGGGTGGAGGTGCCTCGTCGTTTCATTTGCACGATGTTGTTTCATCGATCATGGATCGTGGGAAATCAACTCTCTAATACAAGATCTCACAAGCCCCTTTCTTCCAGGATGCATAATCGTCGAGGAGTGTTTAGTGGATGGGAAAAAACTCTATGCAATGCATTGGGTTGTCCACCCTAGTCCTCCCTATTACCCCCTCAGGATGCCATCGCGGAAGTTGGGTAGTTTTCTGGGTTCTTTTTTGAAGCACCTTGCTATTATTGTTCCTAAAACCATATTTTAGGGATTCATCCAGATCATATCCAAGATCACTAGTCCACTTAATTACAATTTGACATGGGACCCTTTCCATAATGAGGTTTACCCTTCTTCCACTTTTTAAGCTAATTCTTAGTTTTTGAGATATAGGAAATCATTCGATACCTATGCTCATAACTAACCTATAATTATGAGATTTCTCATGTGCTTGATCAATTGCAGGATGATTTCACTATGTGGTTTGGACAATCGGGAAATTATGGTTCCCAAACATTGACTTCTCATGGATTTGAGTGGGATCGCAAAGTTAAATGAATGTTGGAGGATCTGGCTCTATCTGTAGATTGGATTGCTATGTCTATTGTTTGGAATTGGTTTTTGTTGGTCTGTGTTGGGATCCACTTGTTTGTTGTGATAACAATGTGACCTCATCGAAAATGGATTGACAAGTAAGGCACCTCCTCCTCCCCACCTGAAACTAAAGCATGAGAATTATGTTAAGGCTGCAACAATAAGGTTCTAGAGGGTGATCTTCCTGAATCTCCAGGAAACTGTGGATCGTATTGAAGAGGTTTCCCAATGTGAATACGATGTCTCTCGACATGGTGAGGAAGAGAATGACGACTCCTTCTAGCTTCCAAACCAAGGGTTGACTCGGTCTCTCTTGTCTCAGTTCCACAGAAGCGTTGAAGTGTACTGTATTACAAAGTTGTTCATTACACATGCTATCAAACCTAAGGAGGTTGACAAGCATGAAATTCAGCTCAATTGGCGGAGTAGAGAGAAATGCTCTAGCTTCTACTTACTTAGGTTGACGTCTTGGAAAAAAAGATGCCCTTTGTCTCTGCGATGCCTCAGGTGAAACGGAATTCTCTACGCCACCCACAAGCCCATATGTAGCTAGACCTCTAAATCACATGCCTTGACTTTCATGTGTTATTGTCAATTGTTGGATTTATAGTTTATGATGATAATGTATCCGACAAAGGCCAAGTTACTTATATCTACCATAGTTATTTATGGTTTAGTGTTAAGTTTTGGATTTTGGGGGAAATCAAGGCCTGGTTTTCCATTGGGGAGGCCCTGTCTATAGACATCTAGATGACTATTACTCTTTAAAATAGTGTATTTTTGGTACTCTCAACTCGATGACCCTCTCTAGTTTCCTTCGGATAGACATGTCATTGATATTTTTTCCTTTGTATAGTTTTTCCAACTTTAATAAAATTTCGTAACTTACAAAAAAACAATTATATATATATATATTGTAGAAGATGGTTAATAATGATGGGGAGCTTTGTTTTATTTACCAAATTAGAGATGAAGCATTAAGAGAACATGATAAATAAAATGGAGCGATAATAAAGTGGAACATATAATGTGGCCCTTTTTGAAGCATTATATTGATAATAAAATTGTATGTAATATTCATAAGAAGTTTCATGTTGACAATAAATTGTATATAATATTTACAGAGTAAATAAAGTTTTAAAATTGTTTTTGCTTTAATAATATGATTTGGAAAATTTGAAAGCTTGATTTGTATGTAAAATTTGGTTTGTGGAATTTACTTCATATATATATATATATATATATATATATATATAGTTAATGGAGATAAATTGTTGATTTTATTTTACCATCTCACTTTTCTATACAAATGTCATATTTCCATTATATTTAAGTTATATTTTTAAAAAGAAGGCATGAATTTCAATAGAGTGAACACAAACATATTATTAAATTATCAATTGATATCTTTTGTATTTTTTAACTTACGAGTATGACAATTAGAAATTTGTATACATACTACTTATGCATCTTGGAATGATGTCATTCAAGTACTTTTTTTAAGGATATTTGTGTATGTATACAACATTTCTTCTAAAGTATTAAGTCTCTTTACATTCAATATTTGAAGGAAAAGGATTTAAAATAGTTTATATATAGTACTCTCTCTCTCTCTCTCTCTCTCTCTCTCTCTATATATATATATATATATATAACATAAAATACTATGCTATTTATTGTTTGAAGTTGTATGTGTTGATGAAGTAGGGACAATGCCATGAAACCTGGTATTGTGAGTGTGGAAGGAGGTTCATTTAGCACCATTTGAGAGCCTTTCACAAGAATGTGGTAGCTTGAGAGGCACTTGAGGCTTCCAATTGTGGATTAGGGGTCAATTTTGGAAGAGGCCACAGGTTTTGGGGAAAAATTAGAGATTTTAGACTGTGCCTGTATACATATTTGTAGTGGAGATATATGGATTCCTTGGTAGGTATTTAGTTTTCACTAGTCATCCTTATAGAAAGGTATATAAATGGTTATAGGAAAGGGGGTATACTAAGGCACTTTTTTAGGTACATGGTCTCTTATCAAGTTTATGTTGACTATGGGTACAAGAAATAAACAATAAGAGATAACAAGGCAATGCTTGGGAAGGGAACCAAATCCATCTACTCCTAGGATGGACATGTTTTTGTAAATCGGTGATAAGGGGAAAGATGTTATCCATTAATTTGATCTCCCAAATTGAAGGCCTTGTAGAATATATGGAACACACAAGGTGTTATTATGCATCCCATGGTGGTCCCAATTACTTGAATCAACAACATAGATCTTGGGGATGAAATGGTCATATATCTAGTCTTAAAACATTGCATTAGATCTAAAGTAGTAGAGAGTATTGACGTCATCATAGTGATTTATATATAGTCAACCACCTAGAGAGTTTCAAATTTTTTTGCAACATGAGTCATGCAATTAGAACCATGTCAACATCTAAAGGATCATACATCATTAGGCATCTAGTCTCACAACTCTAATTTAAACTAGTTATTCCAATATGCTAGTTTAGATGTTATTCTCTGGAGTAGTTTTCTGTAGTAGTATCTCATAAGGTGATTTTGTGAGAGATAATTCATAAATGGAGTGCAGCATTTAGTCATTTCATGTCATCTGACAGAGCTTCCATTCAATCATATGTTCACCCAAATCATCTTTTGGAAAATATAATTATCATTGAAACAGTCCATCACTACCAAAATATAATTATTGCATCTACTTCTCAGAGTATTTTTCATCATGGTCTAATCCACGTCTGATCAAGCTTTTCATTTTAAAGGAATTAGAAAAGGAAGCCCGAAGCTAGGGGCATTTCTTGTTTTGGCCTGGCTTTGAAGTTGAAAAACCACAAGAAAAACTAGAAGATTCAAAAACATTAAAGCAAGCAAGGGTTTATAAAAGGAAAATTCTAGATACGCAGCAGGGGATTGAAAATTTAGATGCCAGAAATGGTTCAAACGCAGAGCAGGTGGTAGTAACCCCTAAAACCCCCGATCTTACAGAAGAAATTCAAATGGAAGCAAATACATCACATTTTAAATCTTGAGAGGTCAAAGAAGCCCAATCTCAGCACCAAGATGAAGTTGTTAAATGGCGACAAAAAACTAGATCTTCAAACAAGTTTCACTTGAGTTTAAAGAGGGTTCTCAACCCTAAATTCAAATATGAGGGCACAATTGAGATTGAAGAATCATCTAGTGAAGAAGACGTGTAGTCCAGGAAACTTGAAGGGATGATATCCCAGGCTCTAAAAAATATTAACTCAGTTCCTGACGTGCCAGTTAAGTAATTTGTTGATAAAAATAAGAAAATCATCTCAGAATCAGGTGAGGGAACTAGTAAAATATTTTTCAAGTGTTAGAGAAGATTTACAAGTTCCAATAGGGAAAAGCTTGACTAAGGAGCAGTCAGAGGAAAGGTTGGGTATCTTAGACCAGAAATTGCATACTGAAGAGGAAACAGAACTTGTGAATCTACGGAAATCTCTGCAACATTATAAAACCCAGAATGCACATTTAAACCAACTTAATGATCAGCTTGCCAATGCCAACAAAATGATAAGGAATGATCTAGAAGAAACTAATTCGAATTATGCAGAACTAGTTTCAGTTGCCGATGAAGTAGTCAAAAGAAGAAAAACAACTCATGGACCATTACAATGCCCTTGAAAATCACATAGGATGCATATACATAGAAAATCTCTAGTATACATGTGACATATGGTCATCATTTTGAGACCTTGCGCATAGGGGATGGTTCTTGATGCATGACTTAAAATATAGTCAAAACTATGGTCTTAGGCTATAACATTTGCCTCTAAAGCTCAAGGTCCATACATGGGGCTCCAAATTACCACCACAAGCCCCCCATAGGGAACCTTTTGCATGTAACTTGGGTATGTTCATGGCCATTTTGAGGTTTAGAACAACATGGATGGTTCCTAATACCCAAGTAAAGGTTTCATGAGCAATAGTTTTTGGGGTCCTTAGCCACTGCATAGGCCTTATAAATGGGAACTTTATCATGTGAGTAGGATATGGTGTCCATTTAAAGTTTGTGACACCAAACCGAGTTCAATGCCAAAAATGTAGGTTATTGGGTCAAAAATAATTTAGTGTACTCTAAGGATCTTCACAGGAACCAGAGATGGTTCTCATGGCCTATATTTCCATTATTGTGGTATTTGATTATGAATTTGTTAACTTGAATGGTTATTTAGGTTCCAATTTGGGGATGTAATATACATTTGATTTCTAAAAAAAGAAAGTTTTGAGGATGGTTGTATGGCATGCCTTATTGAAATGGCCTTGGTTATCCTTTTCTTCTTTGATTTATGAAACATCAAACCATGGATTAGGGATTGAAAGCCATACTTGGTGTGCCAAACCTCAAAATGGCCAACATATCTTACTCATTGGCTAAATAGTCCCTATGTAGTATATAGGGCCTTTGTGGTGGTCTAGGGCATCACGCATGACCCATGATCCATTTAGCCTTAGACATTATGTTTTGACTTGATAATATGGCCTAAGCAATGATAACCTATTCTAGGTCTTATAGAGTTTGAAATGGCCATATATATATATATATGAAATTTAGATAAAAACATATAGAAAACATTAAACAAAACACAATAAAATTAATCCATTAGTATTTCTAGGAGTTTCAATTTTGGTGCCAAAATTTTATCTAGGAGACAATTGAGTTAGATTTAGGCTTTTTTTTTTAATATAGGTTTTTTTTTATGTGCATTGAGTTAGATTTAGGATTTTTTTTTAATATAGTTTTTTATGTGCAAAGCGGGAGATCAGAATTTCAAGTTTTTTTATGTGCAAAGCGGCATATCAAAATTTCAAGTGAAAAGAGTGCCAAAATGAGAATAGGTATTTACATAGAAGTGAATTGAGTCAGATTTATGGTGTTTTTACATATTTTTTTCTTTGTTCCAAGCAAAATATCAAAGGTTCAAAACTTATGCAAGGGATCTAGAACCTACACTTATGCTTAGGATTTTGATATCCACGCTAATGATTCGTAATGCATTGAATCTCAATCTAGGATATGAAAGTTTATTATTACCAGTGTGTTCCTGTGGATTCCTTCGATTCTGAAGGGCCTGAAATATTATTACCATAAAGGAAAAGTGAGGGAAATATGGATGATTAGTTAAAGGAGAAGCATGGAATCTAGGTGGGAGATAAAGGAACTATCCAGCATCAAAGGAACAAAACAACTCGATGTATTATTTATTTCCTTCTAAGAAGAGACACCTGTCTGTGTTGGTTTTTGCTAAGCATTGGGAGGTGAGGGAGGATTCCCTTTCATGGCTTGCTTATCTCGACCACAACAATGCCAGGGTTTCGGAACTCAACAAAAAAGGTTTTGATAAATCATGGGGAATGGTCCCCAATGATTTTTATGAAATTAGGGTTTCCATAACCAAAGAAACCCTCGAGCACGAGGTAAATGATTTGAGTCAAGAAATTGTGAGGGAAATCAGATGGAGATGGGAGCAGGATGGAAGTAAAAGAGGAAAAGAAGGCGCTAGATTTTAGAGGCAAGGGTTCGATTAGTTTTGTGGTGGAGGCGGTGAAGTATCCTGATTATGTTGGAAAACAGGGTTTCCAAAGCGCAAATGGTTCTCAAGAGGCTTCTCAAAAGAAATGGCAGGGAAATACGGGTAATTTGATTAATTCGAATTCACTGTAAATTTTCTTTTTTAATTTTTTGGGAATTGTTTATTTTAAACTCAAGAGAAGCGCTAAAACTAGCCCCAAGTGGTCGAGCACACTATTTGTAGGCAGCAAACTGAACACAAGCGCTTTCATCTGGGTAAGCTGCTACCCGGGGTGGTACTTTTCAGTTTGGCATTTGGCCCCGACTTCTTATTTATGTTTTTGAGAAAATCGATTAAATGGTGAGAATTCTCTTTCTGGTAGTGTAATCTCATTGTCTGCGAGAAAGGGGAGCCACCAAGAATATTCAAAATCTATCCATTGCCATAGTTTTCCTTGTTGCTTGGTGCCTTTCTATGATTTTCTTTATTTTAGTGTATAAACCAGATTGCAGGTCCTTCGTTTTCCATTGTCCTGGGATAAGCATATCTTATTGTCCATTTTTTATTTTCTGTAATTTTATATACTGAAATTCTTTCCATACATTATATTTTTACTATTAAATATATGTCCCAGAAATCCTACTTATTTTTTACGTATGCTAACTCCAATGGTTCAATTAGATGACATCACTGCCAGACATGAGAAAAATTATCACAATCTTCCTGTTCGACTTCTTCTCGACCTCATCGCTGCCAGGTAACATAAACGTATTGTAAGAAATAGAGAAAACATTAACCCTAAGTCTGATATCACTCTCGTGAATCTGCAATTTCTGTAACAGAATGCAAAAACTAGAACATATTCTAAGTAGCAGAGCAATCTCTGTAACGTAATGCAAAAACACAAACATTTTGTAAGAGGCGGATATCTATGTAACACCATTAGTATATTGCAGACTATTGTTTATCACGATGGGAATTTGCAAGAAACCTCTTCCGGTAATTATGTGTTGAATTGAAATGCTTCATTTTACATGTTTTTTTTTATTTATTAAAACACCTGAATGTTGTTTAAGAGGTAGAATGTGTTCCAGAAGTTGTGTTTCCTCGGAACAGGGGCTTTTTCACTGAACAAATGGAGCTAACTTTGGAGATGGAAAATTACCAATCTATACTACAGACTAAGGCTTAATTTGGGGAGGACGAGATAAAGGTGAAAACAATGGCAGGATAAGATATAAATTATTTAGATCCTAGTTACCAAGTTAGTATTGGAATTTGGTATGATACTGAAAAAATTTAACTAAAAACTGAATTGGAAGAACCAGTGATCAAGAAGACCGATTCATCAACACAAATTTATATTCGATCACCTGAAAGCTCCTCTCAGAGCTAGGTAAAATGAATATAAATTCTACAAGTTTCTGCAATGTTTTGTGTATTTATTCAAAGAACTAGCTTTCACTATGGCATTTACGTTTATTCTACCCTCAAAGATGAGTTTATAGGTGGACATTTTGGCTGGGTTCTGCATTTTTATTCATGAAAGGATTGGAAACTTCTACACGGAGATGGTGAATATGCTCAAGGTAAAAGAACACACCAAATACAAGCACAAATGCTTTGTTGTTATATTGTATATTAGAATGGCATAATATGTCTGGTTTATACGCCCCTGGAAGGATGTCAAGGTATTAAATTGGCTATGTCCCTTTTCAATGGTTATTTAGTGATCATTAAAGGAAAATAAAACCTGAATTGGAAAAACCAATGAGAAAGAAGTTTTAGCTAGAAATCAGTTTAGAAGATAGAAACAGAAGCTGGCATTTTTATACTATATACAAAATTTTGGGCTTCACCTGTGAATATAATTAAATAGATACATATTATCCTGGGCAAGCCAATTTAGTGAAAATTGCATATCCATTAACAAATATGTAATGGTATTTTTTCTTTAATTCAGTAACAAGCTAAATCTTTCTTTAAAATATGACTACACTGCTGGCTTACATATAGCATATTGCGCTCCCATAAACATAGAGCAAGCCAAAGGTGGGAGTTAAATAAAAGACCCTTACCAAGGTGCCATTATTGCTGTGGTCTGTCCCACCTTAATGGCATGTCAAATAGGGGTGAGGCTGAGTGCAAATACCAGGCGAATTTGGAGGAATAGATACCTCTCATAATTGGTAACTAGGCTGAGAGAAGTCCTTGTTATGTGATGTAGCCCCAAACCTCAGAACATGTTTCTCAATGCAACTCCCAAATGAAAATATGAAAGCACCCTTTGGTGATCTTTACCGTAATCCTATCAATCTTATGGTAAAGGTAACTGCTACACTAGGAATTCCAAGCTTTCAAAATAGAGTCTAACATGCTTTCTAAATTTATAAATGTAGCTGACACTTTTCTAAACAAATTGTAAATTTCAGCATTAACTGATAACCAATATTGACAACCTACTTCCCACTGTGAGTGTATGAGTTGACCCATAGATCTAATGAACAAACTATTTCAAGGACTAAGGATGAAATCGAGGGATGCATTGTCATCCTATCCTAATTCAGACAGAGCTATCAATATTCCTTCTGGCACAAATTGATGTATATGCTTTATAACTAACAGAGACCCATCTAACCATGGATCTCGTATGCACCTCAATGTCAACCTTTTGTATGAACTTGTGAAGTCGAGATATACATCCTCAAGCTAACAAGGTAAAATATCTCTTTTCCTGTGGGTGGTCTGCATCTTACCGACCTTTTTAATTGGTTTCCCGTGTTTGATTTAGATAGTTAATTTGTTTTGTTTTCATTACTTATTTAATCACTATGCTTTTCCTATAGTAAAGTCATAGTTTTCAATTTCATTGATTTTACTTCATGTCATTTCCTTCCAACATTTCTCTTTTATCCTTGTTTTATACTCGAATGCTTTGGACTCGGATCCATGATAGAGTAGTCCTATGATCTCATTTGTTCAGGTCTACACACAGTCTGAATATACTCACCTTCATAAGACATAGTTTGGAAATAGTGGTGAATATACTAGCCTCTTGAATGAATGAATGAGGAATTAGAGAGCTGAAATGTCATCTTGTTTACTTTATGTTATCATAGATCAGTCTCAATTGATTACATACAAGTAAAAAATAAATAAATTCCAGAAATGCTAAAAGGAAAATGCAAGGAATTTTCTAAACAGAAATAAAACCCTACCTACCCCAATCTAACCGGCAAGTGGCCTTCTTAGGTGACATGGCACCGTGAATAAAACCATGTATGAAGTTTGATAAGGGTATGGGACCCATGCAAGAAGATATGTGTTAGGATAGTTGACTACATCGAGGTTAGACATGACAAAGGATGGGCCACACATCCACCATCGTAGTCTTGAAATCATAATGGACAAAGGTACTAATAGGGGATAAGAATGCACGAATTAACCATTTCTAACATTTGCTTTGATGCTCCACTTGTTGGAAAGTCCTCTTCATCCAAGCTACGATCGGATCTTCATGAAAAGTGACATCTTCAAGGCCTTTGGGCTCAGACTTTTGTGCATAGAAAATATAAAATTTATCTTTGCATATCAAATCTGCACTTTTCATTGGTTCTCCCAATAAAAAATCAGCTCTTCTATCTCTATCACCTTCACGATCATGGCTATCATTGAAGGTGAGGTAGAAGAACTCATTGACCCACCCAAGCCAAGATACCAATAGAGACAAGGAAAGAGGTCATGTCCTTCTTCCACCATAGGGCTTCAAGTTCCAAAGTGTCTATGCCTTGTTTAGAGCTTTCGAAATACATCAGGTATGGCATTTGATGCCCATTGTATTTAAATAATTTTTTATATAAAATTACAACCATCAAAATGCATATCTGAATGATAAATTCTTTCATATCTTTAGCCTGTAATCGATTTTGAACAACACAAGTTATGGATGTTTCCAGTTACTAAAAGTCGTTTTGCATTTGAATTTGCTATATTTTTCCTTCAACTTTACCCGATTGCATTAGGAACTGGAGGCATCAAGCCCTACGTATCTTCTTTTGGGGCTGACCAATTAAATGACACCAATCCAAGAGAAAGGCAGAAGAAGGGATTTTTTCTTCTTGAGTATTTAGTAGTTGTTCCCATTCATATGGAGTAACCTATTATGCTATACCATGGTAGGCCAACTCCACAACTTCACACTAATTGAAATTTTAGATCGAAAACACTCCTTTCTTCTTAAATAATAAGGGGGCAAGCTTGTTTTGAGCAGGCTACTTAGACCAATCAGGTTAAAAGAAGCTAAGAAGGATTGTGATGAAAATACAGAAATATTATCATTGCAAAATGATAGTGGTAGTGGTAAAATACTTAGAATGGTAAAACTGAATGGTTTCAACTGTTATAGCCGTAGTGATATTCCTAGTTTAGATCATGCCTTTAAATTCTCTAATATTAAAGAATCTATAAATTCTTCCCAGCCATGGTGAAACCTGCTTGTGGATGATTGGATTGGAATAATATGATGAATGCATGGCCTTTGTGAAGACAGATCTTAATCTTGTTGAAAAAGAAGTTAGAAACCCTGCGTGTCTTATGTCAGGTTTAAAAGATAGAGGATGCATGCCAATTATTTGAAAAAATGTGAACTGTTATAATGGTATGATATGTTGAAAATGGCTAGTCTCACAAATCCATCAAGCTCATTTATGAAATGAACTAGGTGGGAATCAAACCAAACCACTTTGGCATTAGTTAATGGTGGTAGTCATTATTCAAGAATCAAAGCTAATGCTTGGGTTGTCAACATTGATAAAATTCATCAAAAATATGGTATCATTATATATTAATATATTGGTGGGTCTCGATCCAAAAACTAATAATCTTCAACTCACTCACGAAGGTCTGAAACCTGACCACTATATGGAAGCATGGCCTCTAGCTTGGCTGGGTCGGCTAGTTGGGTGGGAGAAGTGGGATTTGTACCAAAAGTCAAAAGAGATCAGTGAACTCAAACTTCCACCTTCAACCAGTGGTCTGGTTCAATTCAATGGGAGGCTACTCATTATTTTTCCCCTCAAGTCACAGTGTGCTCATTCAACAATGGTGCAAGGAAGAAAATCCTTACTTTCAGGTATGAAAAAATATGCATAAATATATTAATAAAATACTAGAAAATGATTGAAAAATGATATATCATATGTTGGACTGCAAAAACCCTTATACTTAAATTTTCTAAATTTCTCTTTGTTGTAGAAATGCTTCGTAAATTGCTTTAGAGGTCCCTATTTTATTCTCTTGCCTAGCTTTATGCACTTATCTACCTGGCTGGTTGGCTAGTGACCGAAATGAGTTAGTTTATGGTAAAACTTCAGCGGACAATGCTTCTATTAGAAGTTGTGGTGTAGTACTTTAGTCGGCGTGACCTAATACCTATTATTGGTATCAATAAACATAATGGTAGTGGGTTAATCCCATTTGCAGCAACTTTCCTTGTGTTTTCAGAGTACGTGAAGAATTCAATGAGGCTTTATGCTCTCATCCATGCTAGAATGGTGTACATAGTTACCCATGACTCGATAGGACTAGGGGAAGATTGTCCAACACACCATCAAGTCAATCATCTCGTAGGTCTTTGAGCTATGCTGAATTTGTTGATCTTGAGGTTTGGTGATGGCAATGAAACATCAAGTGAAAACAAAGTAGAAATTGGGCACAAAATTGGTCCATATGTGATTGCACTATCTAAAAAAAAGTTGGTTGCAAACCTTGCAGAGACAACAATTGAAGGTATTGAGAAAGGCAGGTATGTGATAAGCGATAATTCTGAAAAAGATGAATTCATTTTTATTGGAACTGGTTCAGAGCTATGCCTCTATAAGGATGCTACCGAGCAACTCAGAAAAGGAGGAAGGTAAGAGTGGTATCTTCGGTTTGCTGGGAATTGTTTGACAGACAACCACAAGCATACAGAGATGCCATTCTTCCTCCAAGTGTTGAGAATAGACTTAGTGTTGAAGTTGGTTCTCCATTGGGATGGAGAGAATATGTGGGCTCTCAGGGGCTGATATAGGCTATAAGAGATTTTGGAGGTAGTGGAGCTTGCCTAAATGTCTTTGAGAAGATGGGATTTACATAAAAAAAAAATGTAATAGAATTGGCCAAGTCTCTTCTCAAGTAGCTAGTTGTATTCTAGGATTGCATGTTCATCCCACCCAAAATAGGTTCAAAATCAGCACCATGATACTTTATTACATGAGAATAAATGCTAGTTTTGTGTATATGTACTCTGAAAACCATGTGCAATTGTCTAGACATTGCATTATATCATGTTAAATGCTTGCTTATGCTTTTCAATATATTCATGTTCAAATTTCATGGGTGACCATCTCTAACCAGTGGTTTGTCAATGACACATCCTAACGGGGAAGGCGAACAAGATTTTGGTAAAATGTGTAGAAGAGATTTGTCTAATTATTTTTTTATGAAGTATCAAGTATTAATCCACTTCTACCATGAGATTTGTCAGTGCTAATCCACTTCTACCATGAGATTTGTCTAATTATCCCTGTTGGAATTTCATGGTGATAACATCATATCAATTTCTTTGAGTGGTAGAGCATAGAGTCTTGTTTGTAGTTACAGTTCGTGTATTCAAATTGAGACCTTATAACATATTCCTACTTCTTTGACCTTTTTCCATTAGCGACCATAAATTTCCAAAGTAATAATTCCACATTTTCTCTTTGGAAAATAGTGAAGTAGCTCATGCACCAAGATCTAAAAACATCTTCAATGGTGAAGAACAGGAGCATATGGACGAATGATCAGTATAGGAACTCAAGCTACCTTGAATGCTGTCAACAAACAATGTCCATGTTATCAAACAAAACTCCAGTCAATCAGCATGCTAGTCAACAGGGTGCCAAGCAAGCTGCTCTAGCTGGTTTACAATCTGATCTCAATAAGTTGAGTTCTCACTTTCCAACAAGCTCATGAAGATCAATAAGGATCCAAGTCAAACAATCATATCGATAATACTCATGTTGATACTCTGAGCCATCTGTCAATGCAGTCTTCAATTTGCACATTATATTAGCACAGTGTAAACAACATCAAGTTGGGTTTACAAATCCCAACAACCCAACATCATCCAATAACACAACCCCAATAGCACAACTTGAGGTATCAAAAACAATGACACAACCACCACATGCAATGCATGTTAATCATGTTGCCATCAAGATTGCTACTGCAACCAATCAATCATGATGAACAATGGGGACTGTATGACTATACAGTTGATCATACATATATGCATGAAATCCTCAAATATCTATTCAAATGTTTCCATGACCCGTTCTCAAACCGTTGGATTTTTTTGTACCTTGTAAAGTGTCCATCCAAGTGTCATTAATGGTAGAAACAAGCAGAGATGGTATTGTTGTGTCTATTTAGTAGCAGTAGTTGGTGTTTTTGTTTCCCATAAATTCACATTAGATTGCATCCTTGAACTAAGATGAATACATTTTGCAAGAAAATTCATCATTAGCATTAGTCTCATCATAAAGATGGTCTGATTCAAATTCACTCTAATCAGGTGGAGAGTACCATTTGACAAAAGCTTCCCAGTAGGGCTATTTCTATTCGTCATCCTTTGGCTCTCTTGGAGCATACCCTGCCTCCATTTTTGTTTTCCTTTTCTGGAAAGTGTTTCTATTCTAATGCATTGTGAAGTTGTACGTGAAGGATCATATCAATGTGTAACTATAAAGTCAATAAACAACCAATGACTCCCAACAGGTGTTCAAGCAATTCCAAACAACAAATTTCCCAACCACTTATGAATTTCATAAGGTGAACCCTCCAACACACAAACATATTGTTTTAGGGATGTTGCTACACAGGACGCTTCCCTAGACTGATCAAAATGCACCCAGATTTGGATAAAGCTACCTTTTGCTCTGTTTATGTGCCAAGAATGGTGATTAGATGTTGTTAGGGGGTTGATGTGTCCAAGAAATATTTTTTAATGTTGTTTGAAGAAAAAACAAGCCTAGAACTACCATCAAATAGGAATATCATTGTTGTTATGAGGCTGGAATATGCCCAGAATTCGCTAAGTGTGCCCAGAATTATAAAGAGGGAATATATAAGGTTGTTTTAATTCCTAGATTACCAAAAATTCAATTAGGACTGCTCAAAATGCAATTAGGTTGTTTTCATGCCTAGATGTTGTTAGGGGGTTGAGACATGCCCAAAATCAGCTAAGATGTCCTCAACAATGTTGTTTTATACCTACCCAAAAATGTTGCTTCTATCCAAATTCATGCCCATAATTTATTTTAAGGTGATTTTCATGACTGCTTACTGACATAAAAGGGTCACAATAGGTACAAGTTTTTTTCCAGGAAAGATTTTTTAATGTTGTTTGAAGAAAAAACAAGCCCAGAACTACCATCAAATAGGAATATCATTGTTGTTATGAGGCTGGAATATGCCCAGAATTCACTAAGTGTGCCCAGAATTATAAAGAGGGAATATATAAGGTTGTTTTCATGCCTAGCTGTTGTTAGGGGGTTGAAACATGCCCAAAATCAGCTAAGATGTCCTCGACACTGTTGTTTTATATCTACCTAGAAATGTTGCTTGTATCCAAATTCATGCCCATAATTTATTTTAAGGTGATTTTCATGACTGCTTACTAACATAAAAGGGTCACAATAGGTACAATTTTTTTCCAAGAAATATTTTTTAATGTTGTTTGAAGAAAAAACAAGCCCAGAACTACCATCAAATAGGAATATCATTGTTGTTATGAGGCTGGAATATGCCCAGAATTCGCTAAGTGTGCCCAGAATTATAAAGAGGGAATATATAAGGTTGTTTTCATGCCTAGATTACCAAAAATGCAATTAGGACTGCTCTTTTCTTCTCTGTTTATGTGCTCAGATTTGCTTCGTACATCTATATCCATGCCCATAAGTGATAATAACGGTTGTTTGGAGTTTACGCAAGGTTGAAACTAATTAGAGCATGCCCGGATATGCTTGAATGTTGCCTAGCTTTCAAGAACTAAGGTTGTTCATGCTTCATCACTATCCAGAATTAACCCAAAAATTCCTAAACTGCCCAGATTTGCTTGGACAGATTTGTTGATGGTATGAGGTGAAAGAGATCCTATGACAATTTATTCATTCATCCAAGTCAAGTCACCCAAAACTAGCATCAACAATGTCACCCCTACTAAAGAGTGTGAACAAATTCACATGTGGACACCCATGCAATATGGGAGGGTAACACCTACAACTATTCTTCTGTTGTAATTAAGGTTGTTCTAGGGAGTGATGTATGGAATCTCTACCAAAGTACCTGCCAACATTGCTTCTCTACATGTGACCAGGATAGTTTAACAATATTTTGAATCTTATAGCTAGTTGGCAGAAGGCGAATTATAAATCAGAGATTTGAAATCAAATATGGGAACTTAATCCAAGTTTTGTTTGTTGGTATTTGCAGTTAGAAAGTTTAAAGGAATGAAAGAAATTTCCAGAACCTTGCTTCTTCACAAATCCAAATAAAATAGAATATGAGGAGAAATATTAAAGAATGATCAAAGTTTAATACTGTAAAGTGGAGACTTACTAGTTGTCCCAAAGGATGCAAGTAGACTCTAGGCACGGGGAATTGACTTTGGAAGACTAACTACTAGAAATCAATCTTAAGTATCTTGGAGCATTCCCCAAAAGGTTCGACAAAGTAGACCACTTTGCTTGTTAATAACATAATGTCACTGGTTTATCTAAGTCCAAATGACCTAGGTAAATGGCAAGATAATGTTGAATATGAAAAACTTATTGCATACTCTGAAAAACATAGCAGAATAAGTGGATGCATAGCTTCAGCCATGGGTGAAGTTAAGAGCAAAGGAAATGTCTGTAATACCTAGCTAATAGTTAATATGATTTAGTTTTTAATGGTTTTTTTTATGTAATCTAGCTGTTTCAGGTGGATTTTTTTAGAGTTACCATATGTACATAGGCTTACAATTTGACAGATAATTTTGATTTGATGCAGCCTAGCCATCCTGTATTGGTGTTGCTATCAGAGAGGAAGTCCTCCATGACGAAAGGATAGGGATGACCAGATCTACATTTGTTTAGTGTTAGAAGGCACAAATAATTCCGATGTGTACTTTCTACATTTATCAAAACCTGTGGGTTGATGATGTTATATGTAGTTGTTAGCAATAACCTTGAATTTTAGGCTTTTTGATGTTCTTCTCTTTTGAGGAAGGGCATATTGTTGTTTTAGTAGAGGTCAAGCGTTAGATATATTAATATATGAACAAGGACTACTTTGAATTTTACATCATTTTGTATTAAATGCAGTTGGGTGACATGTTTGTCAACCATACAAGCAAGCCAGTTTAATGTACATTGTATTGTTATTTCATTATAAAAAAAAATTAACCAGTTTAATGTACATTGTATTGTTATTTCATTTTAGAAAATAATTTATTTTAAATAGATTTGATAAGACAGAAAGATAGTTATAAGTTGATATGTATTTATTATAAATATCATTAACAAATTATATTTTTTTTTATAAAGTACTTATATTTATAAAAACATATTTACAGTGATACTCATAAAAAGTTTTAAATCCATGTCTCTATATTTAAAAAAGCTCACCGAGCTACTTGCTATTAAACTACACTCTGTATTCTTGAGATCTGTGTATGATGTTGCCTTAACTTAAGAAATGAAAAAGAGGTGTACTCACAAAAATTATGATAGCATCACCACGCTTAAAAATCAACATATCTCCTTGTAATAAAGCATCTTGTCAGGATTTCAACTGAACAGCTAATTGGCGGTTAACTTAAGAATATAATAGCATGCCATTGCCATATAATTCTTTGGCACATACTTTGGTTGTTTGTTCCAGTTGTGGCAACATACAATTCTTTGGCACATACTTTGGTTGTTTGTTCCAGTTGTGGCAACAAACATCACAAAGAAGTTATAGGAATTTCAACATATCTTCTTATATATACATACCTTGTAGTGAAGCATTTGTCAACCTTCCAACTTATAATGGGCAGTTAACTTATGAACATGCCACAAAACGATAAAATTCATAGTGACAAAGTGGTTAAATTCACCACTCTTTTGGACTTCACTCTAGCAATGCTATGGTCGTTAGGTTCTCTATCCTCCTGGCCTTGACAGTAGTAAATATGCAAGGCTCTATCAGCTATTGGGATTTCAAGTCTTGGCTCTATCAGCTAATTTTTTTTTGTGAGAAAAATATGAGGAGCTTTCCATGGCTTTTGCATATAGAATTTCTTCAATGGAATCTTTAATTGATAGTATTATTTTGTTGAATCAAGAACAATTTTAAACAACAAATTATGGGTATGCCGAAGCAATACGGCGTTCTTTTATTGCACCCCGAGGTACAATTGCTAGTTTTTAAAAAAATAGACATGTCCGTCGCTATAGAGACGACAAGTGCTAGCAAGTTTCGACGAACTTGCTATACTAGCGACGGAAATTTTCGTCGCTAGTATAGCAAGTTCATCGAAACTAGTCGGGGCTTGTCGTTTCTATAGTGACGGACATATTTTTTTAAAATATGTGAATCTGTCTCTATAGCCATGCACTTTCAGCGCTATAGCCACGAACGTTCATTGCTAGAGAGACGGAGATCGCTTTACTTATTTTTTTAAATATGAACATCCGTCGCTATATCCACGCACTTTCGGTGCTATAGCCACGAACTTTTGTTGCTAGAGAGATGGAGAATGGTTCACTTATTTCTTTTAAATATGAACATCCATCGCTATAGCCACGCACTTTCATTGCTAGAGAGACGGAGATTGGTTCACTTATTTCTTTTAAATATGAACATCCGTCGCTATAGCCACGCACTTTCGGTGCTATAGCCACGAACTTTCCTTGCTAGAGAGATGGAGATCAGTTCACTTATTTCTTTTAAATATGACCATTCATCACTTTAGCCACAAACTGTTGGTGCTATAGCCACGAACGTTCATGGCTAGAGAGACATAGATCGCTTCATTTACTCTTTTTTTTAAATATAAAAATTCGTCGCTATAGCCACGAACGTTGGAAAGTGTTGCTATAGTGATGAAATTAGTGCCACGAAAACAAAGAGTCTTGTTTGTCGCAATAGCAACGAAAAAGTGTTGTAATAGCAACAATTTTCCATGGGAAAAATGTCCACATGTACTAGTGTTAGAAGGGATGAATAACTGGATCCTCATGGGTCTGTCAAGTTGTCGCAACTCACAATATACCACAAGGTCCAACAATAATACTTGACCCAATATTTCAAAGCACTAATCAAGGAGGAGTGGGACAGTACCCTTGATCGTATTACCCGACTACCTAGCAGTATGTGCATAGTAATATCCCCAAGTGTTTTTCTCGGTGTATTGCTTCAACAAGATGACCAATAGGTCTGCTTGGTTGGTTCCAAGATTCTATGGGGGTTTCTTGATATACTCAAGGTATGTAGGATCTCAAATCCATGGTAGTTCTGTCTAATGTGAAACCATTCAAAAAAGGGCCTTCCAATATACTCTAGGTATGTGGGAAAATCGCAGTCCCCGAGTTGTATTACTGATAAGTAATGGCAGATCCTACGTTTAATAATGCTGGAACATGTCTTCTAGCATATCACACATTGTTACTAAATATTTTACCTTGGAGTGCACTTTATTTTATCTTTAGGCGGTTAAATGGACTCAATGATGTATTTTGACTTGACTCCAAATCATGCAAAAGAATGAAGCTTATCTCTTTTTATTTGATGAACACTATCTAAAGGAAGGAAAGAGATCTTTTTCACCCAAACAATGCAATGAAATGCAATACACTCCCAAATGCACATCTAATGTATACCCCTAATACAAATGCATATTTATCTTTTTTTTTGAATTTTTTTAAAGAATTTTATGATGTTTTTGTATTTTTGACTTAATCACAATCAAAAGATAACTCACTTTGCTTACAAAGAAACCTACAACTAACTAGGCCCAACTTCATTTCTCAAGGGGCTCCAATACTCAAATTTGGAAGTAGTTATCAATTACACCTAGAGAATGAAGTTTACCCTTGAAATCACTCACACATAAACATGAGCAGACTCTTGCAAAAGACCTAAAATATGCAAATGCTTACTCACACATATAAATAAGAGAAAATGAAAATAACAACCCTATGTCTCAACCCCAAACAAGTTAATGGATATAATTGCAAGAGAAAGACTATATCACAACAATTTCAACTTCTCAAAACTGTGTCAAGGATCAATGAACCCATCTCGCAAAAGTGTACAGTCAACAGGCCAGAATGGATATCAAACCCTATCCAAGCCCAGTATATATCAATCAAAGATCAAACTTGTTTAAACCATCCAATCACAAAGATCAGACAATTAAAGCTAAACAGGGGCTAAGAAAATGAATATGGACACAAAAAATATCAACTGCAGGTGAGGGAAGGAAGAAAAACTCAACAAGAATCCCAAAATGCACCTACAATATTTGACCATGGGTATAGAACCATGGACAGAGAATTCAAAGAGGATGACTGTGGGTTTCTTGAATGCAAGGTGCGGTCGAGCTACTTGGAACGTGAGTTTCCTGAAGGAAAGTCACAACCGGGGTTGTTGCTTCAGCAAAAGCTAATGAATGACCTTCAGAATTAGAGGTTTGTCAAATTCTGTTTACAGACAATCTATATGAGCGGACTCAAATAGATCTCCCTAGTCCAAGTGGATCTAGAACAAATAGATACACAATACCAATTAATTCCTAGATCAACAAAAATGCTAGATGGGTCAAGATATGGCTAACCTCAAGTCTGCAATCCCTTTCTCCTTGTTGTTCCAAGCTCCAAATCCTTCATATCTTCAATTGCAAAACCATGTCAAGCAAGTGGAAACATACAAGCAATAAAAGCATAAAAACATGAATTGATCTAGATTAACAGTTAAGGAGGAAAATTCTAAGTATTATCAAGACAAAAATGCTTATGGAATGAACTTGTATTAAATGCAATGATCAGAAGTACATAAGGAATAAATGTCACAACCAAAGCCTTAATGTTGTAAATTCCATCCAACAATCCTAGCCTCCAAGATAGAATGCTTTCCTCCCAAAGGATGAGTGAGGATCACCTAGAGGAATTTCACTAGCATAAGGGTATACTCTGCTTCCTTCCTTAACAAAGGAGAGAGGGTTTATATTTATAAGGCTAAAGGGATAGAATAGGTTGAGGATTTAGGGTAGAGGATTAATGGATCATCCCAATAGGTTAGGGGATCGAGTGCCACCTTTTCAAGCTTCTAGGGATAAGCCTCCACATCACCAAGCTTCGAGAAGTTGCTCGACGCTTCCTTTTATCCAATTTAACCAACTCCGGCGCACTTTGCATGAGGTAAAATTGCATCAAAACTAGATCGCCGCAACTTGTACAAAGGCATCCTGCATCACCGACGCACTCTGATAAGTTGCAGCATGCGTCACATAGGGTTCGACGCCCCTTGATAGAATGCAGAGTGCGTCGGGGGTGACAACAAAAGATGGAAAGGGAATGAAAACAACCTTTCTCTTAGTATTTTATCCAATGGATTTCATGGATTAAGGTATGGAGTTGATACATGACTCATGATGATGAGATTTTGGTGTAACAGAATGCCCCCTAAAGCATGAAGATGGTAAAACGAAACAGGTGAAATGCTTTGTAATATGGAAAGGATGGAGGCAAGAATCATCGTTTGGAAGATACTACTATAGTACAACTGAAACTGAGATCTGTATCTCACATGACTCATAACATGGTTGTCGACCAATACATTGCATATCCATGGTAGTAGAGACCGACTGAACACAATCATGGATACTAGACACATGGGTAGATCGATGATGAGATGATAACTCAGCCACGACCAATACAAAAGTGTATCCGTGTAATATGACTCAAAAAATCTCCATCTCAACATGGGAAAGATATATGAGTTAACCCAGGGTAATCAAGTCGAACCCGCAATGATACGCTTCTAACCATGTGATTACAATGTCTTGAAGTCGAACATGGTAGAAATCACTTGATTATTGGTCATTGATATATACCGTTAACAAGCGCGAGGGAGATCACCATTGATGTCAATGATTCCCAAGGTATCATAGTACATACCATCAAATGTGAATCAATTATTTGAGGTCGAACACTCGATGGAATATTTCAATCAAGAGCCAATGATGTGAACTCATTTTGAAAGCGAGGCAACCTGCCATTAAGGCATGCGGGCCCAAGGTACTTGATTAGTTTCTAGATTCAATCCTCGGATGATGTGTTGAATTCGACAAGGATGAATCTGTCGAAGGAGGGTCGTGATGTATCCCCCATCATCAACACAAAACACGATCAAAGATGTTTTGCAGTAAATTGGACAGTAGAGTAATGTGTGAGACTGAATCAGGGATGACTAACATGATAGAGGGTAAGACAACTACAGATAGAGAATTGATGAACAAACCTCTCTCGAACATGGGCATGGCATGACTTGGCAGTATTGACATGACAAGAATGATACCAACCCCTAATTCAACTGATGATGGAAGTATTCTTCGAACGACCCAAAGGAGTAACAAGACTCATGGATTTAGTGTGACTCAGAGACAAAGAGATTACCCAAGTATTGAATGCATATGAAAATGAGTGCCATGTTCAAGAGTGACTAAGTACTGCCGTAATTACAATGAAACACAAATTCTTTCCTTATCCCCATCATGATTGATGAGTACCTCTTTTGTTTTTTGATGAGGTTGAGGAGGGTAACAGATGCTCGGTATAGCTCATCCTTCGAGTGGGTCCAATCCCAAATGTTTTACGAACCTGAGATAGGAGGGGTTCATCCCAAAATGGGTCCTTCAATGTCAGATTTTAACGAGTCCAAAGAAGGTAAACTCGACGTCATTTCATGTTTAGAGAGTCTGAAAAGAACTAAAGAAGACTCCAAAGGATATTTTTCGTAATATTTAGTCTCCTCACCTGAAAAAGGATAAAACAACATGAGAGAGAACTCTTCCAGTCACGATCAACTGTAGTGCTCCTTTTTCATAAATAGTACCTCCTGGTCTGAAAAAGGGGTAAAATATCACCAGAAAGACGATCGTTCAAATACTTTTACAAGTGTGAAAGCATCAAGTTCGCTTGGCGATCTTTTCATATTTAGGGAGTCTGAAAAGAGGTTAAAGAGGAGCTTCGAGGGGTTCCTTTTTTGTGGGATTTTAATGATCCCGAAAAAGTGATAAACTACAACTCAGTGACTTATTCTCATCATTTTACAAGCACGAGAAGGAACAAGAGTAAGCTCGGTGCCATTAATATTTGATTTTAATGAGTGACATAATAGCACAAAAACACTCGAAGAGTTGTTCACACTTGGCAGTGAGCGTGAAATGACCACGATAGCGACCGAACATTTTAAAATGCCACTTTACTTCACCTATAGTCTCCAAAAACTAAGTCAAAACAACAAATTAGGTGTTCAGACATTAAAAACATTTCCAACTATAGTAAAAATTACCCACAAAAGAATAAATTAATATAAGAATATTCTATTTTTGATATAAAAAGGGACAAATAGTAAAAAATGTTTACCATTGTTTTTTACCAATTTGGGAGGAGTGAAAATAACATTTGGAGCCGATTTTCAAGCGCTAATTGCGGGAGTTTCAGCCAACTATTTTCGACACCGTCAACGTCAGGTAGGCCTAAACCTTATCCTTTTCATTTGTAGTGGATTAGATTTGCCTTTAATTTCCATTTTTTGGGTTTTTGATATTGTATAATGGGGGAATTGTGTGCCTTCTAGGAGACGCACTTTCCCCTTACGGGAAGTGCGTTGAGGGCTCCCTGACGCACTTCGCGTATGGGTAGAGTGCGTCGCTAGTGCACTATGTGGACTGACGGGGTGCATAAACGCAATTCGACCCTCAAAACTAAAAAATAAGCTGAAGTAATCCAATCCCAAAGCTATAGAAAGGTTCTAATACACGTTTGAATGTTGTTTGGACAAGTTTGGGTTGCTAAAATGGTTCAGTGGAAGGACAGAGAACATGAGATGGAGGATTCCCAAGTGGAAAATGATCCTCAATCCATGAACGCGCTTCAACAATGTGGTTTGCTCAAATTATCTCACATCCAAGGCATAAGAGCCCAAGTACCTCTACTGGAATTTTGATCTGTTCATGGGTCCCAGACCAGCAATACTTCCAAGTTGGTGTTCATTGTTGATGTATATGTAACTTCGGAATGTATTTCATCTGTATATTTTATATATATTTATTGTACCCTTATAAGAGATGTGTCATTCCTCTATAAGGAAGTGTCGTCATGTGGATTGAAAGGAGTCGCAAGTGTCTGTACTTGCCGATGGGTTATTATACCACCATGTGTGGGGTCGGCCCTGAAATATACATATTATAATGTGGATGTACCTAGCTAGTCAAGTCGTCCCCATAAGGTCACTTGGAAAACAGATTAGTATAAATAGAGATCAGGTGATCTCTATTTAGATCACTCGGAAAAGTAACTCACTCTCACTCAGAAAGTGGCGCACTAGTGAGGAGGAGGATCATCTGCTACTAGGAGACTATCTCAGTGTATTTTGGTTGTACTTTGGTTGAGCCATTGCTCTCTCTATCTCTGAGGAAGTTGTGGGGTTTTTCACCTTAGGGTTTTCCCCAAAGAAACTCTGTGTCTCTTGTCTCTCATGCTTTTGATTCTTGTGATGCTTGTCATGCTTATTGTGATTATCATGCATTGATATACTGTATATGTTATTCTCTCAGCAAAGATCCTAGAGTATTGTGAATTAATGCTCAAAATTTAACATGGTATCAAAGCTAACCTGAGAAGAAGACATTTTGCAGTGACAGAAACTTGAGTTTCTTGTTTATTGGGTTTCTCTCCACATATTTTGGAAAAGAAGTATAGTAGATTGACGCTACTCATCAAGGCGCATCTATCTGTCTAATCAGAATTCAATTCTGAGCATTTTCATATTTGGCCCTAAAAATTAGGGTTTCCACAAAAATAGGAATTTCTGAAATCTGAAGACATAGCTGGAAGCGCCTTGCAAAAATTGAAGTTTAGAGCTTTGGATCGAGATTTTTGGTTGGGTAGATCTCAGGGAAACTCAAACCCTAATTCAGGGCTCTCCCTAGTGAACCCGAGAGGACAAAAAGGCAAATCTGAACGGTAAAGCTTTGTTGATCTCAAATTCTAAATACACCAGGCTGATCAGCTCATCAAGGTGCATCTTTCTATCCTTTCAGAAAATTGAAATTCACATTTTGAATTTTTAGGGTTTTTCCGACAAACCCTAATCCGAGACCAGATCCAGTTTTCGGCATTTCAAGTGGTAAGATCTAAATCTTTTCTATTTCCATTTGAAGTACTCTTTAAGATGTCTCACCACACCAAGCTTGAGGATAAGCTTGAAGGAGTTGATAACTTCCGAGCTTGGAAGTATAGGATTGGGTTAATCGTGGAAGAGAATGAGTTGGACTCATATGTGAAAGAAGACATCCCTATCCCAGAGGATGAAGAGGCCAAGGTATTGCATAAGAAGAACTTGGTCAAGGCAAAGAGAATCATTGCTGATTCCATTAAAGATCATCTCATACCCCATGTGTCCTCTCTAAAGACACCCAAGGAGATGTTTGACTCTTTGACCAAGCTATTTGAAGGGAAGAACATAAATCGGAAGATGACCTTGCGGAACCAATTTTAAAGGAGTAAAGTTTCAGAATGGAGAAACCATTCAAAGGCTTATTTTTCAAGGGTCTCCCAGATCAAGGAACAACTAGAAGTAGTGGATGAAATGGTGGAGAATGGTGAAGTGGTGATGAACACTCTAAATGGCCTACCCAGGTCATGGGATTCCTTCATTCAAGGAATTTGTGCAAGGAAGAAGTTGATCTCCTTCAACAGATTACAGGAAGAATGCTCTCAAGAAGAATCTAGGATTGAGGCCCGAGAAGAAAAGATGGGAAATGAAGATCAAGCTCTCACAGCACATTCCAGGAAAGGCAAGTCCAAGAAGGAATCATCTCATAACAGAAGATCCTCTCACCACCATTATCATAAAGATAAGAAAGATCTCAGATGCTTCAATTGCAATGAGAAGGGAAACTTTGCTTCGGATTGTCCCAAGAAGAAGAAAGACAACAACAACAACTTCAATAAGAAGAGGAAGAATAACAAAAGAAGATATCATGCTCATGCTGCCGAAGATGATGAACCCCCAAAGAAGAAGGCTAGGGCAGAAAGTAATAGTGATGATGACTCATCAAGTGAAGAAGAATATGTTCTAATTTCTGCTCTCACAGGTACTATCTCCCATGGTTGTAATGATTGGTTGATTGACAGTGGGGCTTCCAAACACATGACTGGGTTTAAGGAATATTTTGTGAATCTATCTGAACATGAATCACCCCATAAGGTGAAACTTGGGGATGATTATCAATACCCAATCAAAGGAAGTGGTGAAGCCTCCTACAACCTAGATTCTGGAAAATCTTTGAAGATGAAAGAAGTCCTTTATGTACCTGGGCTCAAGAAGAACTTACTCTCCATCTCTACATTGGATGCAAAAGGTATGAGGGTTGCATTTTTGGATGGCCAAATCCTAATGTGGCCAAATGGAAAGAACATAGATGATGCAGTAGTGATTGGAGAGCAAGAGGGAGGTTTGTATAAATTGAAGGGACAACCTGAACATGCCATGGTACATGAATCCATGGAGCCAAGTGAACTTTGGCATAGAAGACTTGCTCATATGCACTATAGAGCACTTCCAATTGCAAGCAAGGCTGTAGAGGGTCTTCTTGAAATCAATACCAAACATGAAGGTGTTTGCAGAGGATGTGAAAAAGGTAAGAACATTAAGAAGGCTTTCCCAAGCAGTGAAAGCAAGGCAAAAGACATCCTGGAAATCATCCACTCATATGTATGTGGTCCTATGTCATCTAGTTCTCTGAGTGGGTATGTTTACTATGTCTCATTTCTTGATGACTTCTCCAGGAAGACTTGGGTATACTTCTTGAAGAACAAAGATGAGGTGTTTGATAAGTTCAAGGAATTAAAAACCTTGATGGAGTATCAAACTGACAAGAAGATCAAAACATTCAGATCTGACAATGGTGGAGAATTCACCTCAGGTGACTTCAAGAAGCTTTGTAGTGATTCAGGGATTAAGAGGGAGTTGACTGCTCCTTATAATCCTCAAAAAAATGGAGTTGCAGAAAGGAAGAACAGAACTATCATGGAAGCAGCAAGGGCAATGCTGCATGACCAGGATCTACCTATGCATCTATGGGTAGAAGCAGCTAGAACAGCTGTATATGTGCAGAACAGAACACCCCACAAGATATTGGACAACAAGACACCAGAAGAGATCTTTTCTGGTAAGAAACCTGAAGTCAGCCATCTCAGAATATTTTTTTGTCCAGTATACACTCATGTCCCAAAGGAAAAGAGGACTAAACTAGATCCTTCAGGAAAGAAGGGTATCTTTGTGGGTTACAGTGAAAGCTCGAAGGCTTACAAAATATACTTTCCAGGGTTCAAGAATATTGATGTCAGCAGGGATGTAACATTTGATGAAAACTCAGCATTCATCAAATCAAGGAAGGCACCTATCGAAGTTTATGAAGAACCTAAGGAAACTAGATTTCAAGACACTACCATGACTGAAGCAGTTCCAAAAGTTGTTCGTGAGTTTGAAGATCCACAAGAACCTGTAAATCCACCCGTGAGGATAACTCTCACAAGAGGAAACTTGCATGGGCTAGAGAGCTCATTCAAGATGCAGAAAGATTTGGCATTCCAGAAGAAGAACATAGAGCAAAGAAGAGAACCAGATCACATACCAACTATGTTGCTTTACTCTATGACATTATGAACAAAGAGCCTTCCAGCTATGAAGAAGCAGCGGAAAAGAAAGAATGGAAGGATGCCATGGTTGAGGAATACCAATCAATAATGAAGAATGATGTTTGGGATATTGTCCCAAGACCTAAAGAGAAGTCTGTTGTGACTTCCAAATGGATTTACAAAATCAAGCATGCTGCAGATGGCAGTGTAGAGAAATACAAGGCAAGATTCGTAGCTTGTGGCTTCTCTCAGAAAGAGGGAATAGATTATGAAGAAACTTTTGCACCTGTAGCCAGGTATACTTCCATCAGAACAGTACTTGCCCTGACTGAAGCTATGAAATGGAAAATACACTAGATGGATGTCAAGACTGCCTTCTTGAATGGTGTAGTTGAAGAGGAAGTATATGTGGAGCAGCCACTCGGTTTTGAAATACATGACAGGGAGTCATATGTGTGTAGATTGAAGAAATCCTTGTATGGCTTGAAACAAGCTCCCATAACTTGGTATGGTAAGATGGACAGTTTCCTATCTAGTTTGGGATTTACCAAGAGTAAAGCGGATTCCAACCTTTATTACAAGGTTGAGGAAGGGAATCCTGTGATTCTACTCGTGTATGTGGATGACTTATTTGTAACAGGAGATGACAGATTGATTGCAGATACGAAGAGGAAGCTTGCTGCTGAGTTCGATATGAAAGATTTGGGAATGATGCATTATTTCCTAGGTATGGAGGTGTGGCAGAGTGCAGGTGGGATTTTCCTTGGTCAAGGGAAATACACAGTAGATATCCTAAAGAGATTCGGGATGATGGATTGCAAGGCCATGGCCACACCTATGGCATCGAATCTGAAGCTTCTATGTGATGCTTCATCTGAACCGGTTGATGTCTCTATGTATCATCAGATGATTGGGTCCTTGATGTACCTGATGAACATGAGACCAGATATTTGCTTTGCAGTGAACACATTGAGTCAATTCCTGACAGATCCGAGGAGTGTTCATCTGGTTGCTGTAAAGCATGTTCTGAGGTACCTGAAGGGTACAGTGGATTATGGGCTCAAGTATGAGGCGAATCAAAGGTTTAACCTGCAGGGTTATGTTGATTCAGATTGGGCTGGCAATGCTGCAAATAGGAAGAGCACATCTGGGTGCTGCTTCAGTATGGGATCAGGTGTGATCTCTTGGTTTAGCAGGAAGCAGTCCTGCGTAGCACTAAGTACAACTGAGGCAGAGTATGTTGCAACCTGTTCAGGTAGTTGTGAGGCCGTATGGCTACGGAAGCTACTATCTGAGTTATTTGATCTCCCATTGGATGCTACTGGTATCTTCTGTGATAACCAGAGTTGTGTGAAGCTATTTGAGAACCCAGTGTTTCATGACAGGTTGAAACACATAGAGATCAAATATCACTATATCAGGGATATGGTGTAGAGAGGAGCTATGAAGCTCCTGTATGTTGCGACGGACGAGCATATTGCAGATGTGTTGACGAAGCCACTAGCCAGGGTGAAGTTTGAGTACTTCAGAGAGAGGCTTGGCATTCTTCAGATCGAGGACAGTTCGAGGAAGAAGTGATGGTCACATTTGCTGAAGCCATTCCAAGCATGTTGGAAGGAGGATCCTTCACATGGCTGTCGATGTAAGCGCTGGATGACGAGCATCAGGATGATGTTCTGGTTTCTGCTTAGATATGATCAGTTGGATCATTTTTGTATATGTATGTACACATCATGTTGGATGTTGGATATGATCAGTTGGATCATTTTTGTATGTATGTACGCATCATGTTGGATGATGGATATGATCAGTTGGATCATTTTTATGTATGTATGTATGCATCATGTTGGATGCTGGATATGATCGGTTGGATCATGTGTATGTATTTTGTATAAGCATCATGTTGGATGCTTGGACCATGTATCTGTATATGTATCAGGTGGATACATTGTATGATCAGGTGGATCATGTATGGTGATATGTATCATGTATTTGTATTTGTATCAGGTGGATACACTGTATGATCAGGTGGATCATGTATGATGATATGTATCAGGTAGATCCTTGGTATGCATCAGGTAGATGCATTGTATGATCAGGATTATCATGGATGACGAGCTTCAGGATGTTGCTCCAGATGACATGTAGCAGGATGTTGCAGTGATGATGATCAGGATGATCATGTGTACATCAGGATGATGTATGGTGAGTATCAGGTTGATACTCTGTGGCCGTGGAACAGGTTGTGCAGATAAGCATGTAATTTGTGCCCTGGGAGATTTGCAGATGATCTTTCGAGGTTTTTCCTATGGCATGTAATTCGTACCCTGGGACATCTGGAAAATGCTCTTTCGAGGTTTTGCTTGGGAGGACATATAATTTGTGCCCTGGAGATCTGCAGATAGTCTTTCAAGGTTTTTCCTATGGCATGTAATTTGTGCCCTGGGATATCTGGTAGATGCTCTTTCGAGGTTTTGTCCTATGGCATATAATTTGTGCCCTGGGAGATCCGATAGGTTGAGCCGTGTGCTCGTAATCAGTCCTAGGATGCTCTTTCGGGGTTTTTCCATGACAACATGTAATTTGTGCCCTGGGAGATCCGATAGGTTGAGCCTTGTGCTCATAATCAGTCCTGGGATGCTCTTTCAAGGTTTTGTGGTGACCACATGTAATTTGTGCCCTGGGAGATCTGATAGGTTGAGCCTTGTGCTCGTAATCAGTCATGTGATTCTCTTTCCAGGTTTTGTGGTGGGGTCACATGTAATAAGTCCTGGAGATCTGGACAGGATGAAAAAGGCCTCAGATGCTCTTTAGGGTTCTTGCTAGTCAAGAGACTCTTTTAAGGTTTTGTGACACATGTAATAAGTCCTGATATTTCCACAGTATGGCCAGTGATGATGAAGACCTGCAGGTGGTGGGCCTACATCCAGTATGAAAAAGGAATGGCTCTGTAGAACTTCCTATGACGAGTAGAGTCAGAGATTGGTTGAGATAGAAGCAGCAGTGACGATGATGATGATGATGATGCATCGATGCCGATGATCCCGAGAAGAAGATTTTCCTAGCAGATATGTGTCGAGAAATACCTTCCTAGTTAAGAGGGAGTGTTGATGTATATGTAACTTCGGAATGTATTTCATCTGTGTATTTTATATATATTTATTGTACCCTTATAAGAGATGTGTCATTCCTCTATAAGGAAGTGTCATCATGTGGATTGACAAGTGTCGCAAGTGTGTGTACTTGTCGATGGGTTATTAGACCACCATGTGTGGGGTCGGCCCTAAAATATATATATTATAATGTGGATGTACCTAGCTAGACAAGTCGGCCCCATGAGGTCACTGGGAAAACAAATTAGTATAAATAGAGATCAGGTGATCTCTATTTAGATCACTCGAAAAAGTAACTCACTCTCACTCAGAAAGTGGCGCACTAGTGAGGAGGAGGATCATCTGCTACTAGGAGACTATCTCAGTGTATTTTGGTTGTACTTTGGTTGAGCCATTTCTCTCTCTATCTCTGAGGAAGTTGTGGGGTTTTTCAACTTAGGGTTTTCCCCACGGAAACTCTGTGTCTCTTGTCTCTCATGCTTTTTATTCTTGTGATGCGTGTCATGCTTATTGTGATTATCATGCATTGATATACTGTATATGTTATTCTCTCAGCAAAGATCCTAGAGTATTGTGAATTAATGCTCAAAATTTAACATTCATAGGCTAACTATAGATGTATATGACATCTATTTCTTCGTGGGATTGTCCAGGCGGGTTTCCCTAGTATCATTATCAAGGCCACAAGGCAATGGCCAATCCACAGAGAGACTAGTGACTTATTTGTGTAGACCTAGTACTCAGATGCTTGGTGGGAAAATTCCCACCAAGAACGTGAGGGATCGACCACTGCGCATTGTTCTCTTCACTATAGAAAGGGTGGCTGGGAGTAGGGCTCCTCATCAGGACACCAAGGCACATATGCTATACACCATGGAGTGCATGGCCTCTACTATGTTCAACTGGTGCGAGGGACTCCTCATGAATCTCAGAGATTAGCTCACCAAATGTCGGAGAGGTGATCTGAAACAATTCAGTTATGGATCGATAGTGGTCTCGTTTTTCTTAGAACGAGTTCCACTACTATGACCTCAGTTGCAGATAGATGACTTAGATCTGAGGGATCCTCATATGGTTTGTTGGTATGAGGTTATGGCCCGCCATGGAGGTGGGGTCCCCATCATCAGTTATGGTACCACCTTCTTCAGGTGGTTACGGGGACATCTCCTTATGGTGGAGGATTACCCATATGCAGGCACTGAATTCAGGTGTGACCCAGACTTGGCTCTTCCCGAGGGTGAGTATTGGGGGGACCTTGGTAAGAACGAAAACTCTATTGTGTTTTTTCATTTTATAATTTTTTAATTTTTTTGGAGTAGTAATGATAGTTGATACATGTTTGATGCAGATGTTGGTCCGTCTCTCATAGTTGGTGCTTCTCCAATTGAGCAGAGAGGGGTGGTACGAGATATCGAAGCTGTGCATCGGGATGCAACAGAGGAGTTAGGTGATCAGGAGGAGAACCTCCAGAGGTTGAATTTGGAAATACCTGACGCATACATAGATGAGCTACCTCACCATTACCAGCGACAAACTACGGGAGTTTCTGCGTGATTTGGTCCACTGCTCCATAGAGTAAGGGACATCATCTGCTATCATGAGCATCCAAGGGAGTAGCTCATGTTGACTTGTATGTACTGAAATCCATGGGATTCATAATTTTGTAGAGAGGACTTACTGAAATCTCATATGCTTCAGATTTTGTACCAATACCACATTTTTTGTACTATACCGACATGATATATATATATACACAAAACACTGTTTACGGATTTATATATTGTGTTTCATCAATGATTAGAGGATCTTGTGCATGTTTAGCTTACACATTATGAATAATTTACATGTTATGTCATTTTTACATATTTTCAATAAAAAAATTTATGAATGTGCAATGTACCAATCCAATATGAAATTGGCCATGGAGACAACAACAATGTTCATATCTCTCGAAACATGCAGGTATTGGATGGATTCAATACACCTCTCCAAGAGACATACTCGTCGGAATAGATGAAGTAATGTGGGGTCGCGGATAGTGTGTACACGGTTAAGGTGAAATACCACTAATTGTGAATCAAGGTGGATGACAATGTGGTCCATACCCATGGAAATAGCATCAGTCAACAATCAAATTACCGCATGATAATCAGCAGCGTTGTTGGTTGTGTATCCTAGAAAATTTCCTCCCAAATTCATGAGCCCGTCGGTGAGGGAATAGAGTACCCATGCTGCCGAAGCGAGGTTACAGGTATGCCGGCTGGAGCCGTCCACGAATCCAAAACATGTTGTCATCTGCACATCCAGGAAGAACATGGTATAAATGTAAAGACAAGATCCTAGCACACTAAAAGTAAAGCGTCACACCACACAAAACAGACACCATGTACAGTATATACATAGTACTACTGCAAAAAAACATAAGCATAGTACCGCTTTAGGAAGAGTCCATTGCGAGGCTCCCCTAAAGATATCCTATCATAGTCTTCTAGTTCATACGCTCCCTTCTCCAAGACACAATTAACTACATATGGACCATGCCACATGGATTCAAGTTTTCCTGCCCCCAGTTTATCATGTTTTTTTCATAGGTGAGGACCAAATATACCTCGTTAAAGATACGAGGTTTTATGGATTTGTCATACTAGGCCTTGATTCACTTCTTATGTGCTTCGTTAGCAAGAGCTTTATCACGGAGGGTTTCATCGAGTTTATCCAAGTATAGAAAACGTTCTTCCTCAGCGATGGTGTTTGGTAGAAGTTCAACTACAAGTTTCAATGATGGAATTTCACACTCAATAGGTAAGACTGCCTCCAGTCCATAAACCACTTGGAAAGGTGTGAACCCGGTGGAAGTTTTGACGGAAGTCCTATATGCCCATAGGGATGAAAAAAGCATATTGTACCAACTAGACTTGTGTGTTCCCACCATGCGTTGGATCATGTTTTTCAAGACTTTATTGATGGCCTCTACTTTTCTATTGGATTGTGTGTAATAAGGAGTTGATTTCTCATGTTGAAAACCCAACCTGGCACTTAGTTCATTCATCATCTTGTTCTGGAAATGTCTTCCATGATTAGTGACGATGACTTGAGGAAATCCAAATATTGCAATGATGTGGTTAAACATAAAGACTGCGGTAGTTTTTCCGTCTTCATTGTATGTACGCATAGCCTCGCCCCACTTGGTAAAATAGTCAATGGTGACGATGAAGTAACCATGCCCCCCGACCGAGGTAGGTTTACAATGCATGAAGTCTATCCCCCATTTGGAAAAGGGATCGATGGAAATAACTGGATGTAATGGGGCTGGATGAGAGCGCTTTTTATGATGAAAAGGTTGGAAAGGAGAACACTTATTGATGGCTTCAATACAATATTTAAAGATGGAAGTCCAATAGTATCTAGCGTGTAGTATTTTCTAAGCTATATCCATCCCATAAAGATGACCTCCACATGCCCCTGAGTGACAATCATTCAGAACGTGTTCGGCCTCCTCATGAGTTAAGCATCGTCAGAGGATAGAATCAACACCACGACGATATAAGGTATCACCAATGATTAGGCAGTACTTTGTGTGGTGACTCACACGACAGCGGTCGTCACGAGATAATTGAGGACTGAAACGTTGGTCCTGGAGATACAAAGTGATGTCTTCATACCATGGGTTAGAAGTACTTATGAGAAACAAAGATTCATCGGAGAGGAAGTCAATGGGATCAGTTTCCTGATCAGTACGAGGAAGATCGCAGATGATCTCCGCAAAAACTAAAGACTTCTTTGATTTGGCCATCTCAAACTGGAGTTCGAATTCCTAAAGGATTACGATCTAGTGTGAATATTTTCCCCCTAGCACCTGACATGTGAGAACGTGGTACATAGGGTTAGATTTGACAATGATGGTAGTAGTGCGTAGCAGGATGTAATGACAAAACTTCTACACATCGATAACCGCTGCGAGAGCTAACTTCTCGACATGTGAATATATGGTTTCAGATTCAATGAGACCCTTACTAAGGTAATATATCACATGTTCCTGGGAGTCACTATCTTCCTGAACCAGAACCATTGCAATCGTGCTAGTGGAAGCAGCAAGATAAAGGATGTAATCCTTGGTGTAATTGGGTGGTTGTAACACAGGGGCGTGAGTAATGGAATGCTTAAGGTTGTCAAAGGATTGTTGGGAGTAAGCATCCCAAATGAAAGGGATGTCCTTCTTTAATAACCTCATGTATCCATGTGTTTTCTCATCAAAATTATGCACGAAGCGACGCAGGTAGTTTTCCTTCCCCTGCAAACTTTGAAGTTTCGTGATGTCGGTGGGCGGTGGTAGAGAAATGATGGCTTCCATCTTAAGGGGATCAATGTGGATCCCATATTTCAAAATGATGAAGCCTAAGAGGGGTCCAAACTCAACACAAAATATGCACTTGTGAGGGTTGAGATGGATGTTATACCAGCTACATCGGAGAAATACTGCCATCAGATGATCAATGTGGAACTCACGACAATTTGAGTGAGCAGGGAGATTGTCAAGATATTGTTCTACAAAGTCCTTCACGTCGTGGAAAGTATACGACATAGCCCACTGGAATGTGGCACCATCATTTTTAAGGCCAAAGGGAAGTTTGTGATATGCAAACGCACCCCATGGGAAAATGAAATCAGTTTTATGTTGATCGGTTGGGTGGATCTCAATCTGATTATAGCTAGAAAATTCATCCATGAATGAGAAGATGACGCTTCCAACGTAGTTGTCGATGATTTGGTCGATGAATAGGGTAGGGTTGTTGTCCTTGGGACAAGCCTTATTTAAGTCCCTGTAATCGACACAAACCCTAATGGTGCCCTACTTTTTGGTAACAGGGACGACATTTAAGACCCAATCCGTCAAGGGAACAAGATAAATAAACCCAACCTTCAACAGCTTTTCAATTTCTTCCTTGATAGCCACATTTTTCCTAGGGTGCACAGGATGTAATTTTTGTCGAACAAGTTTTGCCTCATGATATGTTTTAATCTCATACACAACGATAGCAGGATCAATCCTGGGAATTTCCTCTTAGATCCATGCAAATACGTCGCAGAACTGCTTGAATAAGGTTGTATATGTGGTGATCTCTTCTGGAGAGCACTTTTGGCCTATACGAATATGTTCCACAATGTCGGGGGTTGCCGAGATGTCGATAAAAAATGTAGGCGTAATGTTTTCCAAGTTGCCCTCAGTTACCATATCACAAGTGAGGATCAGAGATTGAGGGTAAGTATAGACATCCAACGAAATGATTGTTTCAATGTGGTTCTCCACGGATTCTAGAGGTGGGAGGAAAGACGATCGATGGTGGAGGTATTCCCATGGGGGTTCATCCGCACTCATTATCTCCATGATGGACTCGTTATAATGAAAATTTTGGAGTAGAGAATCGGGTAAGGATGAAGCCCGTTGTAAGGGTGGAGAACGAGATGTAGATGCCACTGAAAAGTGGTCATCAGGTGCTGATTGGATAGCCTCATAAGTAGCTTCCGCAGGTGTTAGAGGCATAACATCTCCAATCAAATCCAACTTATCAAGATCGGGCACAAGCCATTGGTTAGTGGAGTGGGATGAGGGATGGATCATAGAGGAAATCATGTTCACCGTGGCAACATGGGAAGGGGGATCTGATGTTGGAAAGACTCCCATGAGGGATGAATATTTAAGAATTCCTATCCCCACACTCTCGAATAACTGCATAGAGTGTCCCAACATAGGGACATTATCCGCAGGGTGATTAGTGGTGTCCGGTGTACATAAATCAGGTTGGTCGACAGTGACAATCGGAAATTGCACGATGCAGAATACAAATGATGCGACCGCAATCATGGCATAAAACCAATTGCGACCAATTAATAAGTTATAATCCAATGGGGCAATGACTACTTCCACGTTAATAGTAATGATCTTTCCCCCCAACTCTACTTCCAAATCTTGTAACAGCCTGTGTGGTTGGAATCCACGACCATCAAATGAGTTCAAAGTGGTAGGGGAACGGTTCAACTCAGGAGAGCCAACGGATCTCCAACAAGATAATGACATAACCGAGGTAGAGGCTCCTTTGTCTAAGACAGTACAATGGATACTTTTTCCAGCGACATTGGTGGGAAAGTCTCAGCTTGAAATACTCAATTTTAAACATAATGGTATTGTAGGAATCAGGATCTACTGCGCCGATAGAAGCAAGGAGGGTCTAACGCTGATTTGGAAAGTTTTGTAATACTTCAAGCATCGACATAGCACAAGGAGCATGCACTAAGTCCTCTATGATGTTTTAGTTTTGAGCAGCCTGAGCATTGGGATTGAAAAAAACTTTTCTAATCGTGCTCTTGGGTGGACGCAAAACTGAATCAAGTGAAGGTTTCTCAATAACGAGAGGACCTTCAGGTGAGGGAATGTCTGATGTAGATGCAAAGGGTTTTTCAGTATTACCTCTATTAGATTCCTTATTGGGGACTGAGTCATATGATCGTGATCGAGTATTCAAGTTGACATTTTCACTACGCATCATGAGAACATGAGTGGTGGTGGATGGTTCTCCTTGAGAAGGAGGTGGTTGTGCAATCATATGTTGTTGTTGTGTGGGGAAGCGATCAGATAATACTGCGGATGTGGGGTTTCCTTTGAGAAACGTCTGCACTTTTTCCAAGTGTGGGAACTCTTTGGTGAAATGATCACCTCCGCACAATAAACAAGTATATTTCACCTTCCTCTTTTGCTTGGAATCATTGGGAATGTTCTTCTGTTCCTGCTGCTTAGAAGACTTCTTGGATTTTCCTTTGTTCTTATTTTTACCACTGGATTTTTGAGGTGAAGTAGATTGTACTGAATTCACTTCTTCAGTGGCAGCAGGATTGGGTGTTTTGTTGGTGTTGTTCCCAACTTGATATGAGGGTGGAGAGGAGCCATGATGTTTCGGTGATCCACCAGTTTGAGTAGTAGGCTGGGTGTGAACGGAACCAATGATGCCATTGGCATGAGGTCCCGCCGGTGGTTTTGCTGGATCATAGGTAGGGCGGGGGGCATCAGAGATGATGTCGTATAACGTGCCATATTGAGCATAGATGAGTTCTAGGTACTGGGCATGAGCTATATATTTTTCCTCCCTGACGGCACCACCCATAGCTACGTATTTAGCTACGATGGGTAGGAGTAAATTCGTAAACAAGTCAGCCAGAAGTTGGTCTGGAATGGGATCTTTGATAAGAGGTCTTCTCCTTCTCCACTCATGAATATGATCATATTTGTGAGTGGTGGTGGTCTCGAGGAGAGAAGTCAAAAGATCTGTACTAGTTTCATAGCGAATGGGTAACTGGAAATGAGTCAAAAATGACATAGCCAAAGATCGGGAATCGGGAAAGGAATGTGGCAGTAACTCGATGTACCACTTTGCATCTGTGTCGGTAAGAGTCCATTGGAATAACCTCAAATAGATGGAATCATCCATTAAGGAATTTCACTAAAACCACAAATGATAAGTCATCACGTGGTTCTTAGGATCCTCACTGGGTTTTCCATCAAACTTCGGGATATCAGATGGTAACTTCACTAGAATAGGTGGCCAATTAACCCCGTGATAGACGGGATCATTAGTCAACCGAGATAGGTATGGAAGATACAAAGTAGCCAGAAATGGTAACTGTTGATTTGGCTATGGATACTGGTAGTACTAATAAGACATCGACGTACCAGTAGGACCATGGATGGATTGATCATAAGGTCCTCCCATAGGAAATTGGTCGTATGGTGGGCCTCCTAGGTTGGGAGGTGGACCTGAAGGGGGTACGCCTCCATAATAGGGTTTTCCTCCGCCACTAGAATGAGGTGGGACTCTTCCAAAAGGAGGGGGTCCTCGTCCTCTAGAATGAGGCGGGCCTCTACCTGAAGGTGGGTGTCCTCCTCATCCAAAATGAGGGGGGCCTCCGCAAAAAGGTGGGAGTCCTCCTCCTCCAGAATGAGGTGAGCCTACACCAAAAGGATGGGGTTCTCCTCCTCCTCCAGAATGAGGTGGTCCTCCACCAAAAGGTGGGGGTACGCCTCCGCCAAAATAAGGTGGGGGTCCTCCTCCTCCAGAGGGAGGTGGTGGTGGAGGTGGTGGGATAGGTGGGGGTGGTCCATCGATTGGGGGTCCAGTTGGTGGAATGTTATGATGCCCCCATTGGGTGTTTGTGTTTCTGGGATAAGGTATTCTGGGAAAAGGTTTCTCAGATAGTTTTTCCCTATAATGGGATTGATATTACCTGGATGAATATAACTCCATGGAGGTTGGATCCAAATGGATGGTCCCCCAACATGATGTGTCCCTATATTTTGTCCTATGGTTGGTAGAGAACGTCCAACCATACTGTAGGTCGAATGTCCGCCACTCATGTTATGTCCACTAACCAAGGGTTTCCCCCTAGCCAAATGTTGACCACTAATAGGAGTATGTCCAAGGGCTCTCGATTGAACACTAATTGTAGGTTGACTCGTAACTAATGGTTGTCTACTAACAAAGGGATTACTGTCACTTGACTGTAAACTAACAGGTAAATTATAACCTCCTCTCGAATTTTGAGGTTGGGGAGGTGGAGGTAATGTCCCAGTAACAGAGGTAATAGTGGTTGAAGGTTTCCCTCCAGTAGTTGGATTCAAATGAGGTGTAGAATTAGTCTCCTGACTCTAAGGTGTACTTTTTGGGAATGATGGTTGACCTGGTTCATAAGTGGTCGTGTTGCATATAGATGTTTCTGGTGAAGAGAAATAGAAAGAGCGTATGGGGGAATGTCAAAAAATGGGTACTTCTGAACCCGCTCTACATGAGAGAACTTGACGTCTAAGTTGTTCCCCAACCATGCGAAATTGGATCATGTGCTCATAGAGTGGTGAAAGAAACTCATTGTTGGGAATCCATCGACGAGGTATAGTTTCTTCCATCGGAAGCGATCCGAAATCGGCAACATGTCAACCTAAAGAATCATCCCAAAAAGATGTAGTTGGACCAAATGTTGTTGCTATAGGGTCCTCCTGGGGTTGACTGAAAACCCAATCTGAAGCTCCGGGATGTCCTTCCATCGAATGATGAAAGGACATCTCATGTGAAGGGGGTTTCTCCACGATCAAAGGTCCCATAAGATCAGATATAGGTGGATTTGCGGGAGGTGGATAGTTCATTCTCGAATCCATGGTAGATTTATCTTCTTCATGTGACACAAACGTGGGATATTGATCCATGTTTGGTCCTGATTTCTCCTCCCGATTAAGGGGATATTCAGGTGGAAAGTTCAAGATCCTGTGGGATATTCTTAGAGGTTGATCAGCCAGAATGACTAAACAAAATTTTATCCTAAGTGTTTTCTAAAAAGGAAAAAAGAAATCACACTTTCACAATCTACACAAGCTAAGGTCACAAGAAAACTTTTGTAATGGAAATGATTCAGTGGTCCAGAACCTCACAGGATTGTCAAGGCTTCGCAACTCACGATATACCATAAGGTCCAACAATTATACTCAACCCAATATTTAAGAGCACTAACCAAGGAGGATTAGGACCGTACCCTTGACCGTATAACCTGAATTCCTAGAAGTACGTGCGTAGTAGCTCCCCGAGTGTTGTTCTCAATGTATTGCTCTGCCAAGATGGCCAAATGGTTTAATAAGGTGGTTATAGGAATCCTGGAAGGGTCTCCCGATATACTCAAGGTAAGTGGGAGCTCAAATCCGTAGTGGTGCTTTCTAATGCACAACAGTACGACAAGAGCCTTCTGATATACTACCGATTATGTGAAGTGTCTTTCTATATACCCAAGGGTACGTGAAAGGTCGTTCGTTATACTTCTTGGTACTTGGAAGAACTACAAGCCCCCAGGATGCAGTGCAGAAAGATAACAACAACTGCCACACTTAAAGACACCGGAACACATCTCTAACTTACACACAAGTTTCTATACATTTTTTAACCTAATGCTACCATTAAATTTTATCTTAACGGTTAGGTCAATGCATGAGGTGAGAGACTGAAATGTAAAAAGATGTAGATCTTAACTACATGAAGATGCAAACATTTTGCTTTTCTTTCGATGAAAACTATCTATGGTAAGGAGAAATATTTTCTTGTTTTCGATGATAAAAAATCAAGCGAGTACCCCTACACTTCAAAATCTACCAAAAGATAAATGAAGCACTCTTTCACTAATCCAACAAAAGAAAAAAGAAACACAAAAAATCTAAGTGTTTTTCTTTTCAAACTTAATCGAATCTACGCAATAATGAAAAGAATAATTTCTCTCTAGAATGCAATAACTCTAACTCTCCACAACAATGATCCAAGAAGCAAAGAAAATAAAAAATGCAAGAATCTTTCAATTTTTGGAATGCTTTGTAAAGTTTGAATTCACTTGAATTTTCAAAGAAATGATAGATCAATTTTTCACAACTAAGAAAACACCAGCAAATGATTATCTTTTCAAACTTTCCAAATATCTGTAAATAATGATTTCCAAAGTATGAAAAATTCTACAACGACTTCCAAGAAATGAACTTGAAACGAGGATATTGAATCACTTTGATTTTCCATTAACTGTATCAAATGAAACCTGATAACTATGACACTTCCCAGATCTATGAGTAGAAAACAAGAGAATATGCTAGTGCACTCTAATCAGTCAGAAATTCTCAAAGAAAAAAATAATCACCCAAGAATCTAAAAAACACTCAAAACCAATCAAAGTCACAACAACTAAACGTAGGACGGCTCGAAAGTCAGATCTAATAATTCGAACAGATCTGGAAATATGACCAAGAGTCACAAGACTGAGTAGATCGATGGGGGATTGAAATTTCCCACCATGACCAAGTTGCTCGCTTGACTAGCTAAGGACCCTAATCGACAAAATCAAGCCAAGAATACAAACAAGCTGGGTCTAGGGGTTTTGTGACTGTAAGGTGCAGTGCACAAAGCTCTAAAAATCAGACCAAAAACCAAATGGAGAAAATTTTGACATTGGTACCAAGCAATAGAGGGAGACACATCTTGATATGATGCACCAGAGAATTGGGAGGTCCAACGACACACTCTACACACTGGGTAAGTGCATCAACGACGTAGGATACCAAAGGCCAGGACGCGTCAGTGATGCAGTATGCTCACAAGATAAGTGCATCAAAGATACAGTGACGCATGTGATAAATAGCCCAGGTGCATCGGTCGGGGATCAAGCAACACAAATAAAAATTTCTCCAAAAATGAAAAGGTAACAGGTCCAATACTGATCTTAAACAGAGCTTGGATAACCCAGAGGCTCTCTGATGATCAAATCCAATGGTGGGAGGCACTTAAGAAGATAACAAGTTTATTGAAAGGAAATTAATGAAACCAAAACAAAATGAAATTAAAGCTATGGATATATTTTCCTAGTATGGTTACCAAATTTGTTTACAGACAATCTGTATGAGCGGACTCAAATAGATCCCCCTAGTCCAAGTGGATCTAGAACAAATAGATACACAATACCAGTTACTTTCCTAGATCAATATAAATGCTAGATGGGTCAATATATGGCTTACCTCAAGTATTCAATCCCTTTCTCCTTGTTGTTCCAAGCTCCAAAGCCTTCAGATCTTCAGCTGCAAAACCATGTCAAGCAAGTGGAAACATGCAAGCAAAAAAAAGTATAAAAACATGAATTGATCTAAATTAACAGTTAAGGACGAAAATCCTAAGTATTATCAAGACAACAACGCTTATGGAAAGAACTTGTATTAATTGTAATGATCAGAAGTACATAGGGAAGAAATGTCACAACCAAATCCTTAACGTTGGAACTTCCATCCAACAATCCCAGCCTCCAAGATAGAATTATTTCCTCCCAAAGGATGAGTCAGGATCACCTAGATAAATTTCACCAGCATAAGGGTATACTCGCCTTCCTTCCTTAACAATGGAGAGAGGGCTCATATTTATAAGGATAAAGGGATAAAATAGTCTGAGGATTTAGGGGAGAGGCTTAAGGGATCATCCCAATAGGTTAGGGGATCGAGTGCCACCTTTTCAAGCTTCTAGGGATAAGCCTCCACATCACCAAGATTCGAGAAGCTGCTTGAAGCTTCCTTTTATCCAATTTAACCAACTCTGACGCACTTTGCATGAGGGAAACCTGCGTCAAAACTGGATCACCACACCTTGTACAAAGGCATCCTGCGTCACCGACACACTCTGATAAGTAGAAGCATGCATCACATAGGGTTCGACGCCCCTTTCAAGAATGCAAGGTGCGTCGAGGTGACAACAAAATATGCAAATGGAAGGAAAACAACCTTTCTCTTAGTATTTTAGCCAATGGACTTCAGGGATTAAGGCATCGAGCTGATACATGACTCATCATGACGAGATTTTGGTGTAACAAATTCAACTGCCCAAAAAGTCAGAGAGACCAATAAAAGGTACATACCAACACTGAAAACTAAAAAATTCAAACTAGATCAAGGAAATTTAGAGATTGGAACCGTTCCTAGTATGGTTGTCGGTTCTGTTATGGATAAATCTCCTACGAGTAGTTGAAATATCCCTTGGACATTGCCCAAGATCCAAGCCAAACAGAAGATCCTTACGACACTAGTTTCCCTAGATTCTTCCTCTCAATTACAAGGTGAGAGATGTCATACCTATTTCAGAAGATGATCTGTTGCGTGACTGAGCTGGTGTAGTGCCTGGAAAACTCTTATTCTATCCTTTACATGAATTCTTTCTGTACACGATGGAAACAAGCAAACCTTTCTCTCTAACCTACAAGAGAAACTGAACTAAATCTATCTATACAATAACTATTTATATGGAGGAAACCATCATCATATTATATATGGAAAAATACATTACAATGCTTGACCTGATGAAGGATTGTGGAAATCCTTATGTTTGTTGTAGAAATTGTCCCTATACTAAAAAGGGTACAAGCTAGAACAATCTCAAGAAAACTTAAAGGAAAATGAATGTGTTTTTAAAGTATTGTTTTGAAGGTCGCATTCACAAGAAAGGGGTAATTGATCATCAAACTAATTCAATACTAAATCATAAAGAAATTATGAAGAACTGAGATATAAATATGTAAAGCACATATATAAACCATAAGCATTCATTAAATATGAAACTGGTTCTGTCGACAAATTCATAAGCATTCACATGAATAAAACCTTAATCAAGAAATGAAATTACAAATTAGGTGGTCAAACAGACCATAAACATAACCAGCAATAAAGAGTCAATAAGTGGCTTATATCATATATGTAGATCAATATCCAGACTTCAATGAGAACTTACATGAGAGTATATATCATAATTTTGACTGTAACATAGAATCCTTAGCCCTAATGCCTTTCTCCCGAACAAAATCCAACCCTGCTCGTGTATTGGACTCCCTATTTTATAATTACAAAAATAAAATAGTTTCATAACTAATTCCTTTAGGTCTCGAACTCTTCAACTAGTTACATATAGCATTTACATGGACAAACCTTCGAATGACTAAGGAATTGTTAACCAAAAATAACTTCTAACAACTAGAAACAAGATGAAATGTAACAATACTTGGACAGTTGTGCAACTAGGTGGAATTTACAACTGCTTTGTAGCTTTTGCTAACATAGTTATTCCCTCCAATGCATGAGATTTCTTTTCATATCGAGTTTGATCTGTCTCCATGCTTCGAACCCTGCTTGATATAACCTTATTCTGTTTGCTCAAATCCTGAATTTGCTTGGTTAGTTCTTCACCCTGAATTTATGTTTCTCCTTTTCTCCTTAAGGCTTCCTTTGCTACTACAATCAACTCTTGATAGTGAGCATTTACATCTTCCAGGTCTTCACTTAGTCTTTTATTTCTAGTCATATTCCTTTCATTGGATTCACTCAGGAATTTTACTTGTGAATTATGTTGTTGTACTATCTTCCTTAGATTTTCTATCTCTGAGTCCATATGAACACTTCCATGCAATACTGAATCCTAATTTGAGAGCAATGGAATATCCAATTTCTTAAAAATCAAGTCTTCTTCGTGCTTATTCCTCACTGATGCATCTGAAAATGAAGCCATTGAAGTCATTCCCTGTTCAAAATTTGGAATAATTTCCTGCTCTACCACTATTTCCTGTTCTACAACCTCATTACATTCTTTAATTAGTTCTGGTATCATTTCATGATCCTTCCCTATGCTTGTCTAAATTTGCTTCGACTTTGACTCTTCTTTCTTATCTCCATCTTCTTCGCCTGAAGAATTCTGAATGATGGTGACCTTCTCCTTCTCTAGCTTAGGGTTTAAAATCCTCCTCATATTCAGTCTGAGTTTATTTATGGCTCTAGTCTTAGGTCGCGATTTAGGCTTTTCAAGCTCTACCAGATATTTCACATTAGCACTAAAATCTGGAACATAGAATATCTTCTCTTTGGTATTTACAACAGGAGAAATTAGGGCTGAGCTCCCTTCTTCAAAATCATAACTATGTATTTCTTCCTTTGAACTAGAAGCTTCTTCTTTGTTCATAACAGCAATGTATTCCACTGTATTAACCCAAGGGATATGTTCATGCTCATCTCCAGTCATGTTTTCTTGCTCTGCACCATCAGGGTTTATGAAAACCTCCTGTAAATTATCATTTTGCAAATTATCTTGTACTATGTCTTCAGCTGCATCCCTTTTGAACTTTTAAACAAAACTGGATTGTTTATTGGGAAGAGATTTCTTCCCATTCTCTCCTTTCTCAGTTACAAATCCTGACCAAAAAAAAAAGGTCCCAACTTCGATTCTGCTTCTACAAGACTAACAAAACAATCAACTTGATCAAGCCATGATGAAACAATGACTAGCTCGTGTGATCAGCATGACCCTTAACCCTAGCTGACATATTCTGAAGGCGTCTGAGCAGAAAAAATTGCAAATTCATCTTTGATTGCTGGTTTAGATGAAGAAGAAACCTAATGTGGTATTTAAAAACTGATGCAACCTTCCCTCACAGGTGAGGTAGCTCTGCACAATTCCTATAACCTCCTTCATTTCTAGCTTGACGTTTTTTAAGTGAACCCCTTTTCTCTAGTCAAGGGATTGACAAACTGGTAGCAGAAACATGCTTGGGTCAAAATCAAATGGGGTTTTCTTAAACCATGATTCCCCCTCCATGGGCACACTGGTAGCTTTTGCAATTAAACTTTCTGTTAGCTCAAACTTCAAAGTATCAAAGCTTACAGTGACATTGGAAAGGTTCTTGGAAAAAGTGTGGATTACATCAACGTTAAAACCTATAATTCTTTCAAAGAACTCAAACCACCCAACCGCCTTAAAAAACGATGCACATTCAGGAAAATTCGTGGCCTAGCTAGTGTCTGTCAGCTCAAAACGACTCAGTTTACCGCTCTTACCCATAACTTATGTAACTATTCACCGACTGGATTCTTGGGATGAAACAGAAACTGAAATGTTAACAAAAATCCAGATACGTGGCTTCAAAACTAAGAATTCATGGTTTGCCTTGTCCTCAGCTCTTTCAATGATGAATCATCATGGGATTGGACAAGTGTTATGATATAAGAAACAATAGCCTCGAGGTCTCCAAACATCATAGAGTGTGATGTGCCAATACTTTCCATGAATCAACCACAATCCTCCATTATTTCGGATTCCGGCAATGCCTTCATGTATGCAGTTGAGTTACCACGCTGTGGAAATGTATCCATATGGAAATTTTGCATAGAAGCTTAACATAGAAGTTAAATTTTCAACATAGGAGTTATGGAAAATAATAATAAGTATTTTGAAGACCTTTTAAAGAAATAAAATACTTAATAATCCACTATGAATAATCTAGGATAAAAGTAAAATAAAATAAAACAAAGTAAAACTCATAACATAGAAACTAGAAAGAAAAGCAAATCCCTTCAACTTAAATAAATCAAAATAGAAGTAATAAGGAATAGAAAATTAAGAAAAAATCAAATAGGGACTAGGTACAATTCCAGTCCTAACATATGGCTCCAGTTGGAAGATGAAAGCCTCCTTGTGAGGTTTCAAGATCATGTAGACCAATGCCTTCTGCAATCTAAACTGAAACTTCCATGTTATTCTTCAAACTTCCATTGGGAAATTGGAGTCTTTATTTAGCTTATCTCACACCGATATGTTCAATGAGTGACAAATTCCTACCTTTAGTGACTGTAAAAATGTTTAAGGAATCGTCCATTCACTGGATTGGACAATTCTTCACCTTCCAAACTCTGCAGTACAAAAGTATTATTCTCCAATCTTTTAGAAATTATGAAAGGACCAAGCCATAAATTATCAAACTTGCCATAATGACCTCTCTGATCTTTTCTAGCATCCCACCTGAGCACCATGTCTCCAAGAGAAAAAGTATCTTCTTTAACCTTCTTATCAAATTTCTCTTTGTTCTTGTTTTTGTAAACCTATGCTCTTTCTATTAAAGCCTCTCGTTCCTGCTGAAGTTCAATCAATGTGTTACAACGTAATTTTCCACCTTGTGAGCATCAGCACTCTTTGGCATTCAGGATCCATTTCACTGACTCAGTTTCACTTTATGTCCTCCAGAATACAATTTTTACTATTTTTCTTCCTGTGCGCTAGTTGTTCCACTTTAGCCAGCGTACACGCGAGTTGTTCCACTATAGCCTACGGGTGCCAAGTAAAATGGTAAAAATAATTATAAAATTACTTTTTACTCCCAAAAAGCGATCTTAGGGTGACCTTTGGCCCTCCATTTTCCCCGAAACTCCTCGATGTGACCTTTCACTTACCTTTGGAAGGCTATATATTGAGCTCTTATGGCATATGGAAGGGAGGAGAAAGAGAGAGCAAGATAACTCTAGTGTATTTTTGCCGTGACTTGAGTCTACACTCATTGATCCTTGTTGTTGTGAACTCCTTATGTTCACCTACCAAACTCCTATCCTATTTTGAGTTTAGATTGGAGGCACAAGTGGAGAGACCCATTTCTTGGTTTAGATTGGTTGCCGGCAAGAGGTCGTATATTGTACTTCTTGTTATTCATTAATGGAAATACTCATTTTCTCGTCCAATTGATGTTGTGAATATTGTTAAATTACATTGGGTTGTATCTGCTTATGATATCATGGATCACACTATTGGTTGTGCTAATGTCTTTCACATATTATATGCACTTGCTTGTGCTTGTTTTTTAGACTAATTTGTAGGTTCAAGTGTAGAAGTTGAAATCTCAACGGGGATCTACATCGAACATCCGGTTGAAGGTTGGTATTTTCTCCATTATCTTAGCATTGTCATTTATATAGCATTGCAGTGGGAATTGAGTCATTTTCTGGTAGTCAGCTGTCTGTTGTGGTCTGCCCCAAGCCATAGGAAGTTTTCTCCATAACACAATGAGAAGGTGCTTCTCTGAATACCATTTGTTTCCTCCTGACTGTCTTGAAAAAACTTCATTACTGGAATTCCTAATTGAATGGGAAAAACAGTATCAGTACCATATACCAATTGAAAGGGTGACAAACCTATTTCTTTCTTATTAGTTATCTGATCTGCCCACAGATCATACTTTAACATTGAATCCCAAGATCTCTTATTCTGACATAACAATTTCTTGATACTCTGGATTATATTCTTGTTGGTTGATTCTTCCAACCCATTCCCCTGGGGGTAATATGTAGTAGAATTTTTCAAGACAATTCCATTCTCCTCACAAAAATTAACCATGCCTTTGGACTTAAAAGCCTGAGCATTATCAGTCAACAACTTTCTCGGAAAACCAAACCTACTCAAAATATTTTCTTGTATAAAGTTGATGATGACGTTATCAGTTGCATTCTGTGTAGGAATTGCTTCCACCCATTTCGTGAAAAAATAAGTAGCTGTCAGTATCCATTTATGTTGTCCACTGGAAGCAGGATTGATTTCCCCTATGAAATCCAATCCCCATTGCTAGAAAGTAGCATTCACCACAATAGGTTTCAATGGTAAGGATACAAGTTTATCTTTACCAACAAATTTTTGACATTAAACACAAGCTCTGACCTGCTGATATACATCGAAAAATAAAGAAGGCCAGTAATACCCAGATCTTAGAATATTGTAAGTTGTAGCTTTCCAATATTTGTGACCTCCACAAGCACCTTCATGCAGTTCTGAAATGACTTCTTCTGATTCCAATTTCTCCAAACACCTGAGCAATAATCCTCCTGGATCTTTCCAATGCAACTGTTGATTTACTAAACAATATTTGGTGTCTTTCAACTTTAATGATCTAGATGCTTTTATATCTAAATGAGTAGGACATTGCAGATGCAATAAAAAATGAACTATATCAGCATACCAAACTGATTTTGCATACTTATCCATGATTTGTTCTTCATTTTTCCTTGTTTGTAACTCATCCTGAGTTGGTTGACTTGCCACTAATTGAAGGCCAAGAGCTTCACAATTTGAATCAACCAAAAGTTTACCCAAACCCTGTCCTTTGAATAGCTTAGTAGGTTTTATCTCCACATCATATTCCATAATCTTTGCAATCCATCTCCCTCTCTTACCTTCATTGTCTGGTTGTGTCAAAATTTCCTTAATAACAGCATTAGGTACATAAGCAATAATCTTAGAATCCAAAATATAAATTCTGAAGAACTTCAAGGCCTTAACCAATGCATATGCTTATTTTTCTAGTGTGTTGTATTTCAATTATGAATCTCTGAGAGTTTTGCTAAGGAAATCAATAGGCTTCTCTAATCCATCCACATTCTTCTGTAATAGAACAACAGCTATAGTGTCTTGAGATGCAAAAGAGAAAGTAAAGAATTCTTTTGAAAAATCGGGGCTTACCAGTATTGGGGCTTATGTCAGAGTCTGTTTGATCTTCTCAAATGAAGCCCTAGCTTCTGCTATCCACTTCACCTCCTGATCCTTCCTCAACATAGATGTTATTTGTTTGATTGTTTCAGCAAAATTTGGAATGAACCATCTCAAAAAAATAATTTTTCCAATAAATGATTGGACATCCTTCTTACTTCTAGGAATACTGATCTTCAGAATAGCCTTAACTCTTTTAGGATCTATTCTAATCCCATCCGCTGAAACCAGATGTCCCAAAAGCTTACCTTCCTGAATAACAAAATGTGACTTCTTAGGATTTAAGGACAATCCAAACTTCCTACATTTCAAAAAATTTTGTCTGAGATGTTTCAAATGCTCTTCATTTTCTCCAACGAAATTTATATCCATAGCTCTTTGAAAAGTTGCACCAGCATTCATCAAACCAAATGTAATCTTGTCATACATAAATGTACCCCAAGGGGTAGTAAAGGTTGTTTTCTCCCTGTCATCCGGATGCACAACAATTTGATTGTAACCCGAGAATCCATCAACCATCGAAATTATTTGGGAACCTACCACCTTCTGCAAAATTTGCTCAATCTTGGGTAATGGATAGTTATCCTTCAGTGAAGCTCTATTTAGATTGCGAAAATCCACACATAATCTAATTTCTCCATTCTTTTTACGCACTGGCACCAAATTTGCTACCCATGATGAATATCTCAGTGGAACAATAATCTTTGCATCTAATAACTTTTTGACTTCTTTCTCTATGACTAGAAGCAAAGATGGGTTAATTCTTCTCAATTTCTGTCTAAAAGGTTTCACATTTGGCTTCAAAGGAACCTTATGTTGAATAATTCTGGTATCATAGGTTTTCAAATCCTCATAAGACCAAGCAAAAATGTCAACAAAATCCTTCAGCAACTTTACATACTTGTTCCTTTCTTCAATTGGAAGAGATTTAGAAAGTTTCACCATCTTAGGCTGATCTTTTGTACCAATGTTACAACTTATAATGTTCTCTTCTAAGGATTGCATGGTAGGATTTAACAGAGTATCATCTTTATAAAAAATCCTCTCAAGGGGAACCAAACCCTTGGGAATGAAGTTTCCCTTCAACTCAATAATCTTATGTTCAGCAATTGTATTTTCTGAATATGCAGCAGTATCATCAACTTCATCATCTTGGTCCTAGTCAATCAGTGAATTAGAAAACTCCCCAGTTAATTCTAAGAACTTTTTAATTTCCAAATCATCTTCAAAGACCCTCCACTGTTTGATATTATCTGGTACTGCATGCTTTTACTTAACCTCAATAGGATATTTTAACTGGGTCTATTTTGGAATTTTGAAATGTGTGGATTCCAAAGCTAGTGAATATGTTGTTTGGTTTTGATCCCTGGGAATAAAAGAAATATTGAATGCTACAAATAAATTGTCAATCATATCCCATGCTTCATTCCTATATACTTTCAACAAATCCTGTTTTACCTGATAAATGTCCTTCACCTACTGGACCACTAGTTCGGAGTCGCCAAAAACAGTTAGTTGTTGAATTCCAAAATCTTTTGTGGCTCTTAGCCCAAGTATCAATGCTTCATATTCAGTTGTGTTATTAGTAGTCAGAAATTCTAATTTGTACATCAAACAAATCACTTTCCCTCCTGGAGAAACCAAAACAATACCTTCTCCAGCTCCTTCCTTAGATGATGATCCATCAAAGTACATTTGCCATAATTCATCTCGTTGTTCAATAACAGGTCTAACTGGTGCTTCTTTTTCTACTCCCAGTATGCCAGTTGTATATTCATTGCTGAAATGTAACATACAAGATCCCAAATCTTCATTTACAGCATAAATGGGATGGTTCGTTGGGTTTTTATCATCACTTACTATAAAATCAAGATGCACTTCCCTGTACAATCTTCTATGTTCTCATCCGAACACTAGAATGGTTGCATATGCTAAATCCATTTGCAACGTACCTCCTATTTCTTTGCCCAAGACCTTGAAAGTAACATGCCAAACTTGGGTGAGATATCAGCAACCACCACATCCATAATCACACTCTTCATATGTAGCTGAGCCAGACTTACCACAAGATCCTTAATTACCCCTAGGCATTTTATTGCTCTAGAGTCAAATGCAAACAAATCATGATAGGGATTTGTAACACTCAGACCAAGGGCCTCCATGCCCTTCTTTAGGCATCAGGTTATGAGAGGCTCTGGAATCTAACAGGCAGTTATGGATCATTTGATAATGGACAGTCAGGGTAATATAAAAAGGTGGAGGAAAGTTTGAGTTATTTTCAGGCTTATCAGATGAGGCAGAGCCAAGAATGATTGTAGGGTGTTCTTCTTGTAAATTTACAGTGTCTGAAGGGAAATGATTAGCTTGTGAACTCGGTATTTTAAATGCAGGATCTCTATAACAAGGAGTCTTCATCAATTCAATTAATGGAACTGGAATCTTGACCTTACACAATTCATTCTCAAAATTAAAAGTTTGCACATTTTTATTACTTTCTTCAATCTCTACAGCTTTGGTTTGATCACCAGGTTTTGTCTCTTTTCCAGTGCTTGATTAGGTAACTGCTTAGCAAGAGGAGCCATCTTCTTTTTGGGAATCTGAGCAATTTGTTTTGGACATGATCTTAGGTTATAATACTTCTTGGGTTCTGATTGATAAATACCAGCTGAAACTTCAGGGCCAAGATCACTTTCTTCTTGATGAACAGATGAGTCAAAAAACTCAGAATTCTGATAATTATATTCAATAAGGAAACCTTCTGATGACAGCTCTCCAAAGTAATTTAAATTCTGATTCAAATCTCCATACTGTAATTCTTCAACTTCTTCTATTTAATCTATTAAATTATTTTGGAATGGGGGAGGAACTCTCTGATCTTCATTCTCCCTTCTTTCCCTCTGAATGTCATTGTTTCTTCTTTCTCTAGGAATGAATCTAGGAACAAATGGACGCCTAAACTGATTAGGATTTCTTTCTCCTTCTTGTGCAGGTTTATTCGTATTCCTTTCCAATTCCATCTTACTCACTTTTGCAGCTAAACTTTTGACCAACTTAGTCATTTCATCCATTTTACTCTCTGTTTTTTTTTATGTAGATGCTGATGGCATCATTTCATTTTTTCCCTTCCGGTCATGCACCTGATAATCCGACTGATCTTTTAACCTATTCGAGGCCAAAATGTTTGATTCAACCTCCAGGGCAGCTTCCTGCATGTTCAACAAAGTCACTGGCCTTCTTTCTCTTAGATGCAAAGAAAACTCGTGATCAAAGGAATTGGCATAGGTTAACTTGGCTGAGGTTTCAGAAGGCTTGATTTCAGTTGGGATCCTTCCATGCATCTTATTGAAACGTTTAGAGAAATATGCTACAGTTTCATCTTTTTTATTTTCAAAGCTACAAATTCTGTAATGTAATAAATGTGATCCTTAGTATCCCCCCACTATCTCATAAAAATTTCTTGGAGTTCTTCTATTAGGGTTATCGAATTAGCAGGTAGTTCTCTGAACCATTTCCTTACCTCTCCATCTAAACTCTGTACAAACATCCTCATCCACACATCTTTAGCTTCAATATTTTGATTGTCTGCATAACTTAGAAATGCATTCCAATGTTCCTCTATAGTGGTTTCACCCTGACCGTTAAATCTCGAAAGGTATTTATGATAGTCTCCAGCTGGAAGAGAATTCAGGGGATGAGGAAGAACTAAAGGAGCATATCTAGCAGCTACCATTTGGACCATCATATCAATAGGCTGTCCTGCAATCTTGGAGCTACTTTGGTTTGGTGAAGAAAGAGGTTTACTGACTTTATTGGGGCTTGGATGAAAAGAGAGTTTACAAGGTTTGAACTGAAACAAGAGAGTCTTGCCAGGAAGCTCAGTCTTTAATTTTTGAGAAGATAATGGATTAGTGAAAATATGAAAGGTGTCAACTGGTGTAGAAGGAATTAGCCAAGACAAATTCTGTTTTTTCTCTTATGATTGAAGTTTTGAATATGCAAAAGGGGATACTAGTTCTAACTGATCGGGAGTGAATAAAGAAGGAGAAGACTAAGATCTTCGAATTTGTCTAGCTTCTTTCAAGATCTGCTCTGGATCTAAGACTCCTGGATGTAATGGAGATGTAGGTCTACCCCGTGTGTTTGCTTTCCTTGAAGCCACAATGAACCACTACTGGTGAAAATGTAGTCTGTAACAATGTCTGATCTTGTTCACCTTCAAAAATCAGATTCAAAAAACTATCCCAGGGAAGATTTTACTTCACTTTCGTACCCGGCAATGGTGCCAAAGATTTTTGTGCTAGAAATTGTCCCTAGAATACAAATGGTACAAGCTAGAACAATCTCAAGAAAACTTAAAGGAAAATGAATGTGTTTTTAAAGTTTTGTTTTGAAGGTCTCATTCACAAGAAAGGGGTAATTGATAATCAAACCAATTCAATACTAAATAATAAAGAAATCATGAAGAACTGAGATATAAAGATGTAAAGCACATATATAAACCATAAGCATTCATTAAATATGAAACTGGTTCTGTCCACAAATTCATAAGCATTCACATGAATAAAACCTTAATCAAGAAATGAAATTACAAATTAGGTGGTCAAACAGGCCATAAACATAACCAACAATAAAGAGTCAATAAGTGGCTTATATCATATATTTAGATCAATATCTAGTCTTCAAAAAGAACATACATGAGAGTATATATCATAAGTTTGATTGTAACATAGAATCCTTATCCCTAATTCCTTTCTCCCGAACAAAATCCAACCCTACTCCTGTATTGGACTGCCTATTTTATAATTACAAAAATGAAATAGTTTCATAACTAATTCCTTTAGGTATCGAACTCTTCAATTAGTTACATCTAGCAGTTACATGGACTATCCTTCGAATGACTAAGGAATAATTAACCAAAAATAACTTCTAACAACTAGAAACAAGATGAAATGTAACAATACTTGGACAGTTGTGCAACTAGGTGGCATTTACAACTGCTTTGCAGCTTCTGCTAACATAGCTATTCCCTCCAATGCATGAGATTTCATTTCATGTTGAGTCTTCCCTATCTCCATGCTTCGAACCCTGCTTGATAGAACCTTATTCTGTTTGCTCAAATCCTGAATTTGCTTGGTTAGTTATTGATCCTGAATTTTTGTTTCTCCTTTTCTCCTTAAGGCTTCCTTTGCTACTACAATCAACTCTTGATAGTGATCATTTACATCTTCCAGGTCTTCTCTTAGTCTTTTATTTGTAGCCATAATCCTTTCATTTGATTCACTTGGGAATTTTACTTGTGACTTATGCTGTTGTACCGTCTTCCTTAGATTTTCTATCTCTGAGTCCATCTGAACACTTCCATGCAATACTGAATCCTGATTTGAGAGCAATGGAATATCCAATTTCTTAAAAATCAAGTCTTCTTTGTGCTTATTCCTCGCTGCTACATCTGAAAATGAAGCCATTGAAGTCATTCCCTATTCAAAATTTGGAATAATTTCCTGCTCTACCACCATTTCCTGTTCTACAACCTCATCACATTCTTTAATTAGTTCGGTTATCATTTCATGATCCTTCCCTATGCTTGTCTGAATTTGCTTTGACTTTGACTCTTCTTTCTTATCTCCATCTTCTTCGCCTGAAGAATCCTGAATGATTGTGACCTTCTCCTTCTCTATCCTAGGGTTTAAAATCCTCCTCATATTCAGTATGAGTTTATTTGTGGCTCTAGTCTTAGGTCGCCATTTAGGATTTTCAAGCTCTGCCAGAGATTTCACATCAGCACTAAAATCTGGAACATAGAATATCTTCTCTTTGGTATTTACAGCAGGAGAAATTAGGGCTGAGCTCCCTTCTTCAAAAACAAAACTATGTATTTCCTCCTTTGAACTAGCAGCTTCTTCTTTGTTCATAATAGCAATGTCTTCCACTGTATTATCCCAAGGAATATGTTCATGCTCATCTCCAGTCATGTTTTCTTGATCTGCACCATCGGGTTTATGAAATCCTCCAGTAAATTATCATTTTGCAAATTACCTTGTACTATGTCTTCAGCTGCATCCCTTTTGAACTTTTTAACAAAACTGGATTGTTTATTGGGTAGAGATTTCTTCCCATTCTCGTCTTGCTCAGTTACAAATCGTGACCAAAACAAAAAATGGTCCCAACTTCGATTCTGCTTCTGCAAGACTAACAAAACAATCAACATGATCAAGCCATGATGAAACAGTGACTGGCTCGTGTGATCAGCATGACCTTTAACCCTAGCTGACATCTTCTGAAGGCTTCTGAGCAGTAAAAATGGAAAATTCATCTTTGATTGTTGGTTTAGATGAAGAAGAAACCTAATGTGGTATTTAAAAACTGATGCAAACCTTCCCTCATAGGTGAGGTAGCTCTACACAATTCCTATAACCTCCTTCCATTCTGGCTTGAAGTTTTTTAAGTGAACCCCTTTGCTCCAGTCAAGGAATTGACAACCTGGTAGCAGAAACATGGTTGGGTCGAAATCAAATAGGGTTTTCTTAAACCATGATCCCCCCTCAATGGGCACACCGGTAGCTTCTGCAATTAAACTTTATGTTAGCTCAAACTTCAAAGTATCAAATCTTACAGTGACATTGGAAAGGTTTTGGGCAAAAGCGTGGGTTATATCAACGTTAAAACCTTTAATCCTTTCAAAGAACTCAAACCACCCAACCGCCTTAAGCATTTCTGCACATTCAGGAAAATTCATGGCCCAGCTAGTGTCTGTCGGCTCAAAATGACTCAGTTTACCACTCTTACCCATAACTTCTGTAACTATTCACCGACTGTCTTCTTGGGACGAAACAGAAACTGAAATGTTAACAAAACTCCAGAAACGTGGCTTCAAAACTAAGAATTCATGGTTTTCCCTGTCCTCAGCTCTTTCAATGATGAATCATCATGGGATTTGACAAGTGCTATGATATAAGGAACAACAGCCTCGAGGTCTCCAAACATCATAGAGTGTGATGTGCCAATACTTCCCATGAATCAACCACGATCCTCCATTGTTTCAGATTCTAGCAGCACCTTAATGTATGCAGTTGAGTTACCACGCTGTGGGAATGTCTCCATATGGAAATTTTGCATAGAAGCTCAACATAGAAGTTAAATTTTCAACATAAGAGTTAGGGAAAATAATAATAAGTATTTTGCAGACCTTTTAAAGAAATAAAATACTTAATAAGCCACTATGAATAATCTAGGATAAAAGTAAAATAAAATAAAACAAAGTAAAACTTATAACATAGAAACTAGAAAGAAAAGCAAAGCCCTTCAACTTAAAATAAAGCAAAATAGAAGTAATAAGGAATAGAAATATAAGAATAAATCAAATAGGGACTAGGTACAATTCCAGTCCTAACATCTGGCTCTAGCTAGAAGATGAAAGCCTCCTTGCGAGGTTTCAAGATCCTATAGACTAGTGCCTTCTGCAATCTAAACTGAAACTTCCATGTTATTCTTCAAACTTACATTGGGCAATTGGAGTCTTTATTTAGCTTATCTCACATCGGTATGTATAATGAGTGACAGCTTCCTACCTTTAGTGACTGTAAAAAGTTTTAACGAATTGTCCATTCACTAGATTGAACAATTCATCACCGTCCAAACTCTGCAGTACAAAAGTATTATTCTCCAAAATTTTAGAAATTATGAAAGGACCAAGCCACAAATTATCAAACTTGCCATAATGACCTCTATAATATTTCCTAGCATCCCACCTGAGCACCATGTCTCCAAGAGAAAAAGTATCTTCTTTAACCTTCTTATCAAATTTCTCTTTGATCTTGTTTCTATAAACCTGTGTTCTTTCTACTAAAGCCTCTCGTTCATGATGAAGTTCAATCAATGAGAAGATTCTTCTCTGAATACCAATTGGTTCCTCCTGACTGTCTTGAAAAAACTTCATTACTATAATTTCTAATTGAATGGAAAAACAGTATCAGTACCATATACCAATTGAAAGGGAGACAAACCTATTGCTTTCTTAGTAGTTATCCAATCTGCCCACAGAGCATACTTTAACATTGAATCCCAAGATCTCTTAATCTGGCTTAGCAATTTCTTGATACTCTGGATGATGTTCTTGTTGGTTGATTCTGCCAACCCATTCCCCTAGGGGTAATATGTAGTAGAATGTTTCAAGACAATTCCATTCTCCTCACAAAAATTAACCATGTCTTTGGACTTAAAATCCTGAGCATTATCATTCAACAACTTTCTCGGACAACCAAACCTACTCAAAATATTTTCTTGTATAAAGTTTATGATGACCTTATCAGTTGCATTCCGTGTAGGTATTGCTTCCACCCATTTCGTGAAAAAATCAATAGCTGTCAGTATCCATTTGTGTTGTCCACTAGAAGCAGCATTGATTTCTCCGATGAAATCCAATCCCCATTGCTAAGGATACAAGTTTTTGTTTACCATCAAATTTTTGACATTGAACACAAGCTCTGACCTGCTGATATACATCTGAAAATAAAGAAGGCCAGTAATACCCAGATCTTAGAATCTTGTAAGTTGTAGCAATCCAATAACTATAGCTTGAGTTGGTGACAATCCATGAGGTGGAAAATTATGCAAATGATAGGAAACATTATGATTGCCATACATAACAGAGGGATGACTACCAAATATTTTATTAGTTTAGCATTTGTTGTGTGAGGAATATTCACAAAACATTCATCTCAATTTGAAAAAATGTCACAAAACCTTGTAGGCTACTTGATTTGAAAAAATAACTAGAAGTGCAAATTGTAATTTTCTGTAATTGTGTTGATATGGTTTTCTAATTATTCTTTTCAACATCACTTATATGGTCATTTAATGTCATTTGGAATATAAGAAGCTTCCTACAAAAATTCAAGTATGCATGGGTTTCTTATTTCTACACAAGCATTGGCCAATTTTTCCACACTAATTAGAGATTTGAAGAAAAAATTGTCAACATAGGATTCACCTATAGTTCTATTCGGAGGTTCTTATTGAGGAAGTAATTTGAAATAATTTGTTCAACTATGATCCCAATTTATAGCTGCAGATACTAACATCTGATCGCAATTACAGTTAATGAATATATATATATATATATATATATATAGTGTTAGCTGCTTGGTTTCGATTGAAGTACTTGCACATTGCAATCAGTGCAGTCTCATCTTGAGCTCCTATTTTGTATTTTAATAGCATTACTCCTCCAGAGAGTTTTAACACCATGTCTCAATATTTTAGGGTATATATTTCCTAATCGTGAAAACAATGGATTCTGAGTCGGATTTTTAATTTTATTATTATTTTGATATAATATATACATTCTTAATTTGCATGGCAGAGTGAAAGTGAGAACTACTTTAATGTGATAAAATCTTCCTGAAATGTAATAGATGAGATGGAATCAACCCCTGAAGGCCTAAAATATCTGAGGAAGGCGCTCAAAATTTGCTAGTAACGACACTGAATCTCTATGAAATGCATGCCTTTGTTCTATGGATCATAGTACATATAGTTGGAAGGGATATGATTACATGTAGTGTGATGTATGCATTAATATATGACACCATCTTTGTTTCAAATCAAATCGCGAAGATGATATTGGTAAGAGTGTGGGTAGCTGGTTCTACAATGCTTACTACACCGTTGCCATGATAGATTATCCAATTGAGGCCAACTTTGTTTAGCCATTGCGTTTCCCATGAATCAAATAATTGCAATACCCTTCTTGCATACTCAACGTATTGCTAACTTTCATGACAAGATTTAAGAAAGTTTATATAGCTTATTATAATCTCTTTATATTGTTTTGTTGCCTCTATAATAACAGATGTGCAAGGAAATAGATAATCCCTTTGGCGGTATAGACCTCCTTAGTTGCTTATATGACTATGTCATATTTGTGTTTGTTTTTTATTTATTTGATGGGATTCCCCTTGGTTATAAATTTTATCTTTGCAAACTAGCTTTTATGAGTTTTTTTTAATAACATAGTGTATTTTTTTATATACAAAATGAACCATTTCTACAACCTTTTCTACTCATTTTGTCTTTAACTTGTCTAATATGACTATTTATCTTATACGTTATCTTATAAAAGCATTTACAATTTATAGTATATTTGTATGTAATTGAAGAAGTCCTTAAGGTCTCTCCTTCATAAATTACTTTTCAATAATGTTGTTAAATAGAATCATCCTTAGTTTAGGGTATACCATTAATAGATAGAGGAGATAGATGATAACATTTTAATTTCCAATATTAATAAGTTATGCTTAAAAATAGCTACCTAACGACATGAGAAAATAAAAATACATGTTACTAGTTAATTGTCTTCAAATAAATGTTCAAGGAAAAGGAAGGAAAAGGACATCAGCAGACACTAGATGGAGGATAATGCCTATTGTTATGTTGTTTATGTTGGAATTTAGGATTTCTTGTGATATTTGAGATGATAATAATCTTAATAAGGTACAAGGTGTTTAATGATGTTTAAATATCATTTTTTAGTTCTTGAAGACTTTTGTATAGATCTACAATTTGCAAAATTCTTTAATTGTGAAATGTTTTATCTTAGAAAAGAACATGTCTTAGGAGATAACATCTTTTTTTATAAAGAAATATACTTCCTTACTGAAAAAAGTCTCAAAGTCTTTGATTACAATTCTTAAAGGGTGCTAGCTCAATGTAAGAGCACCTACATTATACGCATTAGGTTGGTGGTACAATTTCTTCGTGCCCTATCTACAAAAATCACTAAATAAAAATGACTAAATATACTACCAGTTGACGGAAAAAATGACCAGTTAACGACAATCAATGGCTTAAAAAACTACTAAATATACTGTCAATGGACGAAAACCAGTGGAAAAAAAGACTAAATATACTACCAATTGATGAAAATTAAAGATTAAAATGACTAAATATACTACTTGTTTACAACAATAAATGACTATCATGAATAAATAAATGACCAGTTAACAACAATCAATGACTAAAAAAACTACTAAATATACTACCAAACTAACCAATCAGAACAACCAATAAATGACTAAAAGCTTTTAGACATATATTTAGTCGCTTTATAAGTGACTTGCAATAAACTACTAATAGTCATGTGACTAAACTTAGCCTTTTATATTCAGTTTTTAGTATTTTTTTAGTCGTATATTTCACTTTTTCTACTAGTGGTTAGATATCATTTAAGTTAATGTATATTGGGTGGGGATTGTATAGATTAAATTTTATAGGGGTTATAGGTTATAAGAGTTGGGTATGAAGTGCTATAGAGTTTATATTGTATATTATTAAATTCGAGGTATAATGTTTATAAGGGTTAAGAGTGTATATGGATTAGGATTATAATGATAGTTTTAGGGTTTGTATGAGTTAGTCATTAGTCTAAGGAATTAAATATTTAAAGGATTAGGTGTTAGCAATTATAGGGATTAGTGGTGAGGGTGTAATAGGGTATAATATTAAGGGATATTAGGGAAAAGTATAAAGGGTTATCACTTTAGGAGTTATATTGTTATGTGGTTATGAAGGTTGATATTTAACATTAGTAGATGTTAAAGGGTTTATGGGTATAAAAATTATAATTTTGAGATGTATTATAAGGGATATGAGTGAGTGATGATAATGTTTTACATTAAGGGTTTATAGTTTTTAGTAGTTATAAGTCTTATTTAAGTTGAATATTTTAGTGTTTAGAGGTTGAAGGGTAAAGTATTTTATATGCTAGTTTTTATAAGGATTGGAGATATACTATATAGGGTCTATATTATTTCAAGCTATATGTGGTAAAAGTTAAGGTTGATAATGACGTAAGGTTTATAAGTTGGAGGTGATATATAATTGTTAGTGGTTATGGGTTAGAATGATTACAAGGGTTAGGAGCAATGATTTATTAATGTGAGGGGATGAAAGATAAAGATTATAGAATTTAGGGTATATATCTATTATTTGGATTAATTTTTATATGGTTTATGGGTTATGAGGGTTATATGGTTTAAGGGATAGATTAGTTAAGATTTACATGGGTTATTAAGGTTAGGGGACAATATTAAAAGATACAATGTTATTATTTTAAGTGTTATAATAAGAAATGAATCCTCATTAATCCTCCTTGCTACATTTGTTCTTTATCTCTCTAGATGGTCCCCCTTACTTGGTAGGCACAATCCTTCTAATCTCACCATCTTGTCATAAGTAGCCTTGATCTTTTTTTCATTAGTTTCTGAACTGCATAAAAGTATTCATTCTATGAAAAGAAAAGGCACTATCATAAATCACTAAATACCTTTAACTATAGAAATAAGTCCTTATATTCACTCTCAAGGAATGGTAATGAAATCCATTGAATAAATGAGTAAAGGTATGAAAGAGACTATTATATCAAAATGGAAGAGACTCTATAATATGCCTTCCACTCTAAGTGATCAAAATTGATTGATTCCATGTGGAAGGGGCCAACATTGAATTTTTTGCAAACTTTTCATGCATCTCACAAAAACGGACCTTATCAACCTAAAATTATATTTTGATGATATGGTAGGGTTTATCAATGATAAAATAAGCTATGGGTGGCCTCCCCATGAAAAGCCAAAATAATGGGATCCTGAAAGAATATTGGGTCAATGTAGAATTCTTTACAAATTGTGGTTGCATCTTACAGAAACTGACGTAATCAACTGAAAAAATACCACATAGGTCATTTTAAGACATATATATTCATTAAAATTCTAGTTATTCATCAAAACCAAAAATTGAATCATCAATATCTGAATTGATGAAAGGATTAGCCATAACAACATCTTCTTCTTCAACTTCTTCATCTGCCACATCTTCCCTCTCCTAATATTCCTCACCTTCAATGTATTGTTCAACTTCTTAGTTTGACATAGCTACTTGATCCTCTACATCATCTTCCTGATCTTATTCATTATCAATTTCTTCTAGTACAATATATTTTAGAGGCCTTCTTCTTGGCTCATATCTAACTACATATGACCAACCTGCTTTATTTGGCACCTGTGAGAAAAATACTTGCTCCCACTAACTTAGAAGAACATGAGTATCTATACTCGACTCAAATAGCCTTGTACTAATCATGGACAATCCATTAGCATGCTCAATAACAATTCTATCAGGATCACGTTCATTCATTTGCAATCTGTGCCAACAGACCTCACAGAGAACTACTTTGAAGGATTCAAATTCTAATTCTAGTATATGATTCTGGTAAGCATAGCATATGTTTTCAAATACTTCTAGATTTTTGTCAGTGCTAGAGGAAACTGTTGATGTATATGTAACTTCGGAATGTATTTCACATATATGTATATTGTATTCCTATAGAGATGTTATTATTCCTCTATACAAAAGTGTCGTCATTTATATTGTAAGTGTCGTAACTTATACTTGATGGGTTATTAGACCACCTTGTTGGGGTCAACCCTGTATAAGTCATGTGGGTCAAAGGGTTATTAGACCACCCTATTGGGGGTCGGCCATGTGGATCAAAGGGTTATTAGACCACCCTAGTGGGGGTCGTCCCAGTCAGCATTATGTTAAGTGGTTAAGTTGAGGCCGACCTAGTTGAGTAAAGGTCAAGTCAAGTTAGTGTATAAATAGAGAGTGTGTCTCTCTCATTTTACACATTCTATTCTCTCACTCACACTATGGAGAGTGGCGCACTTGTGGAGGAGGAGGCTCTGCTGCTAGGAGAAGACTATCTCTTGTATTTAGGTTGTATCATTGCTCTATCTATCTCTGAGAAAGTTATTGGGGTTTTTCACCTTTATGGTTTTCCCCAAGTAAACTCTATGTCTCTTGTGTGCTTGCTTTATTGTGTATGTTGTAGATTTGTTGTACATATTGTTCTCTCAGTTAAGATCCTAGATCAGATTGAAGTAAATTCTGAAAATTTAACATGGTATCAGAGCTAGCCTGAAAGAAGGCATGATATGACATGTATGACACTTGTTGCACTTACGATGCTAGGGCTTGATATAGCAAAAACCAGTCATCGTATCACTTTTGCTATAAATCCATTTTGGCAAATTTTTCGGATCTGAAATATTTACAGGTCCAATATTAAATCTCCATGTACCTTGTGTCCAAAGGACAACCTCTAATTCGTTGTACTTTGTGATTTATGATCTGTACAATATAGGGTTTCTACCTCTTCCAGATCTGAGTCAAAATCAGGTGACCTTGGGAAAAAGGTCATAACTTGGGATAGGAAGATCCAAATGAAATTTAGTAAAAAGTGACAGGTAGTACACAGACCGTAATATCTCAAGAAAAGTTTTCAGAGGCCGAAGTTGAACCAGTGACACGTGGAACTCCGTACAAGTTCGCTCTCCTGTATTATCCCATAAAAAGGTCACGTTGCAACACTTGGCATAAATCTCTCTCAGAGAGTCCAATTGAGGTCCGACCTATCAGGATGGAAAGATAACAGGGTGAGATATCTCAGGAAAAACATTTAGAGGTTGAAGTTGAAACAGTGACACGTGGCACTCCGTACAAGTTTGCTCTCCTGTATTATCCCATAAACAGGTCACGTTGCGACACTTGGCATAACTCTCTCTCTCAGAGAATCCAATTGAGGTCAGACCTGTCAGGATGAAAATATAATTGGTCGGGCTATCTCAAGAAAAATTTTCAGACCCTGTGGATCGAAAAGTTTGGAGTTACACCAGAAACAATCAAGTACATATTTCTGTCAAAACAGAATTATTTTTTGAGTACCTTCATTCATGGCTTCCGGAATTTAGGGCTTTGGAGAAAGTTGGAATTTTTGTAATCGGAGACCATGGCTGGATGCTACTCATCAAAATCAAAATTTAGAGACCAAGATCAGATTTTTTGGTTGGGTAGAAGGCCCGGCTTGATCAAACCCTAGTTCGGGACTTTGATCGGAAAGATGGAAAATTAGGGCTTCTGCAAAAATTGTAATTTTGGAAATTTGTGACCACGGCTGGAAGCTCCTCAGAAAAATTGAAGCTTAGAGTTTTGAATCAAATATTTTGGTTGGGTGAAGCTCCGGGAAACTCAAGCCCTAATTCAAGGTCCTCCCTAGTGAATCCGGAAATCTAAAAGGCAATTTTAAGGGGTGAAACTTTGCAGTTTTCAAATTCTCAATATACCAACTTGATCAGCTCATCAAGGCGCATATTTCTATCCTTTCAGAAGTTTAAAATTCAAAGTTTGAATTTTTGGGGTTTCTTTGACAAACCCTAATCCAGCTCCAGGTCCATTTCTTGCAAAACAAGTGGATCGGGTTAATCCTAGAAGAAGATGGATTGGTCACCTGCATAAGTGAAGAAGTTCCTATTTCAGAGGGAGATGAGGCTAAGTCCTTACATAAGAATATTACAAGCGATCTTGACAGGTATGACTCATCGAGGTATGTTTCGATATTTGTTCATGATTAAGTTTATGGTATGTTTGTCTTCATGTTATTACGGTTAGTACAATCTTGATTTTAGATTTGTCATATCACCTTAACAAAATTATGAATGCATGATAGAAGATATTCATTGGTTAGGGTGTTGACACTTATGATTGTACTAATGCATTATGGTGTTGTATGAAGTTTATGTTGTCTGCTAACATAAAAGGTACACCAAGAAAGACAAATCATGTTCTACTTCAAGAACATATGATCATGGTGACATGAAGACAAGGATTCATCCATTGTCATGGATCACTTAGAAGATCTACTTTCGAGGTATGTATAACTTGGTTCTACAATGGTTAACTTATGAGACATGCAGGTTACTAGCACAAGTCACTGAAGAGAATCAAAAGACATTATGCGGGTATGTTAGACATAACTAGCTAGCATGCTAATCCGGGTATGTTTTTCCTATATCAAGATAGAATCCTACCTTGTGTTAGGATCTTATACTGTTGTGTTGATTGATAATGATTATTCATGAAGTCATAGGTTTGAATAATCATGGTTGTATGCATATTATGTTTCTTACCATAATTGATGATATGACTAACCAGAAGAATCATGAAGGTATAGGTTTGAATAATCACAGGTTTCATGCATATTATATCTCTTATCTTGATTGATGATTCAACTAACCAGAAGAGTCCTATGATCAAATAAGAAAATGTATAAGTAAAAGAAGACTTCCCTGAAACCTAGAATACTAATGTTTATTATCTGTGAATGATCATGAATATACATGTTTAAGATTATTGTGTTTTGATAGTATTAAGATTATACTAAAAAATGTGTGATTATGTACGAGACCTCAAGGATAACACAATGATGATACTAATAAGCATGCATAGTGATTAAGGATGGATGTAAGTTCAAGGACAGGTGATCCAGGAAGCAAAGATCAAGAGGGAGCACACTCCAATTGTTCCTGCAAGAAAGCAAAGGAGCACACTTCAGTAGTTTCTACAAGGATGCAGATATTCAGAGGGAGTTGACCACTTCTCACAATCCACATAAGAATGGAGTTGCAGAAAAGAAGCAAAGACTGAGAGGGAGTCAACCCAACAAAAAAACAAAGATAAGTATTCGAATTGTCATTACTTGCATATTTTATTTAAATAATATTGTTCAATAATGTATATACTGATGTTCCTAGAATTAGGTTGTGTATTATGCATATTAGAATAGTTGCATTGATGAACAGTATACTACTAATATGCATGGGTAAGTAGCCTATGGCACTGTACAACATTCCATTGCTACTTATCTAGAATGAAACCTCTTTGCTGACATGTTGGGAGTTGTGCACACTCTTAACAATGTTCTGGTAGAGATTGGAAGGCATGTAGAAAGTTACGGGATATGGATAAATGTTGTATTGAAGCATTGGCTAAGATAATTGCATGATTGTATGACATATTTCTTTATGTGTAAGAATTTGTTCTGAAAACTATGAGATGTTTTCTAATCATGCAATTTAACTTGTTGTGTAGGAAAGATCGTATGCCAACACCTACAAAAGAAGAACTACAACATTTGTTCAGCAACAAAATTATCTATTGAAGATATTGAAGTTCCCAGGATATGGGAAGAATGCCATGATCTGTCGATCATGAAGAATGATGTTTGGGATGTAGTCCCAAGACCTGAAGGGAAGTTTGTTATGACTTCCATATGGATCTATCAAGATCAAGCATGCTGCAGACGGCAGCATAGAGAAATATAAAAGTGATGAAATAGAAGATACACCAGATGGATTTCAAGACAGCTTTCTTGAATGGTGTAGTTGAAGAAGAAGTGTATGTGGAGTAGCCACTTGGTTCTGAGACACATGATAGGAAATCATATATGTGCAGAACTTGGTATGGTAGGATAGGCAGCTTTCTATCCAGTTTGGTCTTTACCAAGAGTAAAGCAAGTTCCAACCTTTACTACAAGGTTGAGGAAGGCAATCCAGTGATACTACTATGTGGATGACCTGTTTGTATCAGGTGAGGATAGATTGATTGCCGACACACAGTGGAAGCTTGCTGCCGAGTTCGAGTTGAGGAACTTGGGGATGATGCACTATTTTTTTTTGGCATGGAGGTGTGGCAGAGTGATGGAATCTTCCTTGGACAAGGGAAGTATGCAGTAGAGATCTTGAAGAGGTTCGGGATGATGGACTGCAAGGCTATGGCCACACCTATGGCATCGAACCTGAAGCGTCTGTGTGATGCTTCATCTGAGCCGATTGATATCACTATGTATCGTCAGATGATTGGGTCCTTGATGTACCTGACGAACACAAGACCAGATATTTGCCTCGCAGTGAACACATTGAGTCAGTTCCTGATAGATCCGAGGAGTATTCATCTGGTTGTTGTAAAGCATGTTCTGAGGTACTTGAAGGGTTCAGTGGATTATGGGCTCAAGTATGAGGCGAATCAAAAGTTCAACCTACAGGGTTATGTTGATTCAGATTGGGCTGGAAGTGCTGCAGATAGGAAGAGCACATCTGGGTGCTGCTTCAGTATGGGATCAGGTGTGATCTCTTGGTTTAGCAGGAAGCAGTCCTGCGTAGCACTGAGTACAGCTGAGGCAGAGTATGTTGCAGCCTGTTCAACTAGTTGTGAGGCAGTATGGCTACGGAAGCTACTGTCTAAGTTATTTGATCTCTCGTTGGATGCTATTGGTATCTTTTGTGATAACCAGAGTTGTGTGAAGCTGTCCGAGAACCCAGTGTTTCATGACAAGTCGAAACACATAGAGATAAAATATAACTATATTAGGGATATGGTGCAGAGAGGAGCTGTGAAGCTCCTGTATGTTGCGACGGACGAGCAGATTGCAGATGTGCTGACGAAGCCACTAGCCAGGGTGAAGTTCGAGTAATTCAGGGAGAGGCTTGGTGTTCTTCAGATCGAGGACACTTCGAGGACGAAGTGATGGACACATTTTCTGAAACCATTCCAAGCATGTTGGAAGGAGGATCCTTTACATGGCTGTGGATCTAAGCGTTGGATGATGAACATCAGGATGATGTTCTGGTTTCTGCTTTGTATGATTAGTTGGATCATTTTCTATATATGCATCATGTTGGATGTTGGATATGATCAATTGGATCATTTATATGTATATGTATGTACGCATCATGTTGGATGCTAGATATGATCAATAGGATCATTTGTATGTATTTTGTATGCATCATGTTGGATTCTTGGACCATGTATCTATATATGTATCAGATGGATACATTGTATGATCAGGTGGATCATGTATGGTGATATGTATCATGTATTTGTATTTGTAAAAGGTGGATACATTGTATGATCAGGTGGATCATGTATGATGATATGTATCAGGTAGATACTTGGTATGCATCAGTTAGATGCATTATATGATCAGGATGATCGTGGATGACGAGCTTCAGGATGTTGCTCCAGATGACATGCAGCAAGATGTTGCAGTGATGATGATCAGGATGATCATGTGTACATCAGGATGATGTATGGTGAGTATCAGGTTGATACTCTATGGCCATGGATCAGGTTGTGTAGATGAGCATATAATTTGGCCCTGGGAGATTTGCAGATAGTCTTTCGAGTTTTTTCCTATGGCATGTAATTCATGCCCTGGGATATCTGGCAAATGCTCTTTTGAGGTTTTGCTCTGGGAGGACATATAATTTGGCCCTGGGAGATCTGCAGATAGTCTTTCGAGGTTTTTCCTATGGCATGTAATTCGTGCCCTGGGATATCTGGCAGATGCTCTTTCGAGGTTTTTTCCTATGGCATATAATCTGTCCCTGGGAGATCCGATAGGTTGGGTTGTGTGCCCGTAATAAGTCCTAGGATGCTCTTGCGAGGTTTTGCCATGACCACATATAATCTGTCCCTAGGAGATCCTATAAGTAGAGCTGCGTGCTCGTAACAGCCTGGGATTCTCTTGCGAGGTTTTGTGGTGACCACATATAATCTATCCCTGGGAGATCCTATAGGTAGAGCTGCGTGCTCGTAACATGCTGGGATGCTCTTGCGAGGTTTTGTGGTGAGGTCACATATAATATGGCCCTGGGAGATCCTATAGGTAGAGTCGTGTGCTCGTAATAGCCTGGGATGCTCTTTCGAGGTTTTGTGATGCACGTAATAAGTCCTGAGGATTCCACAGTATGGCTAGTGATGATGAAGACCTGCAAGTGGTGGGCCTACATCCAGTATGAAAAAGGACTAGCTCTGTAGAACTTCCTATGACGAGTAGATTCAGATATTGATTGAGATAGCAGCAGCAGTGACAATGATGATGACTCGATGATGATTATCTAGTGACGATAATCCAGAGAAGATGACTTGTGCTAGAAGACCTATGTCGAGAAATACCTTCCTAGTTAAGAGGGAGTGTTGATGTATATGTAACTTCAGAATGTATTTCACATATATGTGTATTGTATTCCTATATAGATGTTATTATTCCTCTATACGGAAGTGTCGTCATTTATATTGTAAGTGTCGTAACTTATACTTGATGGGTTATTAGACCACCTTGTTGGGGTCGGCCCTATATAAGTCATGTGGGTCAAAGGGTTATTAGACCACCCTATTGGGGGTCGGCCATGTGGGTCAAAGGGTTATTAGACCACCCTAGTGGGGGTCGGCCCAGTCAGCATTATGTTAAGTGGTTAAGTTGAGGCCGACCTAGTTGAGTAAAGGTCAAGTCAAGTTAGTGTATAAATAGAGAGTGTGTCTCTCTCATTTTACACATTCTATTCTCTCACTCACACTATGGAGAGTGGCGCACTTGTGGAGGAGGAGGCTCTGCTGCTAGGATAAGACTATCTCTTGTATTCTGGTTGTATCATTGCTCTATCTATCTCTGAGGAAGTTATTGGGGTTTTTCACCTTTATGGTTTTCCCCAAGTAAACTCTGTGTCTCTTGTGTGCTTGCTTTATTGTGTATGCTGTAGATTTGTTGTACATGTTGTTCTCTCAGTTAAGATCCTAGATCAGATTGAAGTAAATTATGAAAATTTAACAGAAACATTAGTAACCTTAAAAACTACAGTTATCATCCAATTGCTTGATGCAAAAAAAAATTCCATTGCATAAAATAGCCTTGTATTATATATATATATTGATCGAAATATTCAAAATGCAATATTTTCAACTGATAAACCTATTTAGACAAATAATATTAGCACATCTAATATACTGTTATGCAACAAATTTCTCAAAATAATATGAAAAGAGAAGAAATAGATCAGAAAGAGTACTCCACGACTTGATTGAATAAAATAGTTGAATAACAAACCTCTTCGAGGGGGAAAACTCCTTACATAATGTACTAAGTACACAAGAGAATACCAGATACTCAAAATGAAAGGTCTCCTTCCTATATATAGGAGACTAAGGGGTACAATCCCAACTAACTAACCCAAGCCGACATAACTCATATAACCATACTAATGACAATTACCACTAATGGACCAAAGCCGACATCAAAACTAATGTAATGAACCACAATATAGGGGGAAATGTGCCCATATTTAGGGATTAAAATGCCCCTCCCCTTTATACAAGTGTTGTCCTCAAAACTTGATTAGTTTCAGATGCCTCTGTATGAAGGACTCATCTTCCCATGTCGAATCTTCAATTGGTAATTTCTTCCACTTTATGAGGTACTCAGTAATAGCCTGATTTCTTAGATGTTTATTCCTTGTTTCAGTGATTTGTTCAGGTTCCAATATGAGTTTTCCTTTTTCATCAAGCTCAACCAAGATTGTTTGAACTTGTATCTTGTCTCCTATTACCTTCTTTAAGCAACAAACATGGAAAATTGGATGTACTCTTGAAGATGAAGGGAGCTCCAATTTTTAAGCCATACTACCAATCTTCTGCAACACTTTATAAGGAACATAATACTTGGGTGCTAATTTATTGTCCTTCTTTAATAGCTTGAGGAACATCTTATTGTAAGGTTGTATCCTGAGAAATACCCAATCCCCTTCTTCAAAACTCCTTTCACTGCGATGTTGATCAACTTATTGTTTCGTCCTGTTTCTTGACATAGTCAAGTTGTCCTTAAGTATCTGGAGAACTTCTTGTTGGTGCTCTATGTGATCTTCCACGACTTGAACTTTAGATTTTCCTTTTAAGGGATATGTGATAGATGGAGTCCGGTACCCATAAAGTGCCATAAATGGAGACATTTTTTATGATGTATGGAAGGAAGTATTGTACCATCATTCTGCCAAGGAAAATGATTTCACCCACTGTGTTTGTTTATCAGATGCAAATCAATGAATATAGCCTTCCAAACACTTGTTCACGATCTCAGTTTTCCCATCAGATTGAGGGTGATAAGATGAGTTGTGAGCCAATTGAGTACCCAAATAGGAAAATAATTCAGTCCAAAAATTTTCAGTGAAAATTGGATCTCTATCACTTACAATAATCTTCATATTTCCATGTAACTTCTGAACAATTTCCATAAAGGTTGCAGCTACTGTGCTTTCATTAAAAGGGTGAGCGAGTGCACAAAAGTGTGCATACTTCGTGAGTCTATCAATGACCACCATAATAACATTCTTTCCTTTGGACTTGGGTAGACATGTGATAAAATCCATGGAGAATTCCTCCCAGCACTGGCAAGGTATGTCTAACGGTTGTAGAAGTCTTTGGGCCTTAACTGTTTCACCCTCATTCTATTGGAAAACCAAGCATTCAGCCATGAACCTTTGAACATCATATTTAAGACCTTCCCAAAAAAATTCCTTCTTGACCTTGTGGTAAGTTTTCAGGAATCCTGAGTGCCCACCTATAGGAGAGACGTGTAATTCAGAAAGACCTTTTGCTTTAGTTGGGAAATTTTGCATAAATATAAGAGATCCTTATACCATAGTGAATCATTTTTCCACACAAAAGTATTTGATACACTGGGATCATTCAGTAGCTTTTGAATGAATGTCCACACATATAGGTCTTTTTTCCATTCTTCCCTTGCTGCTACTATCCAATCTGGTTGTAGAATGGAAATGGAACAAAGTAATGCCCCAACATCTTCATCTTTTCTGGAGAGTGCATCTGCCACCACATTATGTTTCCCTTTTCTATAGATGTTTTCAAAGTCATATCCCAACACCTTGGTTACTCACTTTTGTTTCTCTTCCGAATATAGTATATGTTCTAAGAATTATTTAAGACTATCATGATCTGTTTTGACCTTGAAGTGCCTACCTATTAGATAAAGATGCCATCTCTTAAGATCATGTAGTATTTCCAACATTTCATTCTCATAAATGGGCTTTTGTAAGTTCTTTCCCTTGATTGGATGACTCGTGAAAGCAAGTGGGTGTCCTTCTTGCATTAGAAAAATGCCAATGCCATTTCCCGAAGCATCACATTCCACAATAAAGGTTTTTGTGAATTCTAGTCTGGCCAATATAGGAGCTGTGCACATTGCCTATTTAAGTTGTTCAAAAGCTCGAGTTGCCTCTGGAGTCCAAGAAAATGCATCTTTCTTCAATAATTATGTTAGAGGTTCTGCTATTCTTCCATAATTTCGAACAAACTTGCGATAGTACCCTATCATACCTAAGAATCCTCAAATATTCTTTAGGTTTTTGGGAATCGACCAGTCTATCGTGGCTTTAATTTTTTTAGGGTCTACCTTGACACCTGCATGAGATACAATATCACCCAAATACTCTACCTCCTTCACCCTAAAGAAACATTTGGAAGGTTTTGCATATATTTGTTGCTCCTACAGTAGTTGTAGTACCATGTCAACATGTTGAACATGTTCTTCCCAAGACTTGTTATAGATTAGTATATCATCAAAGAATATGAGCACAAATTTTCTAAGAAAAGGATTGAAAATGGAATTCATCAAACCCTGAAATGTGGAAGGTGCATTCGTGAGACCAAATGGCATGACTAGAAATTCATAATGACCTTCATGAGTTCTAAATGTTATTTTTAGGATGTCTTCATCTTTCATTCTTATTTGATGATACCCATAACGAAGATCCAACTTTGTGAATACAATTGCTCCATTCAATTCATCTAGTGTTTCATCAATTACAGGAATGTGAAACTTATCTTTAGTGGTGATCTTGTTGAGCTCTCTATAATTTGGACACATACGCCATGATCCATTCGACTTGTATACCATTACCAATGGTGCAAAATAAGAACTTTAGCTAGGCCTAATTATGCCAGCCTCTAACATTTCTTCAACCATACGCTCAATTTCACTCTTCTATCCATAGGGGTATCTGTAAGGTCTGATGTTAGGAGGAACACTTCCTGGGATTAAGTGAATAGCATGATCAAAATCTAGGACATGTGGAAGACCTTTTGGAATATCTTCAAATACCTTGGAATGCTTATTAAATACCCTTTGGAGATTTGGGGAAATAACAGGCTTATATGTTGGAACATCTAATGAGCATAATTGTGCAATTACACCTTGATGTCCCTTTTTCATCAATTTTTTCATACCATTAGATCTCATCACCTTGCTTGGTTTCCTTGTGATACCTTGTAATTCATATTCCTTTTCTTCACATAAAAACTTCATGAAAAGCTTCTGAAAATTAAAATCCACAGTTCCCAAATATTGTAACCATTAAACTCCTAAGACAACATCAGCACCACCCATTGGAATAGAAATCATTGGACTATTCAATACATATTCTCCCATAGTAAGATTTATATTATGGAATTTCCCTAAGCAATTGATAGTTCCTCCATCTGCAATCATTACTTGAAACTTTGGTGCTAGATATAGAAAGCAATTGAGAGATTTTTCTAATTTATAGTGAATGAAATTATGAGTACTACCAAAATCAATCAATACTGTTACCTTTTTCTTTTTGATAAATCCTTCAATCTTGAGAGTTTGAGGAGTGCTAATTCCAACCAATGCATGACATGATATGGTGGGAGTAATCTCTTCTAAAGTAGTATCTTCTATTTCTTCATCTGGATATGGTTCTTGTTCTTTTGGTTCTTCCCCTTCACATTCTATATAAAATAATTTCTTCTCACCACACTTATGTACCTTACTATACTTGTTGTCACAATTAAAACATAGGCCTTTTGCCCTTATTTCCTCTATTTGTTGGGGTGTCAACCTTTGAGGTGGGTTAGAAGAAGTAACATTATTCTCTCTGTATGTTTTGTAGGTTCTCTTTCTAGTAGCCATTGTCATATTTTTACTTTCAGCCTTCCTTTCCATCATGAAGGCCTTCTCCAAGGATGGTGGTTCAAAGAGACGCACCTCATGTTGAATGCTATCCTTTAAGGTGCCAATGAAGAGATCCAACATATTATATTCTCGGAATGTTCTTCACTGTAATATTTAGCTTCTGAAACTATTTGATGTGCTCTGCAACTGGACCTTTATGCTTGATATTTATTAACTGGATAAAGAAGGTATTGTTATTAATATCCCCATAATGTGCAATCAATTCTTCAGTGAATATAGACCAAGATATAATAGAGTCCTTTTTACGGTCACAAACCCATTGGTACCATACAAATTGATCATGATCTAAATATAATGATGCAATAGTTAGCTTTTGCAAAGTTGGAACCTGGTGTAGATCAAAGAATTGCTCCATTTGGAATATCAATGTCATTGGATCATTGCCATCAAAATTTCTCATGTAAATCTTGGGAAGTTGGGAAGTTGGGTACCCCTTGGTGACCATCCCCGGTGACTTCCACTACCAAAATAATTTCCTCTTGGAATATTCTTATTTGTGGAAGGTTTCTCAACATGAGAATTATCTTTATCCTCCTGAGTATCCTGGAACACATCATCACCTGTAGGAAGAGTATCCCTTGAATTTTGTATGAGATTAACAATGTTTTTCATATTCCCCATCAACTTATCCTGTAGATTGAGTAAATCAATTGTTCTCACTGAACCTTTCATATTTTCCTCCATTTTATTCAAATTCTCCTCTAAAGTATCCAAATCAACTTTTTTCACAGACCCTTTAATCATATCTTCCAACTGGGACACTCGAAAAGAGAGGTCTTCCCTTTCATCATGCGTCGAGGATGGATCCTCTGGGGGTTTGGATGGAGTGTAGATATTTAAACTTCCTTTTGGTGGAATTTTGAACAATATAAATATATATCACACCTTAGGTGTCTCCACAATGATATCCTGCTGCTCAAAGTTAATCAAAATTAAAAATGGCGTAACTTTTCAAACCCTGATTGGAAGACAGTTTTAAGACCGACTTGAAACTGATGTAAATTTTAAATTTCTACTCCCATGGGTCTGAAATTTTGCACTGTTATATCCTGATGTGTCCTCTTTCAAATTCTACAGTTCTAAGCTAATTTGGATTTACAAATAAGAATTATTGTGAATCTCCCAACACCTCTTATTTTTGGTCTTTCCAGAATAGCGAACTTGTATTGTATGCCACGTGTCCAATATTTTGTATCTGAGGTTGTGATGCAGGAGCATTAGGAAGCAGAATAAATTTTTATTATTATTGTGTTCTAGATTAGATTGAGTTAGTTTGAGTGATGGTGAGGTGTGTTGTAATAATAGCTATTTTTCCAAATGGGCTCTCGAATCCCTAAAGAGCCGTCGTTTGTTAGTTGTGTAGATTGTTTGTGATCTTTGAATGTTGTAGATCCTATTTGTCAGGATCCAAAACCAGATTCTGGTGATTCTTTAAAAATGGGACTGTAATCGAATTTTGGTTATTGATGGAATAGAAAAGCAGAGTAATCATGCTCTGTGGGTTTTCATGAATTTATTTGGTTCCAGATAACCATTCCATGTTGAGATAGTCGCCACTGGACATATAAATCTAATCCTAGTGTTGAATCTTATTGGAGAGGAAGTCAATTGATTTTGATACTTGATCAATTGATCTCTGGTGACTTGTATTCGAGAATGAATCTCCATAATATCTTAAGAATTTGTTAATGCAGGAGTTTCTCTAAAATAATATGAAACAAAACATGGTTCTGCTTGAAGATCGTTGCATCTAGATGCTAATGAAGGTTGAAAGTTGATCTCTGCTCTGAGGGGGTTGAAACGATTTCGAAGGCCAACTCCTTCATCGAGACCAAATACCACCTGGATCGAATCCTTAGAAAGAAGCCCTGCACACAACTGAAACCCTGGACGCCTTTTTTGTTGAGGTTAAATATAAGGAAACGCTGCCAGGCCATTTTTACTCCGTTGGATTGAACGAAGAATGGTCACGATTTGCTGTGGAAGGTAAAGTTACCATGGAAAAGTCAAACAACTCTACATCATCGATCTGAGTGAAATCAACGGTGGCTGAGTGTGTAGTTTTAATTTTTTTTCCTGTCAAAATATAGACATATATATTGATTAGCGAGTTGAAGACTAGCTCAACAAAATTCGTATCATTATAGAGTGGAATTCATTTATTGCTTGCCTGGTTGCCATCAATTGGTATCAGAGCAAAATTTTGATTGGTTGAGTGTTAGTATTATATGTGGCGCAGAGTCTATCTTTCACCTATATCATTGCTGGAAGAACAGGATCATCAATTGAGATCTCAGAGTGATCTTTCATGTCAATTTATGGCTTATCGGGTTGGAAGAAGAGGTCGAGGAGATAGAAGGCCTATAGAAAATGCTGAGGTAGTGAGATTGATGCAGCGTTTGGAGGCAAGGCTGGATGTCATAGAAGGTGACAAACAAAGGGATCCTAATGATGTTAGTGAGGATGAAGAGTCTCAAGAGGAAGAGACTGCAGTTCAAGAAACAACTGAGTTGAGGATGTTGAAGCAAGTTTTGGGATCCACCTCAAGACCTAAGCCTGATGTGTCAAACTATAGTGGTAGTTTGAATCCTGAAGAGCTTGTTGACTGGATCAACTATATGAAGAAGTTCTTTGACTATGAAGAAATGAATGACGAAAAGAAGGTGAAATTCGCTGTGACAAAACTCAAAGGGCATGCATCTTTATGGTGGGACGGTATACAGGCAGAACGGAGAAGGTAGAACAAGCCAAAATTCAAGAGTTGGAACCGGATGGTTACAAAACTCTGAGGTAAGTTTCTACCCCAAGATTATCAGCTCTCTTTATTTAGACAGATGCAAAATCTTAGGCAAAGGCTGATGTCCGTAAGAGAGTACACCGAAGATTTTTGTAAAGTGAATATAAGAGAGGGTTATGTGCAAGATACTACAGAAAAGGTAGCCAGGTATGTGAATGGTTTGAGAATGGATATCCAAGATGAAATTAGCCTGCTGACTCCAAAGATAGTAGAATAAGCTTACCAGCTTTCTTTGAAAGCAGAAGACAAGATTACAAGAAGGCATTAGAATAGAGGAAGAGGTCCTAACAAAGGAAGATGACAACAATTTAATAGAGGAAGATCTACAACCCAAAGAGAAGGAACCAGCATTTCAAGTCATCAAGGACATCGGGAGGATGACTTTAAAGAAAGAGCATTCTCTCCTAGAGGAAGAGGCCGAGACAGAGGAAGAGAATTCAAATGTTTTAAATGTGGCAAGATGGGACATCGATCTTTTGAGTGTCCAGAAAACAAGGACGCGGGCTCAAGAAATGTTGTTGTTACTCCAACAATGGAAGGAGAAGTAAAGGAACAGGAGGTTGAAAATGTACCAGAGACAGGTGAGTCTCTTTTGTTAAAGAAAGTGTTGCTGAAGTCAGAGAAAAATCCTATTGAACTCATTCAGAGGAAAACCTTATTCAAGACCATGTGCAAAGTTAAAGGGAAGTGGTGCAAGGTAGTAGTTGATAGCGGAAGCACGAACAATTTGGTGTCCACTGAATTGGTAGAGAAGTTAAATCTGAAGAAGACTAAGCATCCAACACCATACAAGGTGTCATGGCTTCAAAAAAACCACCAGTTGTTGGTAAATGAACAATGTGAGGGTAGATTTACAATTAGTCAGCTACAAGGACAAAATTCTTTGTGATGTGATGCCAATGGATGTGTGTCACATCTTGTTGGGAAGACCTTGGCAATATGACAGAAATTCCATACATGAAGGTAGGAGGAATGTCTACAAGTTTCAAAAAGATGGGTTGAACCAAACTTTGCTGCCATTGCAAGAATAAGAGATAGCTGGAAACAATGACCCAAAAGCTTTGTTGATGAGTGGCAAGGAATTTCTACAGCAGATGGAGGATAATGAGGTAAATTTTGCTTCGGTTTGTAAACCTAGGATAGTGTTTACAACTACTAAAATTTCAGATCTGCCTGTTGAGATTCAAGATATGTTAAATGAATTTCATGATATAGTGGTGAATGATTTACCAAGTGAATTGCCACCTAAGAGGAGTATCATTCACCATATTGACTTGATACCTAGATCATATTTTCCAAACAAGGCTGCATATAGAATGACACCTCGGGAAAATGAAGAAATTAGAAATCAAGTGAAGGAACTGCTAGACAACGGGATGATTAGAGAAATCCTTATCCCATGTGTTGTACCAACAGTACTAAGTCCAAAGAAGGATGGAACCTAGAGGATGTGCACTGATTCAAGAGCCATCAACAAAATAACAATCAGATATAGATTTCCATTGCCTAGAATAGATGATTTACTGGACTTTGTAGAGGGTGCAAGGTATTTTTCCAAGATTGATTTGAAAAGTGGTTACCATCAAATCAGAATCAGAGAGGGAGATGAGTGGAAAACAACATTCAAGACAAACGATGGGTTGTATGAATGGCTTGTCATGCCATTTGGCTTATCAAATGCACCAAGTACCTTTATGAGATTAGTGAATGAGGTGTTGAAATACTTTATTGGAAAGTTTGTCATAGTATATCTAGATGATATATTAATTTACAGTCGGTCCAAAGAAGAGCATTTGAGGCACTTGAGTCATGTCGTAAAGAAATTGCAGCAGGAGAAATTGATAATAAATCTGAAAAAATGTTCATTTTTAAAGTCTGAACTTATATATCTTGGCTTTGTCATTTCTGAGGAGGGATTAAAGATGGATCCTGAAAAGGTGAAAGCTATCCAAGAGTGGCCTTCACCCAAGAATATTTCTGAGGTAAGGAGCTTCCATGGGTTGTCTAGTTTTTACCGGAAATTTATAAGAAATTTCAGTAAGATTAGTGCACCAATAATTGAGACCATTAAAAAACATAAGTAGCCATTCAAGTGGACTGCTGAAGCTAAAAGGAGCTTTCAGCTGTTGAAAAAAAGGGTCACTGAGCAACCTATTTTAGCTTTACCAGATTTCCAAAAACCATTTCAAGTGAAGTGTGATGCCAGTGGAGAAGCCATAGGAGCTGTGTTGAATCAAGAAGACAAACCCATATCCTATTTCAGTGAGAAGTTGAATGAAGCCAGGAAGAAATACTCATGATATGACAAATATTTTTACGTTGTAGTTCAATCACTGAAGAAATGGAGGCATTACTTGTTGCCTAAAGAATTTATTTTGTATTCCGACAATCATGCCTTACAATACATAATGCAACAGCCAAAACTAAATCAAAGACATGTAAAATAGGTTGAATATCTGCAAAATTTTACTTTTGTGATAAAGCATGTTAGTGGACAATCCAATAATATTGCAGATGCCTTAAGCAGGAGGAATTTGATAATGCAAGAAAATCAAGTGCAGGTTACAGTGTTTGACTCCATGAAAGACTTGTATGAAGATGATGTAGATTTCAAGGAAGCATTTGAGGCTTGTAAAAATCCAGCAGTAAGGGACAGAAATCCATGGTTAGAATACATGATACAGGATGGTTTATTATTTAAAAGTAACCAGCTTTGTATTCCTAAATGCTCAATGAGAGAAAACTTAATCAAAGAGAAACATTGTGGAGGATTAAGTGGCCATTTTGGACATGATAAAACTCTGGAACAGCTGAAGCATTTTTATTTCTGGCCAAGGATGAGAACAGATGTACAGAAGTTTGTGGATAAATGTACAGTCTGTCAACATGCAAAAGGGAGAAGCCAAAATACCGGTTTGTATACACCACTTCCAATCCCCAACAGACCTTGGGATTCAATTAGCATGGATTTCATTTTGGGTTTGCCAAAAACACAGAAGGGTCATGATTCAATTTTTGTTGTTGTTGATAGATTCTCCAAAATGGCACATTTTATCCCTTGTTTCAAAACTAGTGATGCTACAAACATAGCCAATCTATTTTTTAAGGAAATTGTAAGATTGCATGGACTTCCAAGAAACATTGTTTCTGATAGAGACTCTAAATTCATTGGACATTTCTGGAAGACCCTGTGGAAGAAACTTGGAACAAACCTGAGTTTCAGTTCAACATACCACTCTCAAACGGATGGACAGACCAAAGTGGTTAATAGAAGTTGGGAAATATTTGAAGGAGCTTAGTTGGAGAACGTCCCAAGCAGTGGGATCAAGCACTCGCTCGGGATGAATTTGCTTATAATGATTCCCCAAACAAGAGAACAGGCCAGAGTCCATTTCAGATTGTATGTGGAATGCACCCAAGAGACATTTATGAACTCAAATATTTAGGAAACGCTGAAAGAAGAAGTGCAGATGGAGAGGTCTTTGCTACAGCAATGCATGAGTTCCATGAACATGTAAAATCGAAACTATAGGACAGTAGCATCAAATACAAAGGCAGAGCATATTTGAAAAGGAGGGAACAAAGTTTTGAAGTTGGTGAATTAGTTTTGGCACACCTGAGGAAGGAAAGGTTTCCAAGAGGAGAGTATAACAAATTGAAATATAAGAAAATTGGACCCTGTAAAATTCTCAAGAAATTTTCAAACAATGCATATGAACTAGAATTGCCATTGGGTATGGGAATATCACCAATTTTTAATGTTGCATATTTATATAAATACAATGCAGATACAGCAGAAGGGACAGAGGAAGAGGATGACAGCAGCAAAAGCATACAATAGGTCCAATGGAAAAAACAAATGCCAGTTGAAGCAAAATTACAGGCAGAGAATATCTTAGACAAGAGAGTGAAGAAGAAAACCAAAGGAAAAGAGTACTTTGAGTACTTAGTGAAGTGGATAGGTCATCCAGTAGAAAATTCAACATGGTTGATAGCCACAATGTTACAGAAAAGTGGCACATGTATAGAAGAACTCATGGACAAGAGTCCATCAATCTTTTCAAGTCTGGAAGCTTGATGCAAGAGCATTAGGAAGGAGAATAATTTTTTATTATTATTGTGTTCTAGATTAGATTGAGTTATTTTGAGTGATGGTGAGGTGTGTTGTAATAATGGCTATTTTTCCAAATGGGCTCTCGAATCCCTAAAGAGCCATCGTTTGTTAGTTGTGTAGATTGTTTGTGATCTTTGAATGTTGTAGATCCTATTTGTCAGGATCCAAAACCAGATTCTGGTGATTCTTTAAAAATGGGACTGTAATCGAATTTTGGTTGTTGTTGGAATAGAAAAGTAGAGTAATCATGCTCTTTGGGTTTTCATGAATTTATTTGGTTTCAGATAACCATTCCCTATTGAGATAGTCGCCACTGGACATATAAATCTAATCCTAGTGTTGAATCTTATTGGAGAGGAAGTCAATTGATCGTGATACTTGATCAATTGATCTCTGGTGACTTGTATTCGAGAATGAATCTCCAGAATATCTGAAGAATTTGTTAATGCAGGAGTTTCTCTGAAATAATATGAAACAAAACTTGGTTATGCTTGAAGATCACTGCTTCTAGCTGCTAATGAATGTTGAAAGTTGATCTCTGCTCTGAGGGGGTTAAAACGATTTCGAAGGTCCTTCACTAAGTCCAAATACCACCTAGATCGAATCCTTAGAAAGAAGCCCTACGCACACCCGAAACCCTGGATGCCTTTGTTGTTGAGGTTAAATAGAAGGAAACAATGCCAGGCCAGTTTTACTCCGTTGGATTGAACGAAGAACGGTCAGGATTTGCTGTGGAAGGTAAAGTTACCATGGAAAATTCAAACAACTCTGCATCATCGATCTGAGTGAAATCAATGGTGGTTGAGTGTGTAGTTTGAATTCTTTTTCCTATCAAAATATAGACATATATATTGATTAGTGAGTTGAAGACTGGCTCAGCAAAATTCATATCATTATAGAGTGGAATTCATTTATTGCTTGCCTGGTTGCCATCAAGTTGAAAACCCTAACACAGATAAATTGGTCTGTATTATTTAAGATGCAACAGATCTTACGCAATTTGGATATTTCATTCCCCAGATATGACCTTTTTTCTCACAACACTTGTTTTAGACGAGTTTTTGGACTAGTCTGAATCCCTATATTCTAGAGCGAATATCTCCGAACCTGTAATGTTTCAGGATCTGAAACTTGGAACACAGTTAGTTAGACATTTTTCCTATATGGTTTTTAAGTATCTCTCTCTGAACCCTTGTATAAAGAAATTTATAGCAAAAATTCCAATATGACTCATTTTGAAAGGGCTCTGATACCAAATGTTATGCAACAAATTTCCCAAAATAGTATGAAAAGAGCATAAATAGATCAGAAAGAGTACTCCATGACTTGATTGAATAAAATAGCTGAATAACAATCCTCTTCGAGGGGGAAACCTCCTTACACAATCTACTAAGTACACAAGACAAGGCCATATACTCCAAATGAAAGGTCTCCATCCTATATATAGGAGACTAAAGGGTACAATCCAAACTAATTGACCCAATCCAACATAACTAATATAACCATACTAATGACAATTACCACTAATGGACCAAAGACGACATCAAAACTGATGTAATGAACCACAATATAGGGGGGGAATGTGCCCATATTTAGGGCTTAACATATACATAATAAAAAGAAATACATATGTTGCTTAAAATTTTGAGAAACAAATACTACTAGCACATCTAATATATAGAATAAAAAAATGTAGGTAATGATCACATGTTTGTTCTTTGCACCATTCACTAAATTAATTTCCCTTTGCATAAGAATTATATCTCTACATTGATGAGATCTATTAATCAACTCCACCACTCTGTCCCATGATAATTTACCATAAATTTTGTTACATCGTTCTAAACATGCCTTCATCTAGTCATGATTATTTGCAATGTATAAATGCATTGCATCCCACTCTAGAGCAGTTGTGTAACAAAGAAAACAATTGAATAATTAGGTACTCATAGTAAAGCTTAATAAATTATGGATGAATAAAATTTGTAAGATTAAAGAAGTAGGAAATTGAAAGAATATAATATACAATATTATATAAGTTGATATGAACTATTGTTTCATTACCTTTGACTTTCATGATTCTACCATTTCCCAACAAAAAATCCCCTTCATAGTTTTTCTTGGAATCAACATCCTAAATGTCAGACACATTAATATGTGGCGATACTACTTCCAGAAGACACTCACTAATTTACACCATAAATTAATATACCATATAGCCCTCAACCATAGAATCATCGGGACATGATATTTTTCTAACAAAAGCTTTCAATGCCTTCAAGTGCCTCTCCACCGTCCACATTGACCTTTTTTGTACAAATACACATATTTCAATATCATAAACATGGTGTATGAGGTAGTGTTCTTGTGCATGGAAAAATACCGGAGGAAGATACTTTTTCAATTCACACATTATTCGAGGAATTTCTCGTTTCCAATACCTTATATCTTATTTATAGATTTATTTGCACAAAAACTACCTAAACATGTTGGCGCAACTTAAATATGCAGGAATATTGAATACAATAATACATATATGCATACCATTCAATTAAGTCACATTTAGGACAGTTGTGTAGTTAATATTTCTATTATAAATTGTGAGAGATTATCTCATGTACTTGTCGAGACCATATATAACTTGTATTATGTTGTTGTTGAAACTATCTAGGAGAGAAATAGGTATAAAAAATTGAAAAAAATATGGACACATACTCATTATTTTATTCATAAATTCAATACAACAACCAATTTCTAGGAAAACTAGAAGATTAATACACCAATTTACCTTAATAAATGTATGCCAATTGTGATTTTTTATCCCGCCAAATTCTCCTTTCCTCGTTAAGATATTATTTATGTTCGAAGAAAAACTAGTGGGAAATTTAATTTTTTAATGATGTCTTTTACAACATCGCTTTCTTGCTCTGTAAATAACCATGGAATATTGTCTAGTTTTCCATCATTGGAATAATGAATCAAATTTCCCATTATATGATTGGATACCATAATGCCACTACAAACTTTGTTGATTTTATCTTTGTTACTCCTTCCATCTAAGGTTATCTATAATGTTTATGTAATGTTCTTCCCGATATGCATTGTATCAAACAAATGGGAAACTTTTGGGTACTCATACTAGGGAAACTTGTTGAATTGGATGGAGTATCATTTATTTCCTTGTGCAAGAGTCTCATTAATGTGTCGATGACCTTTACGAAGCATAAATGAACAAGATTAAATATTATAAATATTACAATATGTATACATATTTAAAACAATTTAATATTATAAATATTACAAGATATATAATGTTATTACACTTTATTTGAAATCAAATTACTTACCTCGACAATGATTCCCATTATACTCCAATTTCCATAGTTGAGGTGCTATTCTTCGAGGTTTTTTCTTGGTCTCTTCCTTCCCATTAAAATAATATTTCTCAATAGTTCAATAACGATGGTTCTCAGGGAGGAAGTCCCTATACTCATAAAACACATCATTCCCTAAGATTTTGGAGTGTTGAGATATCGATCTGGGACCACACCCTGGACTGCAAATTTACCCTTTCTTTAAAGACCTACAAGATGGGGAATTATGTTAACACTAGTATTATACAAAGAAATTATTCAAAAAATGCTTGAATTATTGACAAAATAAAAATTTGTGAGAGTGAAACACTTTAATAGTAATTACCACAAAAATGTGTTAGCCCCAGGGAATCATGAATTGTTCATGTAAGTATTCCATGGAATTGAAATTATGTTTGACCTATTGGTTTGGAGATGTCGTACATAGTGATGCCATCCCATAGATTTAGAAGTTCATCAATAACAGGCTCAATAAATATGTCCATATATTTAACTTGGTACTTACCTAATTATTTCAAATACACACATTTATTACATTGAACATATAATAATGATTATATATAACAAATAACTAATTAAGTATAGTGGAAATGATATCTATTTCAAAAAAATATAAGTAATTTGAACAATTACATAGAACAATCATTGCCAACATTGTGTGCTCCCTCTTTATTGACATGCAAGGAGGAAGGTTATTGTTTGTAAGAACAATAGGCCACACTGAGTAAACATATCTCATATACCTAAATGAAATCATAACATTATGAGGTTCTTCTTTCAAAAATGACCATGTTTCTTCGATGTCCCTAAATGCGGTACTATTTGCAGGCATTCACATAACATCATCTTCACTTCTATTTTGTGCATTTTAATCCATAAATTGTGCCATGCTTTTACACCTAAACAATAGTTGGAAACATGGAATCATGGGAATATGATGAAGATCTTTATAGGGCACCTTATTTTTTACTTGATCGGTTCGATATCTACTAATTTCACATTGAGGGCAGTCCAACTTTGCTACATGTTGTCCATAATATATAATATGGTCATTAGGCCATGCATCAATGGAATTATACTTCATTCCTAAATATTTCATAATGAAAGATAATTCTCGGTATGTGTGAGGTAAATGATTTGGTGATGGTAGGAGAATATCACATAACAATCTAAGGAAGTTAAACAAAAATTTAAAGTAAGGAATAATTCTCATCAAGTTTGCATCATCCTTTTTACAATATAATTAACACTTATAAAAATAGAAAGAACAAAAAATGGTATTCAATATGTATGGAGAATTATATTGCATACCTTAGGATCTATGTGTGACAAGTGTTCGATAAACCATTCAACACTTTCAAGTTCACCAACAATAAAATTGCGGAGAGGATATTTGTCTTTGAGCTACCATATAAGGTTTTTTCTACCTTCTCAATTATGAGAGGTACAACTTCAACATATCCATCAAAGTCATCAACCATAGATGAAGCATAAAATATGTTGTTGATCAATCTATTTGTCCCGTCATTATGAATTATGTCAATATCATCATTTTCCTCAGACATAGGATTAACTTCATCATCTCCATTATCGGCTCCATGATGATATCCATATGTTTGTTTACCAACAATTCTACTACAATTTGGCACATCTTTCTCATTTTTCAATCCAATCCTAGGACTCTTTGTCTTTGTCATTACAAATTACAATCAAATATTTTTAGTATATATAGAAATCAAATATTAAAACAATAAATTCTAAATTCTAAATTAAATTAATAAGAATAGAATTAAACATTTAACAAAGAAATCCATCTAGTACATCTTACCATTGGATGCAATTCACACCCCCGCTATTCAACAATGTTTTATAGATGTAGACCTTAAAATTATTATTTTCATTCCCTTGCAATTTTTGCAAGGGCACCAAAATTTACCATTAGCAAGTTGCACCCTTAACTTAGAAACAATCCTCAAACTTTCCTCATTTGATATTGAATTTGTTAGCTATATAATTTAATAAATGAACTTATATAACTCGACAGGAAATTGTTGTAATATTGATTATATATTTTTAGAAACTATGAAACATTATACTATAGATATTGATAGCATCACATACTTGTCGGAAAGTAATATGAAGATTTCTTATAATTAACTTTTATACGCTAGGACATCGGAATACGGACGTACATTGACTAGGTCAATAGGAGGGTCTATTGACCATTTCAAAGACAAAAATGGTCATGTAACGTTCATGTTCTATTGACGTACAAACGTTTAAATTTTGAAAATACACTATGGATGTTGGAATTGTGACATAGGTCGGGGTTAAATTAAAAAATAGAAAGGAATTTTCGACAAGATATGTGATTTCCAACATCATTGTTAAAAAATACATTGGAATTCAAATCCAAATGTTGTAGTGATAGAATTTTGGAGATAGCTTCTGGTGGAGATGAGACTTGAGGAATGTTCGTTTATAAGGTTGGAGTCAAAGAAACACATGATCTTCCTATTCAAAGGAACTCTTAGAGCAATGTTGCTCTACCTATTGTTTCATTCTATTTTTGAGCCATAACTAGATTGTCCTTAAGGGTGTACAGAATAGCTGCTATGGTGCGAAGTGTTTTGTACATTTTCTAAATCATAGAGGTGCTTGGAAAATAAAAAAATCACTAATAAAGGATTTTGGACATGTACTACTTCATATGGTTTCATATTCATGGATCCATGATAAGTGGTATTATACCACTACTCAGCCAGAGGAATCCATTGGGCCCATTGGTGTTTCCTATCCAATAGAAAGCATCTTAAGTAAGTTTCCAATCATTTATTGACTACTTCCATTTGACCATCCATTTGGGGTGATAGGTTGGGTTGAGGTTTCGCTGAGTACCCTAAAGTTTAAGCATCTTCTACCAAAATTTGCTTGTGAAGGTAGGGTCCCAATTAGATAAATAGAAATCGACATGCTATGGAGTTTAAAATTCTAATCCATGAAGACTTGTACCTCTAGTGAGAGTGTAAGAGGGTGTGGTAAGGGACAAACATGAGCATATGTGTTTAGGTGATATAATACCACCATAACGATTGTTTTATTTCCTTCTTCAAGAAGCCCCATAATGAAATCCATAGATATGTATGTCCAAATATGGCCAAGAATTGGAAATGGTTGCAAAGCATTGGGGGACTTCACCATTTCTCCCTTATGTCATTAGCCTGTGTCACAAGCTACAATAAAGTTGTGGATATATTTTTTCATGCCTTCCCAAAATAATTATCACTTAATTGTTTCATAAGTTTTATGAAATTTTAAGTCAATAGTAGTGGGTGATGAATGTAACTCTTCTAATATTTGTGGTTTTAAGGTTGAACCTAAGGTCAGAAAAATGTGGTCATTGTACCACAATACATATTGGTGCCATGTATACCCAAGTGAAGGATTCAGGTCTTCTTGTATCCATCTGGTGAGGTGTTGGATTGTGACCTTTTCCATCCATTCCTGGCGTTCTTCATTGAGCCACAGTGGATATGGTAAGGAAAATGCAAAGAGGAAACCCCCTCCTCAAATTTCCTAGACAACAAATTTTCCACCACATTGTGGTGACATTCTTATATATGATCTCACAATCATAACCAAATAAATTAGTGACCATTTATGTTTCTCTGGTGAAGACAACCATTTTTCCAATAAATACTTGATATTATGGTAGTTTTTCTTGATTTGTAAACTGCATTCAATTAAATATGGTCGCCATGTATCAACATCATGAGGGATATCCATCATTTATTTTTCATAGGTGAAATTTTGAAATTCCCTCTCACGGAGATGCTTACTGGTGAATGTTAATGGGCATCCATCTTGTAGTAATACCACTCCCAGGCCATGACCATAGGAATCACAATCTAAGATGAAATTCTTAGTGAAATCTGGCATGGATAAAGCATGTGTAGTTCATATATAATCCTTTAGGGATTCGAAGGCCTACTCCATTGCCTCATTCGGGTGAAAGAATTCGTTTTTAGAAATGATGTAAGAGGAGTTTCAATATTTCCACAAATTTTCAAAAACTTTTAGTATTAGCCAATAAGTTTGGGAAACCCCCTTAAGATCTTGAGAATTTTGGGGCTGGACTAGTTCTACATAGCTTCCACTTTATTGAGGTCCACTCATACACCATCCTTACTCACAATATGGCCCAAATATTCAAGATCAAGCACCCCAAAATAAAAATTGGAGTGTTTCAAAAATAACTAGATATCTTGTAATAATTGCAAGGTATTAGCAACATGCTTGAGGTGGATTTCCTATGTGGGGTTGTAGACCAATATATCAGGTAAGAAAACTAGGACAAAATGGTGGAGGAAAGGGTGAAAAATCATTTTCATGAGGCTTTGAAAAGTGGATGGGGATTTGCATAGGTCAAAGAGCATGACTAAGAACTCATAATTATGACCCTCATGAGTGTCGAAGGTTGTCTTGGGCATGTCCACCTCTTTCATTTGGATTCGATGGTATCCTGAATGAAGGTCAACTTTGGTGAAGAATTGGCTCCATGCAGCTCACATAAGAGATCATTGATGACATGAATAGATAATTTATCTGTAATGGTTAGTTTTTTGAGAGCCCAAAATTCAGGACACATGTGCCAAGTGCCTTACTTTTTGAGGACCATAACTATTGGTTTGTAATAATGGCTCGTGTTGGGACAAATGATGTTGGCCTAAAATAATTCCTAAATCATTTTTCCAATTTCACTCTTTTGTGCAAAAAGGTGGCGATAAGGGAATACCATTGTTAGGTTGATCGCTTGGTATTAATGGAATATCGTGGTCATGTTCCCACTGGATGGGGATAAACCCTTTGGTGCCTCAAAAACCTATTGATACTAGGAGAAAATCTATTGCAAGTCAGGGCGAATATATAGTGTGCTTCCCATGACTTGGATGGAAACAAACTAAGTACTGACACCTGAGTAGACTTTCTTCAATAATTTATCCATACAATAGGAGGAGATAATTTAAGGAGAACCAGAGGTAAGTTGATGTAGGTTATGTCCGTGCCCATGTTGAGTAAATATGGGAGAGATACCCATGGTGACAAGACCCAAATTATCAATCCATTCAACCCCCATAACTATATCACAACCACCCATATAAATAGTGAAAACAAGTGTTTTGAGATGGTAGTCACCCATTTGGAGATTCACATTTTCACAATGACCACCACATTTCATCATACCCACATTTTTATCATACTTTAGAAATGTGATATAGAGTGGATATAACAATGGTTGTCTTCATCCACTCACTGATGAATGAAATTATGGGTGATTCCATTGTCAAATAATACAATGAATTTCTGGTGCTTGATGTAGACGATCAAATTCAATGTCTGAGGTGTGGAGAAACTTAAAAAAGCACGGAGGGAGATTTGGGGTTTCTCCTCTTGTACTGGAATTTCAAGAGAATCTTCCAAGGGGGGAATAGTATCCTCCACTTAAGATTCCGAGAGAGTCTCAATGGTAGTTTCCTCAAGGGTATTATGTGGGGATTCCTCAATTTGAAATAATTTATGTTCTTTGCGTTTATGCCCTCAAAAATATTTTTAATCATAGTTGTAAAAAAATCCAAGTTATATTTCATTTATATAGGGTCAACTTGTTGATTTGTAATGGCTAGGTGGTGGATTTTCGAGAAGTCCAAGTGGCAAGTTGTTGAATTCAATCATTCCCTTGAGGTATTTGAGATAGGAACAATCTTATCAATGGTAGACTTCGCTGAGAACTAGACATTTCCTCCCCATATTGAGACAAAGAGTGAGTACTATCACTTTGACTAGGTGTCAATATTTGTACATGTTTTCTACAGACAAGCTTAGGTGAGCATTGATGGTAGGGATAACACTCTTTAGTAACAGAATGTGATTAAAGACTATTGTTTTTATGTGAGTGATTATCATGACCATAACACTTTGTTCGTTCAAAACTGCTTTGGGTTGATTTACTAATCATTTAGAAAGAATGGGGTGTCATTTATAGAACATTGGCTTTGGTCAGATGGGTGTGCAGGAAGTTCAAACTAGCACTCTCTTTTTACTGGTTTATTTTCCTTCATAAAGAGACAAGAGTTCGACATATTTGGAGTTTTTTTGAAATAGGGAACGGAAAGTGCCATCATGATGGTGCAGGTGCTTGTGTGAAACAAGCACTTAAAGGTAACAAATGAGTCATTGTGCAACTCGACTCAAATCATCTGTATAAGAAGTTGATTGGTGAGCATTGCATTTGGGACATGAAGGTCAGAAAAAGGAAAGGCCAGTGCGCAGGTAAGAGACTACGGTGTGTAGTTGAAGCTCACATTTTGAATGTTCTTTTAAACATCATCTTAGTTGAGAAATGTATATTTGATACATTGATTTTGATGTAGGTTCTTTTGGAATGTTTCCATTGGCGCTGTGAGTAGATCCATTCCTTGGTATTGTGAGACAATACCTGGGAGGAAAGAATTAAACTTTATTCAGAGTAAGGACACGCGAAACATATTTTCCATAGAAATGAGAAAATATGTATGCTTTTGTGAGTCCTACATCGATGCAGATGGATGTGATATTGATAAATGCCGAAATGTTAGACATGTGAAACAATGGAAATATGTCCCCCTTAACCCGAAGGGTCTTCATCCAATTATGACATTGCAAGACATGCACACTGAATATGTTGTGGTATCATTAGATCATGTTCAGGATTTAGTTAGGGAAGGTATGCAATTGAACATTAACTAGAGTTTACTCATTATATACATCGCATGCTTTTATTTGGAATCTTCGATTGAATGTTCAAACTTCCAAACTTGTACTTGAATGTATATACATTTGATTAAGAAATGTAATTTTTGTGGCAAGTGATGTATTTGTTATCACCGCACCCTGAGGCAATGAAGAGAACATCCCATATTATTTAATGTGATGTAAAGAAATTAAAAGTAGGTTGGTGTGACCCTATTGAGATGGAGATTTCATGTAACAAATTGGTGATCCAGTTTTCATGGGCCACTTTTTTGAAAAAGTGAAAAACAAGGCAATTATATTATTTACCAAGACTATATGCTTGAGTATATATCTTTCCAGTACAAACATTTGGTGGTGGCATATAGGATACATCTCACGCCAATCAAGGTGAAGAGTGGTGAACCAAAGAGATGGAAGATGGCAGAAGCTGACCATGACCGTATTATGGATACTTGCATTCCTATAACCCATTGGCCAAAAGAATGCTTTTCAGACTATGATTTGTATGATTTTCAGACTATCTGATTTTGTATCAATATTTCACATGGTATCAATGGCCCTATTATCTATCTCATTTTAATTGTAAATGAGACTGTAAGTTGTAATTTGTACATGTATAATTAATAATTTCTTAAATATTAACTTGTACAATTGTAATGTGTGCATGTCTAATTAGTAATTTCTTAAAGAGTAATTGTACAATTGTAATTTGTAATTGTACAATTGTAATTTGTAATTGTAAAATTTTGTAATATGTAATTGTAATTACATTGGTAGATTGTATATTGTAAAAGCAACTCTAATTGTGACTTGTAAATTTTAATTTGTAATTTGTTCTATTGTGATTTGTAATTTGCAATTGTAAATATTATTGTAGATTGTAAATTGTAACTCTAATTGTTATTGTTAATTGAAACTAGCATCATGAATTGCAATTTCTTATTGTAGGCAGTAATATGTAAAACTAATCATTGTTATTAGATTCTTATTGTTAATTAATCATTGTTATTAGATTATTATTTTTAATTGACACTAGCATCATGAATTGTAATTTATTATTGTAATTAAAAATTTTAAATATAATCAATGTTATTAGATTGTTATTGTTAATTGAAACTAGCATCATGAATTTGTTTTCTTGTAATTTGTAAATATAATTAGGCTGTAACTTGTAGGGCCTAATTGTAACTTGTAAATTGCATCTGACATCATGAATTGTAAATGACAAATGAGCATAAGATAAATAACATAATCATTAAACATGAACATAAGATAGTCATGTAACTTCTTAAAGTTAATTTGTAACTTCCAACTTCTAATTGTAACATTCATTCCTAAACTTGTAACTAATAATTGTAAAATTGTAAATTGTACAATCATCAACATAAACATGAACATAAGATAAATTTAACATGCAGGTGCATAAACATAAACATACTTGATAAAGATACATTCCCATAAACATAAATACAATACACACATCATATATCCATGAAGAACAAATATGATATGAAATAGTCCTTCAAGTTTATAAAAAAGTACACTTGTATATACGTATACATAAAAAACAAGTATATATGTATGCATAACAATAAAAGTAGTGCAACATGAACAAGTCTCATCAAGTATGTGGACCAGGCCCTTGGTGGGCTCTTTGGTCTTCCTCACCACTAGTAGCACCTACACCATGCCCCTAGAGAAAGAGCGATGCATGATAAAAATGGTGTATAAAGATGGGGATTGCAAAAAATAAAATTTTGAACTATGTAAGTTAGTTAGATTTTAGTACTTGAAATTAGGTAGATGGCATATGTTATGTGGAATTCTGCCCTACGGATAAGTCAAAACTCCCTTAGGCTAAAGTAGGATCTAACTAACTCTAGACTAAGAACAGACAAAACAAATGCAACCTTGAATCCCTAGATCTAACATACATTTCAGTATTAAAATGCTGAAGAGAGCAAAAGGATTTTAACTGACCTTATGTCCAAGTGCTTTGTCTTTTGGTGTTTGCTCCAAGCTCCAAGTCTTCACCAATGAACCTGTCAAAGAGTAACCAAAACACAAGCATGTACTATTCTCTAGCAATCTGAAAACATGAGTTAGGATCTAAATCTATGAGAGATACAAACCATATCATTAAAATAATATTAACACAAATGATTTGGGGAAACAAGACAAGTTATTCCATTACAACTTGAAGATTACTTACAAAGGGTGCTTGATGCCCAAGCCAATCCTCCAACTCCAAGTGTCTTCTCCTCTTAGCTATCTCCACAATGCTACAAGACCATAAGTTTGGTGCTCTCAAGAGTCCTCCTCCTTCCCAATGGCATGCCTCTCTTTTATAGTGAATGGTGAGGTTAACCAACAAGAGAGATGAGTGGATCTAAGGAGGGATAAGTGGATCAGGGTTTCTAATCGAAGGAGGTGAGTTGGGATCGAATCAAGGAACCCAATCTTCCATCATCTTCGAAAATCCAAGATCCCACAAGCCAAGGGCAAAAACTATTAAAAGGGTGCCGCGCTTTGCAAATGCTACAGAACGCGGCACTGTGCCGCGTTTTGACAAGATGGCAGGGCGCGGTAGTGTGTGGAAATAAAGTCCAAGGTGGGTCAAAAACTTGCCAGGGTGGATTTACCTTCAAGGTTGACTCATCATCTGTCTCTTCTGGATGGTTCAAAACAGTAGGGAAAGTGTCGTCGAGATGTGTTGTGATGGGGATGCGACACTGTGAAACATAGAGGTATAACAGATGCCCCCTAAAGTATGAGGTCAGAAGGGACTGATGGCCGAAAGACTTTACGAATAAAATGTGCAGAGATAGCATCGAGGAGAGCGACACGGAGCTGAAATGGAAACAAAGTGTTAGATATACCACCGAGGCGGGCATTCCCATGCTCGGAAACAAATGACTCAAAGCATGGCTGCCGACCAATACATTGCAGATCCATGAGTACTGAGATAATGTAAACTGTGGACAGATCATGGCTACTATGAACAATCGTAGATCCATGAGACAGTAACGACACAGCCACGACCAATACAATAAGTGGATCTGTGTGACAATACAAGAGACGTCTCCATCGCAGCCTGGACGCAGTCAAGATACAGTGATGCACCCAGGGTCTTCTACCCGATCGCATAAAGATACGAATCTAACCATGTGATTACAATGTGTTGGAGTCGAACATGGAAGAAACCATTTGATTACCGGTCAATGATGTGGACCGTTAACAAATGCGAGGGAGATCACCAATAATGACAATGATTCCCAAGGTATCAATAGTACATCTCAACGAAATGCGAATAAATGAGTTGATGTCGAGCATCCGAGAGATTGCTTGATCAGAGGTCAATGAGGTGAACCTATTGTCAAACACGAGGAAACCTGCCATTGAGGCATGCAGGTACCAAGGTACTAATGATTGATTCCTAAGTCTAATTCCCGGATAGTGATTTGGTGTCGACAGGAATAGACTCGTCGAAGGTGGGCCATGATGATCCCCACATCATCGACACGAAATCGGCATATATGATAGGATGATGAAGTAATAGAGTATGTACTGACACAGCGGAGGCCTGACACAATGAATGACTCGACATAATGCAACCCTTTGAACATATAACGGCATGTAACAAGACTTGGCAGCAAGGATATTTGATGAATAGAGGATAGACACCGGATGAGTGGACTTGTGGCCAAGGAGACGACCCATGATGATGACTATGACTCAAATGAAAGACGGATACCCAAATATAGACAAGAGATGGACACATGCCATGTTCAAAGGTAATGACTGACAAGCTGTCATAGATAAACTTGACTTGTTTCCCCATATTTCCCCGACATGATGGACGAGTACCTCTTTCTTGTTTTACGAGCTTGAAGAGGATAACAGATGCTCGGTGTAGCTCATCTTGTGGATGAGTCCAATCTCACATGTTTTGCGAACCTGAGAAAGGAGGGGTTCGTCCCAAAGTGGGTCCTTCGATGTTAATATTTTAACGAGCCCAAGGAAGGAAAACTCGGTAGTTTTTCATATTTAGAGAGCCTAAAAAACTTAAAGGAAGCTCCATAATGTACTTTTTCGTAAAATTTAGTCTCTCGATCCCGAAAAAGTGTAAAACGATTCCCGAGAGAACTCTCCCAGCCGAGATTGACTGAGGTATACCTTTCTCGTAAATAGTCTAGACGGGCCGAAAAAGGGGTAACCTATCACCGAATAGACGACCTTTCAAATACTTTTACAAGTGTGAAAGCGTCAAGATCACTTGGCAATCTTTTCAATTTTAAGGAGTCTGAAAAGAGCTTAACTATGGACTCCTATGGTCTTTTTCGTAAAAATTAATTATTCTGGCCCGAAAGAAGAATAAAATACAACCAGGATAATACTTTCCTCATCGTTTAACGAGCATGAGTAAAGCTGACCGTACTCGACACCGTTTACTTGCGTTTGACAAGCACGACACAGGTGTGAAAGCGCTTGGAATCTTTTTCAAGTTTTAAATCCAGAGCACGAAAAAGATAAAGTGGGCTCAATATGAAGGTCAAACTACGAACAAATACCAGTATGAATGCATCCCATTGTTACCGCAGATCCTGTCAATAAATGCTCAAAAATCGGGCATTAGTAATATGAATAAGGGTTTATTAATTTTGAAATAGCAATTAAAAAATGTGAAAAAATGCTATATAAAGCATGGTAAAAATAGAAATTACTATTCATTTGTGATTTTTACCCAAAGGAGACATTTTTACCCATTTTGGAGCAAAATTTCAAGGATCGATACCGAGAGTTCTGGGACACCATTTCGACCGCCGTCTGTGCCAGGTAAGAGTGCTTGAACCCCTCTTTCATTTCATGCAAAAAAATTTCACTTTCACCAGGGAAAAATTAATTTTTTGGCAAGCCCTTTTGGCAAGAATCGCCTGCCGTACTGCCGCGTGGGTACCCTATCGTGAAACGCGGCACTGTTCAACAGTGCCGCGCTGTAACCTCAAAATGAGGCGCGGCACTGTGGACTGCCGCGCGGCAGGGTGCCCTCCAGGCGCGGCACGTGCGAAAATTAAGTTTGAAAAATCAATTTTTTCTCAAATTTTTGCTAGAATCAAGTTGTTGAATAGCCACTAATTACTTTGTTTACCTTTTTGCAGGGATTTGCAACTTGTTTGAGGCAAAATGGTGAGTTGGAAAGAGAGGGAGCATGAAACGGATGATTTTAGGGCCGAAAATGACTTACCCACCGTGACCGCATTGAGAGAATGTGGTTTGCTAAAAATTTTCAAGACTAAAGGAATCCGCCAACAACCTAAGCTCCTTACTCACCTTATTCAATTGTGGGACCCTGATATCGAAGCTTTCCGAGTGGGAGAGCACGTGCTTGAAATCCAACTTGAAGACATCTACTTTCTCACGGGCCTCTCGAAAAGAGGGGCCCGGCCGAATCTTACCGGGTACAGTGCTTCAGACTCAAGCACGGATGATTTGATTGCTCGATATTGTCAGGCGGGTTCGAGTAAGAAGAGTGGGAAAGTGGCCATAAAAGAGGTCACAAATCTTCCTTTCAAAACTTTGCTATTCACTATTACACGTGCAGCAGGAAGCGTGAGCCCACATCAGGCAACCCGCACACAGGTAAATCTCGCAGCAGAGTGCATGGGAGGGACGGTCTTCAACTGGTGTGATGCAGTGCTGTCCCATATGAAGGAACAGGTGCACAAATGTAGGACTGGGAAAAATACCCAGTTTGGCTATGGGAGTATCTTGGTCACTTTCTTCCTGGCAAGGGTGCCATTACTGCGTCCGCAGATATCTATGCATCCTCGCCCACCTACTGAGCCATGGATGGCTCGATGGAGCGACTATGCCGGGCGCCTTGGAGGGCCTCAGCGGCTAGCTTTTGGAGAGGACTTCTTCTCTTGGCTAGAGGAGCAGATAGTCATGATCGACGACTATCCCTATTCAGGGGTAGATTTCCGCGAGGATATTGACTTGGCTTTGCCAGAAGATGATGACTGGGACAACTCTGGTATGACCTTCATGGATATGTATTTTTCTTTTTGAATATTTAATTTTTAATGCTTTTTTAGAATGTGTAAAAGGCTTCTAATGTATACTCGTATGCATGTTGCAGACCGTGGACCACAACGACCAGCTGGATATTCACCACTACGTCGTGGCGGTGTAGATCGTCAAGCTGATCCTGTCGAAGAAGAAGATGAAGATGAGGCAGGAGGTGTGCGGGATATTGAGAGGAACCTGCAGGGATTGACCCATGGGATCCCTGCTATGCGGATGGACGATGTCCCCTACCACCTCCAGAGGCATACTGTGGGTGTGCCTGGACGTATTAGTCGACTTCTTCGCAAGGTGGTTCGAGCCGTGATGTGTTACCACCATCAGCGGGAGGAGTCCGATGAGGGACATGATAGGTCCCCTAGATCTCCATAGATGGTCTTTCGATCTTTTTGCGGCATGTACACGATATGTAGGCTTTGAGGGCCAATTTTTTGTATATGGGATTTGATCCCCAATTTTGTCTTTGACACAAACTTTATGTATTTTTGGAAAAAAACACTTTTATATATAGTGATATGGACCTATTTATGATCTAAATATTTACAATGACTTGTGCGTTTATTTATCTTTTATGATGTGTTTATGTATGGGCAAGATGCCAGTCCAAAACGTAATTGGCCAATGAATCGGCAATATAATTGAATTCTCTCGGTATATGTTGATATATGATAAAATCAAATGACCGTTCCAAGAGACGTACTCTTCGAAATAACCGAAGCAATGTAGGATCGCGAACTGTGTAAACACGGTTTAGATGAGAGACCACGAGTTGGGAGTCTAAAAAGACCGATAAGGAGTTAATCCCGAGTGAAGCAACCTCTGTCAAGAGACCAATGACTGCATGGTACTCTGCGATATTATTGGTTGCGGGACCCAAACAAATGGCTCCTGAATAAATCAACTCGCCAGTGGGGGAATAGATCACCCATGCTGCGGAAGCGAGATTCCGGGTATGTCGGCTTGCACCGTCAGCGAATCCAAAGTAGGTAGACATCTGCGCATAAAAGCACGAGTCAAAGTAAGAGTAGATACATGAGATCCACGCGCACACTAAAAATAAAGCAAAAAACAAACTAAGTACATTATGTACAAGAAGTAACCCGCGTGGGGTAACCTCATCCGTAGAAACGCTTGAGGTATAGCCCGTTGCGGGGCCGTGCCAATGGCGTACCATCACAGTCGACTAGTTCATAGGCTCCTTTTTCTAAGACACGTTTTATGATGAAGGGGCCGTACCACATAGATTCAAGCTTGCCTTTTCCAAGTTTGTCATGCATCTGATCATATGTAAGTACAAGGTCACCTTCATTAAAGATCCGAGGTTGAACGGATTTGTCATATTGAGCTTTGACGCGTTTTTTGTGAGCTTCATTAGCCAAAGCGGCGTCGCGGCGGTTTCATCTAGCTTGGCTAGGTATAGAAACCGTTCTTCTTCGGAAGTAGTGTGTGGGAGTAGCTCTATGGCTATCTTGAGTGATGGAATTTCACATTCAATCGGGAGAATGGATTCCAGGCCGTACACCAATTGAAATGGTGTAAACCCAGTAGCACTTTTCACTGAGGTTCGGTATGCCCACAGTGCTGAGAACAGAGCTGAGTGCCAATTGGATTTTTGGGTACCCACAATGCGCTGAATCATTCGTTTCAGGACCTTATTGATGGCTTCAACTTGGCCATTGGCTTGTGGGTAATACGGGGTTGAGTTTTCGTGGCGAAAACCCAGTTTGGCACTTAGTTCTTCGATCATATGATTCCTAAAATGGGAACCATGATCGGTCACAATAGACTGTGGGACACCGAATCTAGCTATGATATGATTGAATATGAATTGCGCTGCTGTTTTGCCGTCTTCAGCATACGTAGGCATCGCTTCAGCCCATTTTGTAAAATAGTCCACAGCTACTATGACATAGCTATGCCCCCCGGCTGAAGTGGGCTTACAGTGCATAAAATCAATGCCTCATTTGGAGAAGGGGCCGACGGCAATGACAGGATGGAGTGGAGCAGGATGCGAGCGTGCTTTGCTATGAAAGAATTGACATGGCGGACACTTCTTGACTGTTTCAATGCAGTCCTTGAAAATCGAGGGCCAGAAGTATCCCGCTCGCAGTATTTTCTGGGCCGTAGCCATCCCAGAGAGATGACCACCACATGCTCCAGCGTGGCAGTCATTGAGAACGCGTTCCGCCTCATCTAAGGTCAAACAGCGTCGAAGGACAGTGTCGACACCACGCCGATACAAAGTATCGTTCACTATAAGGTAGTATTTTGCGTGATGTCTGATACGTCGTCGTTCATCGCGGTTGAGGTCGGGATGGAAGCGTTGGGTTTGGAGATATAAGAGAATATCCCCATACCACAGATCAGACGTGCTAATGAGGAACAATGATTCGTCGGGAAGAGAATCAATGGGCTCGGATTGCTCAGTAGCACGGGGCAAGTGACAAATTAGCTCAGCGAAGACCAGAGATTTCTTAGACTTGGCTTTGACAAATTCCAAGTCAAACTCTTGAAGGATGACAATCCATCGGGAGTACTTGCCCCCAAGCACTTGTCGTGTGAGGATATAGTACATCGGATTGAAATCGGCAATAACGGTGGTCCGGCGGAGTAAGATGTAGTGACGGAATCTCTGGGACAGCAAACACTGTTGCCAGAGCCAGCTTTTCAACATGTGAGTAGCGAGTTTCAGAGTCGAGAAGACTCTTGCTGAGGTAGTACACCACATGTTCTATGCCGTTGTGATCTTCCTGGACTAACACCATGCCAATGGTGGAAATCGAGGCTGCGAGATAAAGGATGTAGTCCTGTGTGTAATTGGGGGGTTGAATCACAGGATCTTTGGTTAAGGCTGCCTTTAAATTATCAAAGGAGCATTGGGCTTCATCATCCCATATGAAGGGAACATTCTTCTTGAGAAGCCGCATGTAGCCTTTTGTTATCTCAGACAGATTACAGATAAAACGGCGTAGAAAGTTTGCATGCCCTTGCAAACATTGAAGTTCTGGTATATTGGTAGGTGAAGGCAGGGCTATGATAGCTGCTACCTTTGCGGGATCTAGACGTATCCCGTCTTTGGAGACTATGAAGCCCAACAGTTTTCCGGCTTCTACACAGAAGACGCACTTATGCGGGTTCAAACGTATATTGTAGCGCCGGCACCTCTCGAAAATGGCACTCAAGTGATCTGGATGTTCTTCCCGAGTTCGAGAATGAGCGGGAAGGTCATCGAGATATGGCTCTACGATATGTTTGATGTCATGAAATGCGTAGGACATCGCCCGTTGGAAAGTTGCCCCGGCATTTTTGAGGCCAAAAGGTAACTTTCGATATGCAAAGATCCCCCAAGGGCAGATAAAGGCCGTTTTGTGCTGGTCAGCTGGGAGGATATCGATCTGATTATAGCCAGAAAAGCCATCCATAAATGAAAAGATGACACTTCCGGCACAGTTATCGATGATCTGGTCGATAAACGGAGTTGGGTAGTTGTCCTTGGGACAAGCCTTGTTCAAATCACGGTAATCAACACAGACTCTAATCGTTCCCTGTTTCTTGGCTACGGGAACGATGTTGGACACCCACTCTGTCAATGGGACAGGATAGATAAAACCAGCACGCAAAAGTTTTTCAACTTCTGCTTTAATGGCGGCTGCCTTACGAGGATGAACGGGTCGAAGCTTTTGCCGAACAAGTCGGGCGCCAGGAAAAGTTGGAATTTCGTGGACCACAATCGACGGGGTCGATTCCTGGCATCTCTTCATAACTCCAAGCGAAAACATCGCGGAAAGTTTTAAAGTAGGCATTATAGAACTCCGTCTCGAGAGGAGTACATGTTTTGCCAATGTGTACATTTTCCACGATACCAGGCTTTACTGAAATGTCGATGGGAGTGGTTTCCATAAGATTGGCCAAGTTGCCTTCAGAAAATACTTCGTCGAGGGAAGTGGGGAACTTGGTTTGAACCATCCCAAGTGAAGCACTGGATTTGGTATCAGGCTCAAGTGACTAAATGGTGGGGAAAGAAGATCGATGATGAAAATCTCCCCATGGTGGCTCATTACCGCACATAACCTCTATGATTGATTCGTCGGTGGGAAAAATCAAGTTGAGAGGATCAAACAATGGTGGGCGTGTATGAGTTTCAGTCGAGAGCTGTGCCACTGTGCGATCAGTAGAACAGTTGACCCAATCTGTGGCTGATTGGATCGCGTCATAAGCTGCAAGGTTTCTGTTCAAAGGCATGGAATTGCCATAGCGTTGGATCTGAGTAGGATTCGGGATCACCCATGAATCATCAGACGGGGGTGACATGTGATGAAATCATGTTGACTGGTTGAAGATGGGTTCCCAGCTCTGGAAAAACTCCAATGAGGGATGAATCCTTCATGAGACCAACACCTATGTCTTGGAATCGGTACCGTGGTTGATCCAATAACGGAACGGTATTGGCGGAGTTCGGATGGGAGTCTGGGATACAGTAATCCAATTGATCAATAGTGACAATTTTCCCTTCATGAGGAAATTGTACAATCCGGAAGACTGTAGATGCTATGGCGGTCATGGCATAGAACCAGTTCCGACCAAGTAGGAGATTGTAATCCAAAGGTGCATCTACGACTTCGATGTGTACGGATACTGTTTTGCCCCCCAGTTCAACACCGATTGAGGGGATGAGTCCATATGGTTGAAAACCATGTCCATCAAACGCTCTAAGAGTAGTGGGAGAAGTTGTGACCTCAGGCGAGCCGAGGGCTCTCCAGCAGTTCAAAGACATAATCGACGTGGAAGCACCCTCATCTAACACTGTGCGGTGGATAATATTTCCACGGATTTTCGTATGCACCTGGAAGGCTAACTGGTGAGAAAGCCTAGGTTTAGCGTGCTCCAAGTTAAACATGATGGAGTTTGAAGTATCTGGGTCCAGTGCCCCCAGTGCTGAAAGTAGGGTTCTACGCTGCGTGGGGCAGTGTTGGAGAACCTCGAGAGTTGACATAGCGCAAGGTGCTTGAGCCAAATCTTCAACAATGTTGTAGTTTTGGGCAGCTCGCGCATTCGGATTGAATGTCGCCTTTCGTATGGTGCCCTTGGGTGGGCGTAGCACTGTATCCATAAGTGGTCTCTCGATATGGAGATGACCATTAGGGGGGGGAATAGGAATCAGATCTTCAACAGGAGACTTGCCTTTGGCTGTCTCCGATTGTTTGGTTGAACTTGGAGGATTGTCATACGTCTTTGAACGAGTGGTGATATTAATCTCCTCATTACTTGTCATTAGGATCTCGCGGTTTGTGGACGTCTCTCCACGGGACGGATTGGTCGGGTTGCCCCCTTGTGGGGATTCTTGGGCAACCATTTGCTGTTGCTGTTGGGGGAAAGGGTCGGTTAGCACTTCCGGTCGAGAGGATCCTTTAACGAACTTATGGACCTCGTCCTTGTAGGGACAGTCACGCGTATAATGATCATCTTGACAAATCAAGCAGGGAAACTTAGCTTTCCGACGTGGTTTTTGGTCATTCTGGGTAGTTTGTGGTTTGGGGTTCTCCTGCTGGTTCTTTTTAGGTTTACCACGATTGTTTTTCTTCTTTCCTCCAGATGGTTGTGATGTAGATTGGACTGCATTCACTTCGGAGGAGACAGCAGGGGAAGTGGAAGCTTTTGAAGCGGCTTGGGTAAAAGCGGGGGAAGCAGAAGCTTGTTGCCCCGTTGAGTTGGTAGCAGGCTGAGCCTTAACTGAACCAACGATACCATCAATGGGTGGTTCAGTAGTAGGCTTTGTAGGATCAGTGTGAATGCGGGAAGCATGTGGAAGAAGTTCATGTAAAGTACCGGATTGAGTATATACTAAATCCATGTATTGTGCTGCCGAGATGGCTTGTTCTTCCGTAACAGGTCCACGCATAGCAATATCTCTGGCTATGGGAGGCAAAAAGGATTTTGTAAACCAATCAGCAAGTAGCTGATCTGGAATAGGTGCCTTTATTAGCCTACGGCGTCTTCGCCACTCGTGGATGTGATCCGAGATGTGTGTGGAAGTGGTTTGACGCAGTGAAGTTAGCAGTTCTGTTCCAGTCTCATACCGGATGGGAAGCTGGAAATGTGTCAGAAACTGCATAGCCAAAGTGTTGAAATCATGAAAAGAATGCTGTGGCAGCTCTATATACCATTTTGCTGCCGTTCCGGTAAGCGTACGTTGGAAGAGCCGAAGTCGGATGGAATCATCCATCAAGGAGTTTGATGAACACCAAAGATGGAAGGTCATCACGTGGTTCTTGGGGTCTTCCCCGGGCTTAGCATCGAACTTGGGAATGTCCGATGGTAGTTTGGCTGGGATAGGTGGCCAGTGCGGTTCGTGCCATATAGGATCGTTAATAAGCCTCGAAAAATCAGGTAGATCAAGTGTGGCTAAGAAAGGAAGTTGACGGTTGGTCTGCGGGTATGAGTAATAACCATGTGGTGCAGAGAACCCTGGAGGGCCTTACATAGCATGCTGCTGTGTGTTATACCCATATGTGTTTCCCGCGGGATACTGCTGGAAGTTCTGTGGATAATAAGCCATCTGGTTAACCGGTTGATTGTAAGCAACCGGTTGGTAAGTGTTCTGCTGAGTGGGTATAGTACCCTGAGGCTGTTGATGCCCAGGATTGATTGCTATTCCTTGTTGGGGAAAAGTTCCTTGGAATTGTTGTGTTCCAGGGATATTGCCACCATACTGTGTAAGTGGAGGATTTCCCATAGCAGGGTTGGGGGGTGGCTGCGACGGTGGTGTCCATGGAAGACTTGTTCCTGCTTGAGGAACGAGTGGAAATTGAAGTGATGGGTTCCATGGAGTTGTAGCAGCCGAAGGGTAAGGGAAACCAGCATTCAAGTTGGGGGGAATCTGAGATTTCCCCCCAGCTTGGTTCCAGTTTCCAAAAAGTGAGTACCCCCCACTCTGTGGGATTTGATGATCCCAAGAAGGAAGCATACCTGACAGGGGTGGTTGAGGGTAAGGTCCGGTTGGGACACCGGAATAAGGTTGCCCACTGCCAGGTGGATTGTACATACCAAACTGAGCAGACACTGCTGGTTGGGAAACTTGTTGGAGCGAGCCAATAGGTTGTCCGTCAACAGTTAGGTTGGATGGCCCTATGTGAGGAGGCTGTAGACTGGGAAGTGGATTCCCAGCAAAAGGTTGTCCTCCGACTGGTTGGGTTGATGGCCCACCAGTTGGAGGTTGTTGACTAACGATGGGGTTCCCAACAAAAGGTTGCCCCCCAGCTGGTTGGGTTGATGGCCCACCGGGGAGGGTTTGTAAGTTGGAGTTAGGAACCATTGCAGTCGGTTGTCCACCTCCTGAAATAGTATAAATGGTGGCTGAAGGTGATCCTCCGGTCGAAACGGAAGATCCAGCAGTATGACTAGGTGTTCTTCCGCCGCTAGCCAAATATGATAGCATGGATTGGCCAACGGCGCCAAAAGTACCGATTAGCGGAGGCGGTCGTCCGTATTGGACAGGTGAGGACGGAGAAAAAACTGGGTTATCCCTCATAGAATGTGCACCAAACATTGGTGATGACAGCAAATGTGGGGAATTTATCCCAGGAGTATCAGCGTCGTCCATCACGTGTTCAATAATGGGAGGACCATCGAGAACTGGTTCTGAGTTCATATCCTGAAAAAGATTTTGGGGATCCGGCAGGAACCTAGGTGTGGTAAAGTCCGAAGGTCCTGAGCCGTCTGCAAAAGAATGATGAAATTCTGTGCTAGACGGGACGTTGGGATCCCTATAGTCAGAAGGACGAGAAACAGGGGGGGTATCTAGACGCTGTCGAAAGCATTTGCTCTGTGTTGCGTCTAAATTGTGCCGACGCTAACGGAGAGTTCGCTAAGCTGACCATACTAGACTGGATGGAAGCCATAATTTCGTGTCCCGTTGGGATGTTGGGTAGATGAAAAGTGCGAGGTACGTTGCTAGAAGAACTTGTCTCCTGAGGATGAACACTGGGTGACGTAGTAATAACAGGCGGAAGTTCCGTCTGGGAAGTAATGAAGCCATAATCAGGTTCAAAAGGTGTGTCAGGTAGACGAGTATCTTCAACGATTTCAACGTAGCCGCCTGGGACTGAAATTAGTCCAGGTATGTCCTGGTCGGACCCTTCCGTGGTGCCAATAGATCCGTCTATATCATTGTGGAAAGTGTCTGATGGACGGGAAGTGTTGGCCTCCGGTAGAAGGATGACCTCTGGTCTAGTACTCTGGGTCGTGCTAGGTTCAGCTGCTGTAACTGTGCCCACTGTTACAGATAAATCTGGGATGACAGTGGGTGAGGTGACAGTGGAAGCCTCAGACATGCTAGTGGTCATAGAAGCTGCAATAGATTCTGAGACTGTGCTGTGTGTGGCAGTTACAGGCGTAACTGAAGATGTTGTACGGATCGGCGGTGGGATGTTGCCTCGACCAGCACCGCGGCCAGGAGGAGCAGGAATGCGTGATGCAGGCGGACCAGAAGTCCGTGGCGGTGGTGGTGGTGGAGGGCTTAGGCCTTTTTGTCTTCGTGATCTTCGTTGTTGATCTGACATGATGACAGGAAAATGAAAATCGGGGGCAGTACCGTAAACAAAGAACTCAAAAACTCTAATGCAGCCGAGTGTGCAAAAGAGGAGCTAGAAAAAAGCAAGGCTCACAGGCCAAAAAAGCAAGCTCTAAAATCTATACTGAGACCGGTGTCTCAATAAGCGAGCTGATCAACAAAAATGGCCAGAATGCCAACAAGCAGTCCCTACAAAGAAAAAATGACCCTCTACAAAGATGAGACGCCAAGCAAACTCCTAACTAAGAGCTGGAGACCTCAACAGGCTGTATCCTTTGCAAGGTGATGAAATCCAAGTCGAACAATACAACATGAGAGACCGATATAAGAAGGATATCCCTCTACCGAAAGGGATCCTGGGTAAAAGAGCCCTAGTAGAATAGATACTAAGCCACCTCGTTCATGACACGTCGGAAAAGGTTTTGGGCACTTCAGCCTTCCGAAGAAGACAGCGATCGATGTTGCCTTAGGGCTAAGTGGAGTGCGGTATTCCACAGAGTCCGTCTGGTTCTCAATCTCGCGGCCGTTTAACCCCTGAACAGTTAGAAACAGTCAGGAGGCCCCTCCACAAACTGGCTGTGACCGTGTCAATAAGTACTAGAGGATTTTAGTTCCCTAAAGACAACGACTATGTCTCAGATGAAAATGACAAGGGGGAATTATTTTGATGCCTATCCCCGGTGTCCTACCTAACTACCAAATTCTTTTGATTTCCTCAAGTGAGGTTAAAGTTGGTTTAATTAGGGTGATTAATTTTAGTGGCTGTCTTTACTCAATCGGGTAGTGGACGTGAGACTTGATGGTGTTATGACGACTCAAACCATGCAAATGAGAATGAATCATAAACAAGCCTTTGTCTTCGATGAAATCTAGCTAAGGTAAAGATAGAGGTTCTTCGATCCAATATGCATAACAACTTTCACAAGCAATCAAAGTAAAAGATTTTTCTTTTCTTTTCGATTTATAAACCAAGCCAAGCTGAAGTAAACACGCTTTTCAATGCACTGATTTTACAATCTACAATGCTTCTATGATGAGAATTTTTATGGCAAAATTAATGGTTCATTTCCCTATGCAAAATGCTACTAGACTTTTTCAATTTAAACAACAAATTTGCTCTCAACCAATGATCTTTTTAATTTACTGAAAATGATAATGACAATATGACTGTAAAACTACAGTGTTCAGTAACAGAAGACAGTGGTGTTGAGTTGGTTGTGGGGAAAAGCCAAGTCAAATGCAATCAAATTGAAAAATGACCAATATGTCAAAAGTGCCACTTAATTCAATCAATCAATCAAGCTCACAAACCATGTAATAAGCAGACCAAACAGACTGGAAATTAACCAGGATGCTAACAGGCAACAGTAAAGACTATCTGAGGCAGGGAGAAACTCAGGAAACCAAGCAAAAATTAAGAAAAATTTACCTACTTGCAGACACTACCGCGGGCTATAGACTGCCTGATGCGCGGCACTGTGTAACTGTCGCGCTGGTATGAATGCCTAGGACGCGGCACTGTGTAAATGTCGCGCTGGAAGTGGTTCAGAGGGCGCGGCACTGTGGCAAGAGGAAAAAAAAACGCAACTGGAAAAGAAAAAATCAAGTTTTCAGGGTTGTTGCTAACCCAGGGGACTCAGTAATTAAACAGGGAGATAAATACTGCGAGGAGGGGTGAATAAGGGTCAAAAAAGACCAAAATTCAAGCTGGTTTGAATTGCAACAAAAGACTGATAATTCAAAGATAAATGACTGTGAATTTGAACCAATCAAGCAGTAATCAAACCCAGCGGAGTCGCCATTCTTGTTATGTGGAATTCTGCCCTACGGATAAGTCAAAACTCCCTTAGGCTAAAGTAGGATCTAACTAACTCTAGACTAAGAACAGACAAAACAAATGCAACCTTGAATCCCTAGATCTAACATACATTTCAGTATTAAAATGCTGAAGAGAGCAAAAGGATTTTAACTGACCTTATGTCCAAGTGCTTTGTCTTTTGGTGTTTGCTCCAAGCTCCAAGTCTTCACCAATGAACCTGTCAAAGAGTAACCAAAACACAAGCATGTACTATTCTCTAGCAATCTGAAAACATGAGTTAGGATCTAAATCTATGAGAGATACAAACCATATCATTAAAATAATATTAACACAAATGATTTGGGGAAACAAGACAAGTTATTCCATTACAACTTGAAGATTACTTACAAAGGGTGCTTGATGCCCAAGCCAATCCTCCAACTCCAAGTGTCTTCTCCTCTTAGCTATCTCCACAATGCTACAAGACCATAAGTTTGGTGCTCTCAAGAGTCCTCCTCCTTCCCAATGGCATGCCTCTCTTTTATAGTGAATGGTGAGGTTAACCAACAAGAGAGATGAGTGGATCTAAGGAGGGATAAGTGGATCAGGGTTTCTAATCGAAGGAGGTGAGTTGGGATCGAATCAAGGAACCCAATCTTCCATCATCTTCGAAAATCCAAGATCCCACAAGCCAAGGGCAAAAACTATTAAAAGGGTGCCGCGCTTTGCAAATGCTACAGAACGCGGCACTGTGCCGCGTTTTGACAAGATGGCAGGGCGCGGTAGTGTGTGGAAATAAAGTCCAAGGTGGGTCAAAAACTTGCCAGGGTGGATTTACCTTCAAGGTTGACTCATCATCTGTCTCTTCTGGATGGTTCAAAACAGTAGGGAAAGTGTCGTCGAGATGTGTTGTGATGGGGATGCGACACTGTGAAACATAGAGGTATAACATCATATTTTTAAAATTTTAACTATATGGATCAACTTACTTGACTCAATTCCATGGCAATATTGTCCAAATACTGCTATGTGGCAGCTCTAGGACGATGTTGAGTTGATGGGTCCTCACCAGAACGATGCAGATTCAACCTTTCCCACTCCTTTGTGAGCATCAATGCAGTATCAACACCCAATTGTACTTGAGCCCGTGTATGGTGACATCATGCATGTAATTAGGAAAAGAATAATAAATCAACATTATAAATTAAACATCAACTTAAATTTTATATTTCATTGCAACATAAGTTATAGAACCTCATCGACTAGCAGTTGATGGTCGGAACTGGTCGAGGAGGTGGTGGTGCAGCCATAGGGTCTCTGTGAGCCCCAGGATGCTCATAACTACGTCCTCGCTCGATGCCATAAAAATACGACGACGTACTCATGTAATCAAGACACATGTGTAGCACAAACTCTACATACACATGTTTGGCGAATTATAATGAGACCTGGTCATGGTGGGGGAATATGCCCCATGCTCCAATAAACCTATCATAAATGTGAGGCATAGCATCCTCAAGACTAAACTCTCGTAATTGGAGCAGTTGTCTAGGAGCGTGAACAGGAGGGATGTCAAACAAAGTCCCCTTGACATCCTTTCCTTTTGTTGATTCTTTCCCATCCTCCCATTTGTCAAGACCCAATACCTGGTCCCTCCTCCTCTGGAAAGCAGTTTTCCAGATGTCACTAAGAGGCCCCTACCTATGGTGGACCTGCAACAATCCATCAACTGCATCGATCATCATGCTTATCGACCATTTGGATGGGAAATCATGGAGCATGGCCCCTAACTATGTGCACAACCAATCATGTTTCTATGTGATCTTTTTTATCATGATCCTTGTGATCTCATCCTCCCAAGGAGGTGGATGAATAGGATCAACACCTAATAGACATACAAAAATTATGTATTAGTTAAAGTACAAAATAAAGATACTAGTAGTTGAAAAAGATATAAATATGAATTTAATGTCCCTGCATGATTAAGAACCTCCTTGTCATGCTTTGAGGATGCCAATGTGTTGTGGCCATTGTACAAGACACTGGACACAATGCACAATCACCAAACAACCTAGATGGTAGGGTGCCTAAGAAAGTAGAAACAAACAACAATTAATAATTGCATGTACATGTATACAATAATTTACTTCTATATGCAACTCAATACAAACAAAAGTAAAATAGTTCACATACGATTACGCTCATGACGTGGGGGGTGCCGCAGCACTAGATCCTTTTGATGAACGCAATTTGCGAAGGGAGGAACCCTGCTCTGGAGAATTATCTGCATGAGACAATGAAGATAAATCATATATATGTTATCCTTTCAATACATTAAAGGTTCTAAGAAAACTCTAACTATAAATGGATTTCCCCACCAATATATGTTCTTAATTATATACTTAACATGGAAACACTTAGATCCCTAACCTTATGACTAGATAGACATAATTTTCATGACGAAAATTGTGTAAACTGATTGAACTATATATTTGAAATTTGGTTGAGTTATCTCTAGGATCTATTTGTTGCATCCACTAACAACTAAACCATAATGGTTGCACAATCAATATAGAGATGCTTGTACATCTCTAAGCTAATTTACATCACAATTTTTTTTTGGAAGATATACCTATAAACATATACTATTTTAAGATATTTTTGGAGTTACACATTTCTCATATTAGGGTTTTTTCTACTTCTAAAATTAAATTGAAACACGTGATTTAAGCGAAACAACCATATCTAAAGTTACAATTACCCAAATTGAGTTCCACCTATGGATTTGGAAAGAAGAAAAATTACAATGCCTCAAATACAAAAATCACACCTAGAGATATAAAATTGGATCCATCATGTACCATACAAGTTCACTCTAAACAACAATCCATCTACTCTCAATATAGATAATTTATTTTGAACTAAAATTTGGATTAAAGGTACAATAAAAATAACCATTTTTACATTTTTTTGTTAAAATTACTAAAAAATAAAAACAATATCAATCAATGCATATAATTGGTTTTTGGTTTTGGGAGGTTTTGAACAAATTTCACAAAATTTTCATTAAAATTACTAAAAACAAAACACTTTCAATCAATACATAGAAGAACTACTTTTTGGGTGTTTTAAGTTGCCTACCTCTCTTTGTGGAGGCCATGGTAGCAAGAGGTGGTGGTTGTTGGAAAGTTGTAGTCCTCGGTCAAGTCGGCATAGTCAATGGTAGTGGCAAGTTGCAGTTCTCTTCACCTCGTATTCAAGATCCTATGCCACAAACGTGGTGAAATAAAACAAGGTCTTTTTTTTTTTTTGCTTTTATACCTATTGCAGTAGCTTAGTCAAGAACTCAATTGAGCTTTATAGAGCTCGATTGAGCTCTTAAATTCCACGGGTGTGCACTTTGTTGTGGCCTTTCATTTTAAAATTTTCATCAGTTGTGATCACTCAATCGACCTTCGATGCTTGATCGAGCAAGTAACCTCGATCGAACTTAGATGCTCGATCGAGCTATGGATCTTGATTGAGGGTTTACCTAATCGTCGATCAAGCCCCATAGCTTGATCGATCTCTAGATATCGATCGAGGTTTTACATAACCCTCGATTGATCCCTATAGCTCGATCAAAGGTTTAACAAACCCCTGAACGAGCTTATTAAAAAAGCTCAATTTAGCACTTTATTAAGCCCTCGATCCAACTTTTTAGAGCTCGATCAAGGGATTAAAAATAACTCAAAAAAGGTCTTCTTTTACCATGCTCATGCCCTCTGCTTGCCAAAAAGTGTTACCTATATTCATGGGAACACCCTGATTTTCTTTTCTAAAATGTTGACGTAAAGCTTGGATAAGAGAGTGCGAATCATAATGGTCTGATACTTAGAGGGTTTATTTTTATCATCACTTTTAAAGATAGGAATAATGAGGCTCTGAGTCCAAGGATTAGGGAAACTGTAATGTCCCCTCCCGCGGACCCAACTCCTGGAAGGGAATATGCTACCAATCTATGGGGCTTTTCATAAGCTCTGCCAAGTCATTAGATTCACGGCAATAAAATCAAGAGTGTGCAGATGCCATTTAAACAATTAAGCATAGCGGAATTAAAAACTCATCCACACACATATTTTATATGCATACAACATATCAAAAACAGTCATCAATCTAAACATTGCATAAGTAAATGCATAGACAGCAAGACACTTATCTTTATGGTGAAATGGCCCCAAACAACTAGCTATGTTGCTGCAATGTTCCTCCCAACCATAGGTCTCTGCCCAGCCTGTATTATTTCAGCACTGAGAGACCACCCCCAAGCTGGGCATGATATCTACAAGGAAAAGGGGACTCTCAAGCTCATCACGGCCCAAAGCAATGGATACCCATCTCAACCCCAACATTTCTTAACACACAGCAACTCAAAACTAAGCATGGATACACATAACAGCAAAATCCCAAGTGTTGGGTATGAATGGAAAACATGGGCAACCAAAAATGAAGTGAGAAATGGGGAAAACAACCCTGGGAAGGCAATTTCATTTTCATAAAACGTCCATGGGAATTCAAAGAGATGCAATGGTCTCTACAAACCCCCCCCAAATCCTGCTCTCTCCTTCCCAACAGGTATGTAATACAAAACGAGTTCCCAACAATGCCAAAAGGGAGGAAAACACTGGAAATCAGTGGAGAACAATGCCCAGGCAGCTCCCAACAGGTCTGCAACACAAAAACGCCCTCTTCCCAGCTAGAAGACCCAGGGAAACCAGAAAAAACGTGGCTGGAAAATGCCCAAGCAGTTCCAAAAACGTGTGAGAGGAAAAACTCTTTCATGGGTAATGGCTTAGGGAACAAATCATGGCTGTTTTCTTGCCCAAGAAGCAAAAACACGATTTTCCATGAGGGTGGCTTGCCCATACTCGAATTTGGACAACCATACCTCCCCAATCCCCAAGGCATTAACTACTTCACCCAACTCTTGGGAGAAATGAATGATTGGGCACCAAAGTCAACATGGATAGTTGATGGTTGATGGGTTCTCTCATTGACACTTGGCTTGACTTCATTGGCTCAAGGGTTTGAATATTTCCCTCCCAATTCCTTGTAATATCATGCCCCCATCTCTTGTTGCATTGCATAGCTAGTTGTGGGTATTTATATTAAAATGCATATTTACAATTCCCATGGCTCACTAGCACATGGGTTAAATAATACCAACATACCTTCCTCTTCAGGGTCGAGTGTTCACTACCGGGGCCTTGGCCTTGAGCTCCATGCTAGGAACCAAACATAATATGCATACAATATTTACATGATAGCCCAAAATATTATAAGGGTAAAAATGGGGGTATTACATAAACCTTGCTTGATCGCTAGATTGAAGAGTTTATGGATGTGAGGAATAAGGACAGGCCCTCCAATTTTTAAGATTTCTTCTTGGTATCCTTCAATGTCCTTAGCTTTTCCATTTGGTAGGTGCTTAACCTCAAATCAATGTCTTCTAACAAGAAAACTTCTTCCGTTTTAAGGAGGGTTTGAATGTTATCTATGACATATGGGGATTCATAAATTTTTATAAGAGAGGAATTCCAATGTTTCAAACAAATCATATTATTATCTTTAATTAGGGATTTGTATCTATTTCTCTTGTTAATTTTTAGAGACTCTTCAATAGTTTCCTTGATGTCCCTTCTTTAATTTTTACATTCTTTATCATATCAAGGGTTGATTCTTTGATTTTTCTTTTTACCTGAAACTTCAATGGAGAACTTGTTAATGAAAGATGAAAGGACCATACTCAAATTATGATAGAGGTCTTCTATATTGTTCGTACTTGATAGAGGAAACAAGTCATTATTTAACTCATTTATGAAAAGATCATCCTTATTTCTGTCAAAGATTATATGTTTTTCACTATAATAAGTTTCTTCTGTGGGATCGATATGCATGACAAAATTGAGGGTTACAATTAGAGGTTTATGATATGAGTCAAGATTGTGGTCATTTAATATGCCTTTATTTATAATTCAATTGTATAAAGAGATATTAGATATGACATAATCTACCACACTACTACCAAGCCCATGAATACAAGTCCTCTAGCTAGAATTTGGCCACTTCATTAGACCTTTACAAATTATAAGATCTTGAGCTCTACAGAGCTTGACTAGCTCGGAGTCAAACAAATTTTCACCTAGATCTGCAGAACTTCTTTTGTACTGATTGTGTACAGCAAGGTCTTCTTCTAACCAAAGAGGATTAGCGTTGGAATAATTGCTTAGAAAAATAGCTTGGTTTCTCAAAGTTCAAGCGTTAAATCCACCCATTAGGAGGACATTGCCTTCATTCCTTACACTAGAAATATCATTTTCTAAGCCATTGTAAGGGCAATTTTTATCTATATTGTTTTTCTTATCAAAGTTAGAATCAATAGGGGGGAATAGCATATTGCTATGTAGGTTTTTTTAGCATTAATGTCAGAAATCTCTATCCAAATATATTGGTTGTAAGGGTATTTCTGATAGATCCTCGGATGGGGGGATATTTTTTCCCTAATGTAACAAGCTTAGCTATACCTCCAATGCCTCTATGTTAGGATCGTTTGTTCCATTGACCAAAGGGAAAATATTTCTATGTTAGGAACCTTAGATTCTTCGTGCTCTCGTGTTTCAACAAGAAGAATAATATCAATTTCACTCGGGATCCAACTTAACTTTGAGCCTTTGTTCCATGGGAAGCCCCAATTCTTCGTGCTCCTAGGTTTCAACAAGAAGAATAATATCAATTTCACTTTGGATCCAACTTAACTTGGGGACTTTGTTCCATGTGAAGCCTTGACAATTCCAAGAGAGGATCTAGAGCATGTCGAGTTGCTATTGATCATTATCTTTTTGGTTTCTATCTCGAAAAATAGTTTTTTTTATTTCTAATTAATGTCCATTTTCCTTCCTTCCTAGCTTCTTTTACCTTTTGAAGCGTGTTTCTTAATTCAACTTAGTTTTATGGAATGAGAGATCTTCATTTATGAATATTCCTAATCCTTTTAGACTGACGGTTTTGCAGAGTATCCCATACTTATGGTCATTAGAGCTAACTTTGACCTGGATCAACCTTTCTGTATTCTCAATTAATTTCTCCATCCTCTTTGTTATAACAATTTATTCATTTCCTCTTTAATGGATTTGATATCTAATTGACCTTCTAAAGTATTTAGGGTCAATTTTTTTATATTTAAATATATAAAATATGATGTTATATTTATAATATTTTGTATAACAAATGAAAAATAATGAAAATGTATTTTACTTCTAAATAGGTGTTGATGTTGATGATTAATTATTAAGTGTCGCAAAGGGCACTTTGTTTATTCAATATGTATTTATTTAATATAATTTAATAAATGGTATATGTATTAAATATTTTATATTTAATAATAATATAAAAAGTAAATTAGTTCATGGCTATTTTGTATAGAAGTTACAAATTTGATAAGGATTCTATTGGGATTTGGTTTTGCTAAATTTTGAATGGATTCATATTGTCAAAAATTTAATGAAACTTTTAGATAAATGTAAACAATTTTTTATATTATTATATAAATTAGGTATGAATAAAAGTTAACTATAAATATCATTATCAATATAGAATTGAGGTTCATAACTTTTAATAAAAATTTGCATTTTTATAATTATAGCATGGAGTTGAAATATTATAAAGATTTTATGAATCTCAATTTGGATAGTAAAATTATTTTTCCAAATTTTACTAAAACAAAATGAATTTGGAAAATACCAACATATGCTATTTTGTGTTTATGGGGAGGGTAACAATCATTCATGTCAACCACTTAAACTACATCCAATGGACAAAAACAAAAATGAATTTTATAATGTAGCTACCATCATTATCAATATGAAATATAAATTAATATTTAGAACTTTATAATAATAATAATTATCTCAAGTGGTTGAGAGCTGAGTTGTGAACTAGTTATGAGTTGTAAGCACAAGGGGTGGTTATGTATAGATAAATATACGTTCTTAACCACTAGATCTACTCATAATTGCTTTTTAGTATTTTAATTTCCACTATAATTATGTAAAAATGAGATTTTTAAAAATATTCATATTATTTCTTTTAAACTTAATCTTATAAAACAATAATAAATATCTTGTATCATAAAAATATAAAAAATAAATTGTAAAATTATAATAATTTTAGTACTTTTATTTCCACTGTAAATAAGTAAAAATGAGATTTTTGAAAATATTCATATTATTTCTTTTAAACTTAACCTTATAAAAGAATAATAAAAATCTTAAAAAATAAAAATATAAAAAATAAATTAGATTCCAAAATAAAATAAATATAATACTTAATTTAATATAAATTAAAGTTCCATATCAACTAGAATGAAAAAATAGAAAAGGATAGAAAAGTAGAAAAACTAAAGTAGTCTTTGGACTTTGCCGAATATTTTAAGTTGATAATTAAGGTGGCAATCAATTTCAATTGAAGATAGAATTAGAAGTATTATGAACGTTCCTAAATAAGGAAAAGCCTTTTCCTGGTTTTATGGACCCTATTCTAATAGTCAAATTTGTACATACTCATTAATAACGCCAAGCCAAACTCAAGTCAAATGTCTACCAAAGAAAAAGAGAAAAATAAAAAGTATAACGCCGAGATAATGGACAAAACTTTCCCATGGATATATTTTCTAAAACATCTTTGTTGACTATAACAAGCCACAGAAATTATATAAGGTTCTGTTTCAAAAAGATACAAAAAGTAAGCCGAGTCGTTAATATTTAGAATATATGTAAATAATATCTAAAGGAAGAAGAACTCCAAATCTGCATGTTGATAATCAAATGATCTTCATCATGGAATCCGTGTCAATACAATAGCTGTCCAATGAGCAAATAACCAAAAACTGTGAGAAATATGATGGTGATAGGGTTACGTGTCAAACAGTCAGCTTATAATTCGTTGAAAGTAAGATAAATAGGCAGTGGGCAGTGGCACCACATCAGCATTCACCCACCGAGACAGACAGCCTTCGAGAAGACGTCGTGAAGAAATTCTTGTTCGTCTCCAATAAGCAAAGAAAACTATTTCTCCCTTTCCCTCATGGTTACGGCCATTCATCTCATAGGATGGATTGCATTTGAGTCAACACGTTTCCATCTCTTGCACATGTGAACACATCACAGTTTAGTCAATCAACAGACTGTCTGTGTGCTAAGTGGGGGTGGTTGTTGCATGATACAAATCAAATAAAATCTTGAGAAGTTTCTTTTCATGTAACAGAATTTCTTTCTTCAAGCTCGAATGCATATTCTTTAAGAACGCCTTCACCTTTGGATTTAAAAGTCTTTCATTGATTCCTCCATTTTCTAAACCGTCGTGGAGAAAAACGATTCAGTGGGTCCACCTTTCCTGGATGCCCTTTTTCTCGACAACTTCCAAACTTCACCAAACTTTTCGCCTGTACAATCTTAATGATCTCCCTTGCTCTGTACACACATGGCCCCTTCACCCTCTTCATTTCATTTCTATTTCTTGTGTTTTTTCCATTGGGAGACTCTGTTGCGTTCGTTCCATCACGCGGTTTTGACGTGGAATTTCATGGCTCCCAAATCTTTCGTCGACGACGACGACGACGAGACATATTTGGGGGACACTCGCAGTCACACAGATGGCAAAAACTGCGAGCGAGTGTGAAGAAAACAAGTACACAGTCCAGAGTGGATCTGTACAATTCCACCTAAAAGCAAAAGCAAGAGCATGAGCATCATCTTCTGTTGACAAAAATAACACGGCCTCTTTTATCTGACAGAAAGTGGTATTGGTAATAGTTAGGCTGGATAGTGGTTTCTTTTTATGACTTTCAGTACGTGACCTGCTTTTAATTGGTACCAGATTTTAGGTGCCTTGTACGGTTTATGGTTTGCATCCTTTTCGCAAACTGTGCCACACCACAGCCCAAGCTGAATAAGACTTTTGTTTCTTGTATATTGATTGAGGTAGGTGACCATACTAGTATTTATGTATCAAATTGAAAAAGATGTTTCCAACAATTTGGTCAAACAATAGTATAGAAATTAATTCGGTTAAATCGATTACAACATTTCACTATTAAAAGAGATTATAACGTTTATCTCATTGTAATGATGAGGTTCATCTCTTTATTACAATAACACAATATAATATATTATATAAAATAAAATAAAAATTAATGTGAATTAAATAATTATGACTTTACTAATTACTGGTTTTGATGAGATAGTTATTAATTTTTACTTAAATTAATATTGGATTTTAAAAAATAAAACAATTTAAAGATTATTTTAAATCTTATTTTAAGTGAAAATATTTTTATGAAAAAGATGACAAATTCGTTCATGTCATGCCATGGAATTTAAGGAATTGTCAACATCACATCTTCTCTTTTAATTTAGATGTTATAATGCTTTTAATATTATCACTACTTGTAAAAACCTCTTTTTCAATTTCCAAATGATTTAGCAAGACTTTGTGTCTTTGTGCCAACTTCTCTAAGTAGTAGGTGGTTTTGAATAGAGTATGAAGCAATCCTAGGAAGCCTCCTGTCTCTCATGTTGTTTATCTTATTTTTGTAGTGTATCATGTTCTAAATCAAGAGCGATGTTTTTATGAAAAGGATAAAAAAAATGTGTTACCTTTAATTTTGAAATTATATGTTATATTTTTTCCATAATACAAAATAACATCATTAAATTTTTGAAAATTTAAAATTCAACATATATTTATCTATGATGATGATGGTCTTTAATGTCCATTAAGAATATCTTAAAAGAAAAGACAAGACATAAATTATTTTATTTGTTTTAAAATATTGTTCTTATGTTCAAAAAGCTTAAAGATGAGCTTGGAGGTCCCATAGTTGTGAGGAGTTAGAAGGTTAAAGAGGTAGGTGTTGGACCAAAGAATATGTAAGTGAGATATAATGTGGGTGTAAGCACGACAATCTAAGAGAAAGTGATTTTCATCTTCAACACTTATAAACTTACAAAAATAATATATTAATTTTAAAGATTGTCCATCAACTCATTTCACTATAAAATTAAATTTACTATCGATTCAATATTATTAAATTTACTATCAAATCAATATGAACTATTTTACTATCACAATCACATGAATTTTAGTTAATTGAGAAAAGATAAAAGTTGGAATCGTGAAAAGTAATAAGACTTAGAATGAAACGTCGAAATGACCTAATATTCAGATCGTTATGCTATTTTCAATTTAAAATATTTAGGTAGATGAGAGTTTAAAAAGTTGTCTTTCATGCTTTTACGATTAATCCCTGTAAACAAAGTTTAAAATGAGTCAAAATTTAGATGAATTTGATCCCAGTAAACAAAGTCTACAATAAGTCAAAAATATATGAATTTTAATGTCTCTTGGACACATATTAACGAGTAGGATCTATTCATCCGCCATACCAAAAACATGATTTTTCAAAGTAACAATGTTTATATAGAGTTTTTTTTTTTATTTAAATAATTATCTCGATTTTGATTAATTCTTGAAAGGTGACAAAGCAGCAATGGCATCAATGAACTACAGTTTCGAGTACTCGGATCAGTCAAGCAGCAATGGCATATTTATCTATGATATAGACACTACAATCTCTACCAACAATAGTTCCTTCGTTGGAACATTGTTAAGGGATTTCGAGATGTCTCTAAACTAGGCTGTAGATAAAAATATAAGTAAACAACAATAATAATAGAATATGAGATTTACATGAAAACTCTATTATATGCAAGTAAAACCATAAGGCAATTGCAATTTCGATCTATTATTATTACTTAACAAAAAAATTACAATGATTACTTTTCTCTCTCTTGTATTATGATGCCAGGGGTCACTCCCCTTTTAAACAATACATATGAGGGCTCTACAAGGAGATGAAATACACTAGAAGGGTCAAGAAATTGTCTCTTCAAGGGTTCCAACCCCCTGCACGTCCGACACATACGAGTAGCACATGGGCCCAGTCGAGATCTTAAGAGGAAGAATATTGGAGATCTAGATATTGGTTCCCTCTCGTAACATTCTCTCACTTGAAGTCAATATATAAGAAGTTCATTGCTCAATGTTTTCCACCCATATGGCATTGCCCAATGTTGCCTTCTTCACATTTTCAGCAACCACAGAGAAGTTTTACACCATTTAAACTTCTCTATCTCAACCGGCTTCATAAGGATATCTGCAGTATTCTCGTCAATATCAATTTTCTCGAACAAGATCCTATCTTCTTCCACTACTTTCCTTATGAAATGGTACTTAATATCAATATGCTTCGTGTGTTTCATGATGGATTCTTCACTAAGTGAATAGCAGTTTGACTATCACAATGCAAAGTGATCATCCCCTGTATCATCTTGAATTCATCCATTAGTTTCTCTAGCCATATTGCATCTTTACTAGCCTTAGTTGCTTCAATGGTTAATAAAGCCACCACTAGTTGCAACTTCAAATGTTCAGCTTACAACTCAATTAACAAGAGTGAAAGTATATCCTATAGTAGACTTTCGTTCATCTCTTTCTCCACCAAAATCAAAATCTGCAAAACCTTTAATTTGTAAAAATATCAATATATAGAAAATAGCAATGTCTAAAGTGCCCCTTAAATTTATGAATATTCACTTCACAACATTCCAATACTCCTTACCAGGTTTCACCATGAACCGGCTAACAACACCCACTACTTGAGCAATATCCAGTCTAGTGCTCACCATGGAAAATATGAGGCTCCCTATTGTTGATGAATACGGTACACTATCCATGCTTGTCTTCTCTGCTTCTGTGCTAGGACACTATTTGGAGGACAACTTGAAGTGTGCAGGAAGTGGGATGCTAACTAGTTTGTGTTGCAGAATATTTTGTATATATAACTTTTGACTTAACTAGATCTTCCTACAATGATGTTCTATATATGTGTATCTCCATCCTTAGAATTTGATTTGTTACTCTTAAATCCTTTATTTCAAATGTCCTGTCCAACTGAGCCTCGAGATCAATGACTTTATTCATGTTGGGGCCTGCAACTAGCACATCATCAATATAAAACAACAAGATAATAAAACTACCAACTTCAAACCTCTTATAATATGTAGAATGGTCAGCTTCACTTCTACTAAAACCTTTGTTCTTCATGATTAAGGTGTCAAATTTTTTGTACCACATCCATGGCACCTATTTCAATCCATACAAATATTTCTTGAGTTTGCAAACTAAATGCTTTTTGTCTCTTTCTTCATATCCCTCAAGTTGATCCATGTAAAAAATTTCATCAAGATCACCATGCGGAAAAGCATTTTTACATCTTGTTCTTCCAACTCTAAATCATGTGCTACTACAAATGCAAGTAAACCCCTTACAATAGTAAGCTTCACATATGGAGAGAAGATTTCATTAAAACCTATATCTGACTTCTACACATAGCATTTTTCTACCAAGAAAGCTTTATAACATTCCAACAACCCATCATTGTTCTTTTTACTTTATAAACCCACTTATTTCCAACAACTTTTATTCTTGGTGGGAGATACACAAGTTCCATGTTTGATTCTTTTTTAATGCTTTCATTTCTTCATCCATGGCTTTCCTCCATTTATCTACACTCTTAGATTCTCTGGTTTCCTAAAATGAACTAGGTTCACCATCATTAGTTAACAAAGCAAAATAAGATTGAAAATCAGGAGAATACCTTTCTAGACGTCTCTTGGGACGTGTAGATATTTTGAGTCGTGGTTGTTGAACTCATTGCTTTTCATATTGATCAGAAGCTTCATTTTATCTTCACTCATTTCTACTTCAACTAGTACAATCTCGGGTGACTATTGTACCTCCTTCCTTTGCATGGATTTTTCATTAAAAATTACATCCTAACTAATGATTACCTTGTGGTCAATGAGATCCCACAATCTATACCCTTTTACTATATTATTATAACCGACAAAAACAAATTTCCTTGGCTTTTGGTCAATCTTGGACCTCTTGTTTTTAAGGCACGTGGACAAATGTATCGTAGCCAAAAATACATAAATGAGAATAATCAACTGGCTTACCACACCTTGAACCTCCTCTGGAATCTTTCCAATTAACACAATTGTAGGTGATCTGTTAATTAGATACATAGTTGCATTAATAGCCTCTAGCCAGAATCCATTATCAAACCCAAATGCTCTAAGCATGCTTCTTGCACGTTCCATGATTGTGTGATTCATTCGCTCAACCACACCATTTTGTTGTAGTGTATATACAACAATCTTCTTATGCTTAATTCCTTCCTATGTACAAAATTTATTAAATTCATTGGAGCAATATTCTCTTCTATTATCAGCTCTGAGACATAAAATAAACTTGCCCAAACTTTTCTCTACTCATGCCTTGAACTCTTTAAATTTCTCAAAGGTGTTTGACTTATTTTTTAGAAAACACACCCACACTCTTCTAGAATAATCATCTATACAAGTCATAAAATATATAGCACCATTTATAAACAAAGTGGAGACATCTCCAAATATATCAGAATGATTAAGTTGCAAAACATTAGAATTTTTACTAGAGCTTGAGGTAAATTAAACTCTTTTCTGTTTACCAAAAATACAGTGCTCACAGAAGTCTAAATCACAAGACTTAATCCCAGAAATCATACCTCGATCATGTAGATTTGTCAAACATTTTTCTCTCATATGCCCAAGTCATTAATACCACAAAATCACTGCATCCAAAACATTTTATGAGTCTGTTTTTGTTGCATGATTTGTTTCTGTGTCCCTCCACAATGATACAGGGACCCACAAGATTCTCATTTCATTACCACGAGGGGTCCTTTACTAATTTTGCATCGATTGTCACCAAAGGTAGTAGAATACCTATCTTGATTGAGAGAAAATTCTTCTGTAAATATGGTACATGCCGTACATCACATAGCTTCCTTTATATGCCATCATCAAGCTTGATCTTAATGTCCCATTTTCCCACAATTTCTAAAGGATGATCATCACCCAAGTAGACCATTCCACTACTATAAGACTTATATTTGACAAACCACCCTCTATGTGGAGACATGTGGAAAGATGCACTTGATTTCAAAACCCAAGTATATAATAGAGATTTGTTGTCACTGGGACAAAAAGGCCCACATGTTTCCATCCAAGGATAATTTTAGGGGCGAAATTTAGCCCATGAGCTATTTTTCCATGTTTTTTTTCCAAAAAAAGATTCGCCAATTTGCAATTTTTGAAGCTCCATTTCGCCCAATTTTGATGGAGTAAACTTTTTTCACTCTAAAAATAGCCAAATTATTATATAAACTATATAAAATCCTTAGAAATTGAAATAATTTTAGAAAAATATCGCCAAATATTTTATAGTTTACATTTTAAGAATTGGTAAGATTCACCAAGGTTTATACACTTTTAAATAAGTATGGGTCCTTAAAATTATCCCTGTTTCCATCTCTTCTAAATATGTTGTACTAGCTTCAACTAATGGTTGATCTATTTTTTCATCCTTATTTTCCTTCTTCAAATATCAACAATCCTTCCTTGAGTGCCCTGGTTTCCCACAATTCCAACACTTTCCTTTCTTGCAGATCTCTCGACTTGGATCTAGACTGTGATCTCCCGTGTTGACCCCTTTCGCTAGATCACCCTCTCATGGATAGGGCTTCACTTGTAGAGGGATCCATAGACGATTTTCACCTCAACACTTCTCCCATCAAAGTAGCTACCACATCATCAAATTTCAGAGTTCTTAATGATGAATTAGCGATGATCACCACCATATGATCTTGGGTATCCGAGAGGGAGCATAATAAAATGATTGTTATATCCTCATCCTCCACCTTTACACCAACAAAGAGCAATTTGTTGATTAGGATATTAAAATCATTCAGATGGTATGCCATAGTTGAACCCTCTTTTATTCTTAGATGATAAAATTGTTTTTTAAGGAAAACCTTATTTGGTGCCGATTTAGTCTCATATAGCTTCCCAAGTTTCTCTCAAAGTGCTTATGCAGTCTTTTCTTCAACAACATTGAACAAGACAGAATCTGTTAAAAAAAGACAAATTGTAGAAACCATATTTTTGTCTAACTTTATCCATTCCTCATCTATCATGCTGCTTGCTTTTTTCGCAAACCCCTTCAAGATTAGGGCTTCGTCATTTTGAACCACCGAATCCCCTAGCTTCATCTTCTATAGGGATACATTCTTTCCATTCTCAAGATATTTCAGTAAGCACACAAATGAAGTGTTTGTTTAATTGAAGCAATTGGTAATTAATGATGTGATTATTGACCGTAGATTGCACTCAAAAAACTGTCCCACCATGTACAAGACCGCTCGATTCCCCGGTTGGCCAGTGGACAATTTAATGTTTGTTTGCCCATAAAATCAAAAGAATCGAATGTCACCGCAAGGGGCTAGCTTGGTTCGTAAACCCACACTTGCTTGGTTAACAACAACAAGCACGAAGTTCAATCATTGCCATTTCACGTCAAAACAGTCATGGAAAATAATCACATAAATAAATTTACAAATTAATTTAAACGAAACTTAGATTAAGTGGGTAGATAGCAAGCCACATAAAAAAAATTGTAAAGTATTAATTTTCGCTTAAAATTAAAAAAAGAAACTTTAAACATTGAAAGACAAATTAAACGAATGTGCGTAGAACACTTGGTCTTTATCTATAGAATGTTTGTTGCATTGATCATGTCCTTCAGTTATTCTCAAACATATAAAAGATGACTGATCCATCCTTAAAACTCTCTTTTGTGATTCAAACAATACATAACAAGAGTAATGGTCGAGTAGTCAGACCAGTAGAGAGATCGACTTGAACGAGCAACCATCGAGTAGTCGTGATGATTGTCTCCCTTGACCACTCTTACACACACCTCTTAAACTATTAAGCGGGGATTGATTGGCAAGTAGGAAAACTCCAAACTATTAAAGGAGGATTCATTGGCAAGTAGGAAAACTCCAAACTATTAAAAGGAGGATTGATCGGCAAGCAAGGGATAGATTGAGAGTTCACAAATGGTGATAGTTATATATGTGATATGTAAACACAGGTCCATGTAATAGTATAGTTTATATTAATAGATCATTACAATAAAATGAATGAATAACTAATATCATGAGTAGATTTAATGGTTAAAAATATTTGTTTCTTCTTTGTAAATAAAGATACTACAACTCATTCTAATATTAATAACCATGATTAATCATAACTACACCTTGTTGAGGCTTACTCCATACTTGTTATTATTTTATGATTAAAAGATAAAGATATGTTGCATTCCAACATTTATGTCATACAATGTATCAAATTATTAAATTTAAATATATATTATTTTTCATAATTTTTTATAAGAAAGAATAAATTATTTAATCTATAATAATAATAATAATAATAATATTAGTCCAAAGGCTTGATGCAATGATTTATTATTTGTAATTCACAATACTCAACCACACATCAACATGCCATATGTTGATATTTAAGAGTCTGTAATAAAAGATTTACATGGCAAAAATAAGGACAAATAGAACACATAATATTACACAAGAGATTCACGTGGTAAAACCAACCAACCAACTGTTAGACAAACTACTAGGTTTAGTCAAGTTTTGAGAAACCATTATTGATTAATTAGTTGTCATATTTTTAACACCTATCCATCGGTTCAAGAAGGTTATTGATCAATCAATTTGGTGGGCATGCTCTCTTCGAATAAGTTTTCTCATCTACCTAATCCTTTGAGTAGATCAAACATTATTTGATAACATTTAAGTTCAGAAGAAAGAGTGTTCATTCATGCTTTGACCTTTCCGACTCTAGAGTGGGTACTACTAACAATGATTAGGGGTTTGAGTCTATGTATATGTAGATGTAATAGATTTGTAATTCACAACACTCAATCACTCTAATTAATCTAGCGGTAACAAAAGTACTACGAGTTTAAATAAAAATTATATGCAAAGATGCAATTACAATAAAAATAGCAATAGACTTTGAAAAACTTAAAGACCCATGTACTCTATTTTTGTTGATAGGGATATATATATATAGGCTGGTTATTGATTTGGATGAGGGGATATAATACAGAAATCATGTTGCTTTATAAAAAATAAATAAATGAAGCTCGAGAGGGTAAGAAGGAATAAGTTTAATGTAATTTATAAATACAGCAGCCACGTTGATTGCTTTATTAAAAATAAATAAAATAAAATAAATGAAGTTTAAGAAGATGAGAAGGAATAAACTTGCAGAAGTCACTTGATTGCCTTATAAAAAATAAATAAATAAAACTTAAGAGGATGAAAAGGAATAAACTTAATGTAATTTATTTAAACGAGAATAGAATGGAGTTGTCTAAAAAAATATAAATTCATCATAACTCCAATTCCAAAATCCTAAATATACAATGCATTTACTATGAAATTTGGTTTTGACCTTCATTTGACTTTGAAGTAGCCATTGCTATCTCTTTTGTCGCTTTCTATACATCTTCTAAGAATTTGTTCATAAAAGCACATGACACCAACTAGTTGTCGTGTTTCTTTTATCCTAAGGTGGAGGACATTGCCACCATATAGCTCTGGTTGTAATTTAAACGGTAAATGGCTCTATACTAATATGTCGTTATGGTTAATGGTTCTATGCTAATATGTCGTCATGGTTATGATGAACAAAAAGTTAAAATAATGTATGTTTAATGTTAATTTAGAGGTTAAAATGGGTTTCTGGTAATTGTTGCGTTTTTCCTTTTATTGACGTGTGAACATGACACCCACGTGACGGGAGATGTGGCCACCTGGCGGGTGGAGAGCACCTGGTAATGTCGGTGAAATAAAAAAAAGGGGCTGATACGATGAACCTAGGAGGGAATCGCGATCGATTAGATAACAGCTTGCAATATTAATACGGCAATTTTGGTCATAGCAATCATATCACTGCTTAAAAAGACGGAAAGAAGTGAAAATGGTTTGCAGGACTTCACAAAGGAAATGAGAAAATGAGCGCTGCTGTCGCTGTAGTTGTAATCACTCTCTTATCGTTAGTGCTACCGCGAGGGAAACGAGTCGCCCAGAATCTAGGCAACTTGGAATACTTTCGATGTTGCGGTCTGACTTTTGAGACGCCTTCAAAGTTACTGGTCCCATTTAAAGAATTAGACAGTACAATGTACATGACGATACGCACCATTTTAATTTCTGTGTGTGTTGGACGACGAATTCAGAGTCAGAAGCCATGGCTATTGGCTGCATCGGTGTGGAAGCTTGTTGGCGTGCTTGACGTGTAAACTTGTTGGTAAGTCTAGAAGATCTGGAAACGGTGTGCATTTTTCGATCTTCTCTGAAGGTCTGAGTCATGTATGTTGACGAACATTTCTGCATGTGCTGACCGACCGAGGATCGAGGGAGGTGCCACTGCCGCCCAAGCGGGAATTCATTTATATATATGCCCATCAGGCTTACTGATCACCTCAAAATGGCTCCCACCTCCCATCAAAGTTTCTCTGAAAATACGCAAATGGCTTCTCCTGTTGGTGGTTTTAGAGCCCATGCTCCCTCCCCATGCGCTGCTTGCAAGATGTTACGAAGAAGATGTGGAGAGAAATGCATGCTTGCTCCCTACTTTCCATCTAACGACCTTCATAAATTTGCCACCGCACACAGAATATTTGGAGCAAGCAATATTATTAAATTACTTCAGGTAATTATCCAGATTGAATTTGTGTGTTTCCCAATACCATACCGTAGCAATTAGAAAGTAGGCGCATTTGTGGTTGCAAATTTAACATTGTCTGGTATGTGTGTGAATGATCAGGATCTGCCAGCTGAGCAGAGAACAGATGCAGTAAGCAGTATGGTATATGAAGCGAACGCAAGGCTTCGGGATCCTGTATATGGTTGTGCAGGAATAGTTTTCCAGATGCAGTCTCAACTCTGTCAGTTGCAATCACAGTTAGCTACAGCCCAGGCAGAGATTCTAACCATGCGCCTGCAACAGGCTAATCTTCTTGCACTCATCACAGGCTCTCAATGTGCCGAGAATGCGGAAACAACTCGACCACTTTCCCCTGCATCGACTAGCAGCGCGCTTTCCCAAGAGAGCGATGACCAACAAAACGATTTGATTTATTTTGAAGGAGAAGATCCACTTCAGCTGTGGGACGTCTCAGTTTGGAAAGAATTGTAGCTGTAGTACTGTAGACTCAGATTTCCTTGAGGGAGGACTAGGAGATGACATAAGCCATCATCCATCTTTATAATGTTCTTTACAGCTCTGTAATTGCCGCCTACTTTGCTTTCAACAATAATTTTAAAGCTCTGGCCACCATGCTTTTAGTCGGCGAACATTCTGCATCCCCATCCCCAGAGATACTGGCCGGAACATTGAAATGATAGACTTTCAACCTGCAAGAACCTGACTCTCATACTTACCGAATTTTGGACAGGAAACTTTGTGTAATTACAAGATCTACGGGAGTATGAGAAGAAAATCTTTCATTTCAATGTCCGGTTCTAAGATGCGTAAATTTTGCCACTATAATCATGGATGTGCCAGAGCAGATGTAACAGTCACACTTCTTTATGCCGCAGCAGTAACAGTCAGACTTTCAATTATAAACTAATGATATCACATGTTATGTTTATGTCTATACGTATTTTGTTGTTCTGCAAATCAATTCAATTCCGCAGTGAAGAGACAATTGTGTAAATCCTTCAACAGGATTAAAAAAATAAAACCATTATAAAAGTTTGAAGGTTTACTCTATACACAAAACCATTTTTACATCCCTCAATTAATCAATCCCGTCTTAATGTGACGTTGTTTTACATCATTGTGATTTTCATTTTAATTAAAAATAAAGCAAAATCCATCGACATCATTACTTCGGTTTATTTTATGGATGTGAGGTATTTATTAGCTAACATTATGGATATTCAGAAGATTGTGAGGGAGAATATTGAAGTGATAGAATTGTATAGCTAATCATAAAAATTGAAGTCATAGCTTTTGTCTTACCTGAAAACGGTGTATATTTACGAGAGTCTAAACAGGTGGGTAGGAATTTGAAAAACATTCATTCTATCTGTTTCAACTTTCAAATGAAATAGAAAATTTAGAAAAAGTATAGATGTTTTTTTAGGATAGACTGTATTTTGTATTTTGAACGAGTTGCTATATTTGACTAACAAAATTAGGTATTCTGTCATTTCAATAAATAAATTTTCACGTCTTTTGCCATTTTAATGATGGATATGAATTAGGTGAAATCTGAATAATCCTTTTGACAACTAATGTTATACGTCTATTGTTGGGTAGGTGAGTTCTGCAAAATCAATTCAATTCTACAGTGAAGATAGCCCACTGTGTAAATCCTTCACCAGAGAAAAATCCGGGGATAGAAATCGGCGTTTATGGGAAGAAGTATTTTTTACGTTCGTCCATCAATCAATCCCGTGTTAAATTGAACCTTTTTTACATCATTGTGATTTATTTTAAAATTTAATAATCTATTGAACCCTTTTTACATCATTGTGATTTATTATAAAATCTAATAATCAAACGTCGCTAAACAACATCGAGGAATAATACTGTTTCTGTAAGTTTTGTTTCATGTACTGATGTACTGTACCATTCTTTTTAAGTTGAAAAAGAATAACGTATTATATAAAATAGAATCTGAGTTACATCCTTTCTAAAAAGTAGAAAGTTCATATATCTTTTCCAAAATTAGGCACCATAATACCTCAGACAGGACTCTTTAAAAGACATACTAGATACATTACAGCTATAACAAAACTGCTTTCTATTAGTAAAAAAAAGACTAATTTACAATACTTTTGTATCATGTCAACGTGGAGACCTCACTAACCCTAAAAGATAAGGAAGACCTAGCAAAAAGATAAGGAAGATCTAGCATATATTAAAAGAGATATTATTCCTTTATCAATGACAATCTTATCAACAAATTCCTCAAAATGCATAATACTATCTATATATCTCAATGCTTCCTTTACTGAATTCCCCTCTTTTTAGCATACCATAAGAGTCTCCATAATGCTAATGCTAACAACTCTGCCTTTGTATTAGTTCCTTCACCGGCACCAAGTTTGAATATGATAAAATGATTTTTTCTTAATTTTAAGAAGCATTCCAATCCTACATAAACCAGTTTTTTTAGCTCCATCAAAAAATCCCACCAAAAGAGTATCATCAAAGTGTGGTTTGATTAGAACCTTGTTATATACCTTCTTCCTAGATTTAGGAAACTCAAGAAAGAGACTAATGGCTATATAGCAAACTTGAGATATCGTCCACTATTACCATTAGTCTAAATCAAAGTCATTTAATGAAATTTTTTTAAGCAGCTATTCCAAAGGAATCAAGGAAAGCTTGAAATACAATGAGCTCAACAAGAGCATCATGTCACTTACAAGAATTGAACTTGGGTGGGGAGGGCAACAATCTTTCCTCCCAACCACCCAAACTACAACCAATGAACTATTAAATTAAAAATCTTACCTTAATAGAAATATTAAAATAATTATTAATTAATAAAATAGTTATTTATACATATTTTTATATGTATAAAAATTTAATTAATATATAATTTATAATTATTAAAATGATTATTAATTAAAAATTGTTATTTATACCTATTTTTATATGTATAAAAATTTAATTAATATATAATTTAAAATTATTTTTAATAAAGAATAATATGTCAATCATAAAATTACAAATAAATAATTTAAAAGTTATTTCTCATTTTAAAAAAATGATATTGTGTAACAATCAGTTTTCCCCAAGTAATTAATTGCGAAAAAGTCTTAGATCTTCTAGATATTTATTCCTTCGATAAGTTAGATTATCGTTCACGGATTGAAAACTATGTGAATAGATTGATATAACTAAATAAAAATAACAACATCATAAAGCCATAACAAAAGATTGTTGCATATGAGAAAAGTTTTATTATAAAGAAAAAGGAAAATAGTATAATGTAAGAAGAAAGGGAAAAATGGCAACGTGCCATGACTTATTTGCATTTTTGATATATTAGAAACAACAAAAAATTATTGCATTAACCTTATAAAAATATATAATTCTAATGTAAGAAAAAAAATCGCAACATGCCATGACTTATCTGAGTGGGATATGAATGCACATTTAAAATGAAAGAAAAAGTTAAAAACGAAGTTTTTTATTATTTTTAATGTAATAGGTCAACAACGTAGAATAAAATATGGGGTATTATTAGTAATACCCTTTCAAAATTGAACCTTCAATATTATCTAAGCAAAATCTTAAAGGTTAATATATCCCCGAGTAAACAAAAAGAATCATGTATGAGAGCATCATGGTGATGGAAGCATTAGGACCAAGGACTTCCTAAGTTGTTTTTTCAATAAATTATGATTCATGACATGTCTTAGGGAAGAAAACAACTAATAAATCATGGTTGATGACGTGTTTTAGGGGAAAAAACCATGTCTTAATGGCATTGAGAACTCTTCCACAAAAACAAGATATCCAAGTATCACTTTCACAAGTTTTTCAAGTGAGTGGAATTGAACCAATTACCATGGGTACTATATGGATGATAGTTATTTCGACAATACGTTTGGCCAATTAATTAGGTCCATTGTTGTAAGGTCGTCCTTTCCCACTCTCCTTTGACAAACAGGTAAACACAAAGACTCGTGTATGAGAACGTCATGGTCATGGAAGCATTGGAACCAAGGAATCCCTAAATTTATTTTTCGAATAAATCATGATTCATGACGTGTCTTAGGGAAGAAAACCACCAATAAATCATGGGTGATGACGTGTCTTACGGAAAAAAACCATGTCTTAATGGCATTGAGAATTCTCCCACAAAACCAAGAAAGTTTTTCAAGTGAGTGACGTGGAACCAATTACCATGGGTACTACACGGATGATAGTTATTTCAACAATACGTTTGGCCAATCGATTAGGTCCATTGTTGTAAGTTTGTCCTACTCCACTCTCCTTTGACAAAAAATCATCACTTGATACATGGGTTCACCTCTTATCCCCCTCACAACTAAACTACCCTTTTCACTCTTCCTTGTAACCAAAATGACAAAATGTAATATGACAGGGTGGATTGGGTTTTTTTAAGATTGGTGCTTCTTCATATTAGAATCCCACTAGCTATAACTTATTGGATCATGGCCTGTGTGACAAGTTCTTGTTTTGTAGTACTTATTAATGGCACCCATGTTAGTTTCTTCAAAAGTAGTAGAGGGATGAGACAAGGGTGTCCCTTGTCCCCTCTACTTTTTCTTCTTGTAGTGGAGGGTCTTAGCATATTGATTGGAAAAGCCAAGAGTGAGGGAAAAATTATTGGGATTAATATTTCTACTGTATAGTTCATCACCCATATATTGTTTGTTTATGATGTATTACTATTTGAAAATGGTTATGTGGAGGACTGGCAAGCATTTTCAAAGATTTTTAAAGTTTTATGTGATGCATCATGTATGGGAATCGGTCTCATTAACATTGTTTTTTTTGGGAGTGGTTTGGTAGTTGAGGTATTTACCCTTCATTCATAATATTTTCTCTTACAAAACTAATCATAATATTGATACTAGATTCAAATATCTAGGATGTGTCTTAAAGACAAATAATTATTTAACCAAAGATTAGCAGTGGCTAGTCAAAAAAGTGGAGAAGAGGATTGGTCACTGGTGTTTTAGATGGTTATCATTGGGAGGCAGGTTAACACTAGGTAAGTGTGTACTAGTTAGTATTCCAATATATTGGATGCCTTTGTCAAAGGTTCCAGTTTCTATACTCAATCTCTTGAGATTAGCAAGATTATGAATTTCTTATGGTCGAGATCTATTAGAAATAATAAAATACACTTGGCTTCTTGGGATAATATAAATCTCCCAAAAAATTGGGTGGTTGGGGCATCTTGAATCTAATTCAACAGTGATTCAATGCAGCTCTCAGTCTTAAGATATTTTGGAGGGGACTATTTGGGAAGGGACTTTGGAGTGAGATAGTGAAAGCTAAATATATGAAGAAATCTACTAAGTGAAGAGTGGATAAGAGATAGAAAAAAAACGGCTAATAATGGGCCTATTTGTTGGAGAGGCTTCATACAACACTATACATGGTTGGGGAGATGGTTATCATGGAAAGCTGGGAGGGGGAATGTAGTCAGAATTGGTATTAATCCTTATGTGGGGGGAGAGGAATGTTACCTAATATTGGGCTCTTTAATTAACGTTTTGTCGAAAAAAGGATATGTATGCCTAGCACACATTAGGATACCAATTGGATTGATTTATGGCCCCACACAATGGTTGTCCTTAGAAGAACTAGGAATACATGGAGAATTGGCTATTGAATGGTACCAATATTTAAAGAGACTTGGACATGCTGGTATTAGACTGTCGGAGGTAGAAGATTCCATTGTTTGGAACTGGAAAAATGATGGACATGTTAGTGCAAAATCTCTTTATCAAGCTATCTCATTATCTTCTTCTTTTTTTAGTGATAAATAGTGGTGTATTTCTTTTTGGAAATGGAACCTACCACTAAAACCAAAGTGCTTCCTATGGCTATGTTTAGAAAACATAATATTAACATGGGACAATTTATTAAGACATCGTTGGCAAAGACCAAATCTATGTATTTTGTGTCAACAAGATGCAAAATCTGTTCAATATTTAGTTTCAAAGAAAATTTGGAGGATGATCACAAATGACCTCCTAATCGATACTTCTTGGGATACTCTACTGTTAGTACAAAATTTGGAATTGTGGATTACTATGGAGAGGAAGTGAACTTCCAGGATTTATTTTTTAGGGAATTTGGAGATTTAGAAATGATGCTATCTTCAACAATAGGAAAGAAAGCATTACCATGGCATGCTAAAAAATTATATCTTATTTTATGGAGCATAATAGAGGAGAAAGGATGAAAAAACAAAGAATTTGTATTGAACTTGTACTTTCTGGCACTATTGCAGTGGGTTATTTTGATGGGGTTGCACAATCTGGCCACTATGTGGGTGAATGAAAGCTAAAATAGGATAATGTTTTTTCCTTGTGGATGGGAAGTAGACTTGGGACCAACACTAGGGATAAACTTATGGCATTATGGTCCTTACTAAAGTTTGCCAATAATGTTGGTATTGTGTACTTGCAGGTATTGGGTGATTCCAAGATCATAATTATCTGGGCTTCGAGAATATCTGATCTATAGGTGTCATCACTTGATCACTAGTGTCATAAAAACAAGAAATTTTTTATTGCTTTCAATTACTTAACTTTCCATCATATTTATTGAGAACTGAACAAGGATGCAAATACTTTGTCAAAAAAAGCTATTGATTTGGAGGAAGGTATACTTCATTTTGAAGAACATTTCGAGAAATTAGTTGTCTACAATGGTACTATTTCCGTGTATTTATGATGACATATAACACTTTATGGCTCTTGGAGCTTCCATTTTTTGTGTTAGCAGCTGTTGTATTTAGCATAGTTCTTTTTTTAGGAAACTACTATGTATGCAACTTTGGTTTGCATTTTATATGTTTTGTGGAAATATTGTGATGATAAAAATGGTTTTGTCCCCATAATGGGATGTAACGCCATGTTTTTTTTCATTAGTAGAATGAATTATGTTGTAATGAGCATTTCTCTCTTTGATTCAAAATTGAATATCGAGAATCAGCTTTTTCCCTTGTTGAAAAAAAAGTTCAAAACCATCTTACGTGGATGTTGTACACTAAATGTTGAGTACAGTTGGATTTAAAATTGTACACAACCTTAAACATTAATTATATTAAATATTACAATTCATCGATCATGGATTAGCTAGTAAGCAAAGATATTTAAGGTTAAAAAGATGAGTACCTTATTAAGAAGGTTGATCCAAGCCTTCCTCTTCCTTTCTCTTCAATGCCATCCAGTATCGCAATACCCACACCTGCAAAACAACTTCATACCTTTCTCAAATACATTTGACTACATATATAAGATTGATATTCATAACAGAAGAAGACATCAAACTATGAGCACACTGTAATCAAATCTGAGACACACATGAATAAGTCATATTTGGAAAGGGAAGAATGTCTGATCTTTATTAATGAATGAAGAAAGTACATAAAATTATACCTTCCTTCAAGCTTGGCACTTCACAAAACCTAGATTCAAGGTCTCCTGCTTCTGTTCTCCAAGGATCCCAGCCTCTGATCAGCTGTGCTAGGGTTTATCAGAAACTGAAGCACAAGAGAGGGGGATGAGGGTCTCCATTCCTCTAGCATAACATTGTTATGGGCTTGGTCCCCTCTCATGGCCCTTCCACATTCCTTATATAGTCAATGAAGGAGAGGAAAAGTAGTTATAATCGATCAGGAAGTTCCCAAACTAACTCAATTTCAACCAAGATTCGAGATTTTGACTGCTTCAGGAAAAAACTCTATTTTTATGAAGCAGAGTAGATTTTTTCAAGGGAAAAACGCTACTTTTATGAAGCAGATTAGGGTTTTTGAAGGGAAAAATGCTACTCTTGCATAGGATACCATCGTTTTTGTGTAAAAATGGCCAAAAACGGGGTTTTCTGATGATTTTCAGGAGGTGGTTTGGTATGGAAAAGTGTTCCTAGGGTTATAACCATCAAATGGGCCAAGAGTGAGGTAATTTAAACCATATTCAGTGTCCCTAATGACCCTTCAATCCACAAGTGTCCTGTTGTGTGACTAAACTTGAACTCAAGAAGTGTTGTCATGCGACCAAGCGATGCAAGTGTCGTCACAGACGGAGAAGTGTCATTCTAAGCTATAATAGCAACCACACACATTGAGTTGCAACATTCACTGCTCCTCTGTACTCGGCCTTTGCTGTAGATAGTGAAATTGCACTCTGTTTCTTACTTGACCATCAAACAAGGCCTCCTCCAAGCATGAAAACAAATCCAGAAGTGGACTTCCAATCTAGGCTATCACCAGCCCAATCTAAGTCAGTAAAGCCAAGAAGATCTAGGCTAGAATCTGCAACATAGTGAATCCCATAAGACTTGGTGCCTTGCACATAATGCAAGATTCTTTTTGCAGCCCTCCATTGAATCTCATGTGGATGATCCATGTATCTTGAGGCCACACTCACAACATAAGAAATACTAGGTCGAGTATGAGTCAAGTACAACAAGTTGCCAACTAGTTGTCTATACAGGGTGCTGTCAACCAATGGTGTAGAATCTGCTTCTTCAAGTCTTACTCCTGAAAGGAAGGGAATCTTTGAAGGCTTGCAATCAGCCATCTTGAAATTCTTTAGAAGGTCTAAAGCATATTTTGACTGATATTCCTTAGTTACAGACTTGGATTGTGAAATCTCAAGCCCCAAAAATTGCTTAAGTATTCCCAAGTCAGTCATGGAAAAAGCTTGATGCAAGGAGGTCTTTAATGAAGCTATTTGATCAATAGAGATACCTGTGATTAGTAGGTAATAAAAATATAACAAAATAATCAATATGGAGTCATCAATCAACTTCATGTACACATTTGGATCAGAGTTGCATCTAGTAAAAAATTGTGACAAGAGGAAGTTGTCCATATTGGCATACCAAGCTCTAGGAGCTTGCTTAAGCCCATATAAGGACTTCTTCAACCTGAACACGAGGTTAGGATCTGATGTATACCCTTATGGATACTGAATATAGATATCCTCCACAATATCCGCATGGAGGAAAGCACTCTTGACATCTATGTGATGCACTTCCCAGCGCTTGGATGCATAGATTGCCAAAACTAGTCTTATCGAATCCTTCTATGCAACTAGTGCAAAAGTCTCATTGTAGTCAAGGCCATGGACTTGGGAGAATCCCTTTTCCACAAGACTTGCCTTATATTTCACAGATTCACCATCAGCTGAAAATTTGGTCTTGAAGATCCACTTACACCTTACCAATTTTCTGCCTAGAGGAAGCTTGACTAGCTCCCAAGTTTCATTCTTTTGCAGTGAATGAAAATCCTCATCCATGGATGCCTGCCATCTTGGGTCATGTGATGCTTCCTCATGTTTCTGAGGATCTGAATCGACCATCAAAAAACACTTCTCATGTAGATAAGGATCATTCACAATAAGAGCACTCTCAAATTGTGATCTAGTCCTCCTAGGATCCTGAGGATTCCCCGCAAGTTCACCAGCTGCTTGAAGGGTCTTAGCATCCCACTTAGTCCTTGTAGGTGAACTTGGATCTACAATAATATGGTATTCATCATCAGAAATATCAGAATCATAAATATCATGAGGAGCATCACTTACACTCTCAGGTGGTGGTGCAGAAGGTTCTCCAATTTCAACAGATGGAAAAGGCTCTTCTTCAAATTGAACACTCCTCTCAAGGAAGGCCTTTTCAGAGGTCATGTTTAGCAACTTATAGCCCTTGGAGTCTTCTGAATAGCCAAAAAAAATACATGGTTGGCTTTGGGGCTGCATGGCCCTCCTCTTCTCAAGTGGAATTCTATCCCAAGCCTTGGAGCCAAAAATATTGAAATGAGAAACAACAATTTTGTGCCCAGTCCAAGCTTCAAAATGAGTGATTCATTTCAATGATTTGTGAGGCACTATGTTCTGTATGTAGGATGCAAAGTTGATAGACTCATCCAAAAGTATTGGAGACAAAGGCTTGGCCTCAAGCATACATGTAGCCATCTCTTTGAGAGGTATTCCTCTCGGCAACACCATTTTGCTGAGGTGTGTAGGGAACATTGTGTTGCATCTAAATGCGAGCAGAAGCACATAATTGTTGGAAATCAGATTTGATGTATTCCCCACCATTATCAGATCTAAGGATCTTGATATGTCTACCAGACTGGTTCTCAGCTGAGGCTTTGAAAAGCTTGAACAAATTGAACACTTCATACTTTAACTTAAGGAATAAGATCCAACAATATCTGGAAAAGTCATCTATGAAGGTTAGGATGTACTTTGTATGGTTCAAAGACTCATGGGGAAAAGGACCTGATATGTCACTGTGGATAAGCTCAAGGGGTGTTGAGGTTCACTCAGTTTTGGCTCTTTCAAACTTGTGCTCAGGGTGTTTTCCTAGGATGCATCTTTGACAGACTCCTTTAGAAAACTTGATATTGGGAAGCCCTATGACCATATCCTTCTCATGAAGTTGAGAAAGATACTTTTAATTGATATGACCAAATCTCTCATGCCACAACTTTCTTGATTCATTATCATGAGTAAGTAGAGCAGAAGGTAATGGGAAAGGCACAAAATGAGAGAATCTATATACTTTTGAGCTAGGGTCAGCAGTACCTAAGGCAACAATTCGGCCTGTGGAGATATCACAGATTTCAACATCATTAGGTGTAAAGACAACATTTTTGGGAGACCCAGTGTGATTCATCTGGTAAAATGACAAGAGGTTTGCAGCAAGACCTGGGACATACAATACATTAGTGAAGGAACCAAACTCTAGATCAACACTGCCCTTACCTTTGCAAGTAGTTTCAAAATCATCACCCAACACAATGGTTGGACCACCAGAAGAATCAAGAGAGGAGAATGTCTCTCTTGTAGACACCATATTCCTTGAAGCTCCAGAATCTATGATGAAGGAGGTATGCTTGGATTTGCTTTCCATCAAAGCATGCACTCTCTCCTTGTCTTCAGAAGTGTATCCTCCTTCCTTCTTTCTTGTGCTCTCGGGAAGAGGGATATTTTATTTCTCAAAAAGATGAGCCATTTGATCAATGGTCATCTTCATGCATAAGCTCTCAGGATGAAATCCCCTATTGAAATAGGTGCACTTAGCCTTCTCTTTCTTCTTCTAAGGATTATTTTTTAAATTTGAGGAGTCTTCTTGAGCTTTTTGTTTCTATTTCTTCTGATCAAATGGATTCTTGAAGTTTCCCTTCTTCTTTCCTTTTGAATTCTTTGAATCTCCAATAGCCAAACAATGATATTTTGATGGATTTTTTATTGCTCCCATCAAGACCAACTTGTCTTGATCTTGTGTGAGATATTCCATGAATTCTGACAGAGTATGACTCTTCTAGTTTCGAACTACTTATCTTGTAGCATGAAAGGTCGAAACAAAGACTGGGTAATCTGAGCCAAGCTTGGAGAGGATTTCCAAGATCAATTTCTCATGTTTCTTATCAGTTCCACATTGCTTCAATTGAAGAAAAAGAGACTTGAACTTTGAGAAGAATTCTTTTAAGGTCTTGAAATTATTTGGACTCGGTGAAACTAGTTCATTCTCCAGTTGGTAGCCTCTCAACTCATCTATCTTTGGTATTACAATTCATTGGGAGTGGTAATACCATCTAGATGGAAAAGGAGATCCCTGTATGTGCTAAGACACAAGAGACCATAAGCTTCATCTCTTCTGGTGTGCCACTTTTCTTTCTCAATGATAGCAGTAGGCTCAGTTTCAGTTGCCATAGTCACCCTGTAGAGGCATTTGCTCCTCAACGGGATCTCCATCTGCACCTTCCAGTCAAAATAATTGAATGGCGTGAGGATTATTTGGTGTGGCGGATCCATGGAAGCTCAGAAATAAGATTCTGGAGTGGTTTGGGTGCGCCCATGAATGCTTAATTGCGCCCTCTAGGTGATTGAATGCGCCCTCTAGATGACTGGTTGCGCCCTTTCTCAAAATGGTTCGATCCTGAAGGAAAAAATAAGGAGAATAGAATAGCTTGATATCTCTGATACCATGTGAAATTATTTTGCACACCAAGATGTTATCAAGCAATTACAAACTCTCACAAATTGCCTTGCAAAAACTAGTCATAGAACACTGAAAACAATCAAGAATTTGATGCAAACAATATAACTCTATTGAATAAGTCTACATTAGCCAAAATTGGGCAATGTAATGGTTTTGCATATAAATAATTACATCAGATATTTTAAGGCTAAATATGCCATTTGAAATCCTCACAAAAGCAGGCATACTAAATCTATGAAAAACCCCCCTAGGTGTAAAAAGTGCTTTCCAAATCACCTCTAAAGCTCACGAATTGGAAAATTAGTGAATGGATGGTGATGTATAATGGAAAATCATCCTAATTACATAATTTAGGAAGAGTAAACATCATGGAAGATGATTTGTCCAAAAAACAGTTAAGGCAAGTCAACTAGCTTTCACCTTTTCACAAAAAGCAATAAAAATCAGTAAAACTAGGTAAGCGCCCTTCTATTCTAGGATTGGATAAAATATACCATAATCTAATCAGAGCTCAACAAATCTTATCCAAAATCTTAGAAAATACACCCAGGTGACTCATGATGGCTTATGGTCCACACAATCAATGATTTTGGCCAACTACCTAGTCTAACACCTAGGAATTAATCAAAAATGACTAATTAATGCTATCCTAAGTATTAAATGACATGGATGTGTTTTAAAATACTCCAAAAAATATCGCATCCATTGGATGCAGAATGGATCTCAAAGATCAACAAACTAAATTTAAGAGTTGTTACACTTGTGTAGGAGTTTCTAAGTTGAACTTTTTAGAGTTATTGACTTCCCAGAGCAATTTTTCTTTGCCTAGGTCATTCTCTCATTACCCGGGGTGAATTTTCTTTGCCTAGGGAGAATTTATCAGTGCCTAGCTAAAGTTATCATTACTTCGGGTAAATTTTCTTTTCCTATGGAAATTTTTCTTTTCTCGAGGTATTTCTCTATTGCAGGTGTATTAAAACATTGAATGTTGGGTGTTTAATCTCTTGATGGGAAAACTAGAAATTGTCAACGGCTATAAATCCACTTGTTGGTCTATTTTCATAATTGATGAAGTGTTTTGCAGGTTGCTACATGTATCCCTAAAGAAGTCGTATGATCCACACGCGCCCAGGAAGCACCAGGGGGGCAACAGTTTGACTGAATGTGTCGGCTATGTTATGGAGGAAGCTTAAGAAATAGAATAAGCAAAGCAGGAATACACTATGCAGATAGGCGCAAATACACAAATACAATATGCAAGAATGCAAACTGATTTCTCTATTACTGGATATAAGATCATGACTTGTATAGTACAATATTATACATGCTTATATAGAGCATTGAAACGCTTGGGTGCCTGCCTGTTATGTTCATTTACAAAAGAAGTTAGAATGGTTTTGGAAGTTCCGCCGTTACAGTCGAATGGAAGACAGAGAGACAATCTGTCATAGTGCATCAATCACAAGTCGCAGGTCAACGTTGCATGTTGACGTCGCGAAACTGTAGAGGTTGCAGAACTTTTTGAAGCTACTGAGTTTGTCGAAGTCGTGTCGAATTCAAAACTTGTCGAATTTGTGTCGAATTCGATGACTTGTCACAGTCGATGTTAGCATCCAACAATAATTCCAACTGCGATGTCGACCAGACATCCTTCCTTAAGAAACAATGGTCCCCATTGTTTGCTCGGTCAGGTGAGGAAACTTATTGGTTAGTTCAGTAGCAGAGTACCACTTTCCTTGGGATGGGAGTTGTCTAACTTTAGCAACCTGAAACAAGGGAATTGTGTTCGTCCTTGTATGGCATACTCGTCGTCCCACAATGGTTTCGCAAGGAAGAGGATCCTGAACATCTGGATGGATTTCTTTGGGTTCTGTTGTCGGTAAGTCATTATGTTCCAATAGTGGTACATGGTATGGTCGAAGTAGATCCACATTGATTACTGGAAGAAAACCTAGGCATGCAGGAATGTCAAGTTGGAAATCGTTTTCTCCAACTGTCGAAGAATACTGTACGAACCATATCGCATAGGTTTGAGCTTCTTGTATGGACCGGTGAAGCACTCCTTCTTGAGATGTAACCAAACGTTATCCCCGATTTGGAATGAATGAGGAATACAATGCTTGTCGTGTTGGGATTTAGCTTTCAAATTTGCTCGTTTCAACGTTTCCTGTGCTTGCTTCTGGATGTTGCAAATCTGATCTTGAAACTTCAAGGCTTTATCAACTTCCCACTAGCTATAGTCGATGTCGGGGTTCAACTGTGTCGAGGATCTGATCAAGTCAATAGGCATTGAGGTTTAAAATCCATAACAGATCTCAAATGGACTCTTTCCCATAGAGTTGTGTTGAGCACGATTGTAACTGTGTTGTATGTAAGGAAGACTTTCATCCACGTTCGTTGATGCTTGTGGTTGTACATGAGAAGCAGTTGTACGACCAAGCGATTCACAACTTCCATCTGTCCAGTGGTCTGAGGATGGAAAGCTGTCAATAATGAGAGTCGTGTGTCCAACTATTTCCAGAGAGTCTTCCAAAAGATGTTGAAGAATCTGGCATCTCAGTCAGAATTAATGGTTGTCGGTAAACCAAAGTGTTTCCAAACATGTGTAAAGAAGAGTTGAGCAGTCTGTTGCATTGTCGTCATCTTCTTACATGGAATGAGAATGGCCATCTTGGAAAAAAATTCGACTACTACTAAGATCGCATCATGTTGATGTTTGGTAGTAGGATATCCCATCAAGTAGTCCATAGAAATAGATTCCCATGGTCGACTAGGAACTAGCATAGGTATGCACAATCCATGTCATTGATTAGGCGGTTTAGCAATGGCGCAAACCACACATGATCGAATGTACTTGTTGACGTCGGTTTTAAGTGTAGTCCAAAAGAAATACTTCTGGAGAATAGCAAGTGTCTTCGCTACTCCAAAGTGTCCTGCATTATTGTTGTAGTGCGCGTCCCAAATGATCTGTTGTCGATGCTCACCTGTCGGTACACAAATTTGTCCAAGCTTGTATAGCAAGGTGTCTTTCAAGAAATAGTCGGAGGTCGATGAATTGTCGATCTGTAATTATCGATAGACTGTTAAAAATTCATTTTCGTCCTGATATAAATGAGGCCAAGTGGTCGTGTCATATCCCTACATACTCATCACTTTGAAAAGGAGAGTAATGGGTGGTCGACTTAGACAATTGGCGTCAGCGTTAACTTTACCTTTATGATACTTAATCACCAACTGGAATTGTTGTAGGTAATTAATCCACTTGAGTTGTTGGGTTGTCTGTAGTTTTGACTGGGTCAGAGTGAACTCTAGATGCTTATGGTTAGTGAGGATGACCGTTTCCTTGCCAAGGATGTAATGCCTCCATTGCTTGAGAGCTTGCACAATGGTGTACAATTATTTTTCATACGTCGAATATCTTCTAACTGTGTCATTAAAAGTTTCGGAATGAAAAGCGACTGGGTGACCAGACTGAGTGATCACTGCACCCAAGGCATAGTCCAATGCATCTGTCTCAATCTCAAAGGGATAATGCAAATCAGGTAACACAAGTACTGTTGTAGTGCAAAGCTTATACTTGAGTTGTTTGAAAGCTTCTTGTTGTGTTGATGCCCATTTGAAGATAGTTTTTCCATTTCCCTTTGTCAAATAATTCAAGGGCCAGGCTATGTGACTGAAGTCAAGTATGAATCATCGATAGAAATTCCGAAAACCAAGAAAACTTCTTAGCTCTTGAATACTTTGAGGAATGGACCAATCTTTGTCGATTTGTACTTTGTCTGGATCGACGTGAATGCTTGCAGAGTCAATTACATACCCCAAATATTTGATGTTGTTCATCGCAAAGGTACACTTTTCCATGTTCAAGTACAGCCGATGTTGTTGGAGAGTGTCGAAGCTGTCTGACATGTTCTTTCCATGATCGACTAAAAATCAATATGTTGTCAAGATAGGAAATGACCCATTTTCTGATGAAAGGTCACAGAATGTTGTCCATGTATCGCATGAAGGTCACAGGTGCATTGGTTAAGCCGAAAGCATTGACTACAATTCAAACAATCCTTCCTTGGTCTTGAAAGAATTTTTCCACGCATCTGAGGGCTCAATTGGAATCTGATGATATCCCGACTTGAGGCCGAGCTTAGTAAATAATTTGGAATCTTTCATACAGTCGATAAGCTCGTCTATATGCGGCAGATGGTAGCGATTCTTTACCGAAATTTTGTTGAGTACCCTGTAGTCGATGCACATGCGCCAAGTCCCGTCTTTATTTGGAGAGAGGACAACTAGACTTCCACAAGGAGAGGAGTTGGGTTGAATATGTCCTTTATCGATCAAATCTTGGATTTGCCTGCGAATCTCTTCATTTTTTAGAATGGATCTTCTGTAAACAGATGCGTTAGGAAAAGACAAACCAGGAGCAATTTCAATGGAGTGTTTTACCTAGCAATGTCGAGGTACTCCGTCTGGCTCTTGGAATAAACTCTGATAATCGTCGAGAACGTTGTCGATCAACTTATTTTTCTGGGAGCTGCACTGGTCGGTGACTCGACTCGTCACTGCAGTCTTCCTAGAATGTTGTAGTTTGATCATGATTAATGCGAACTTCTGATCATGATTGATGAGATTCTTTGTATGTTTAGAAGATATCATTGAGACTGTTGGTGTAGGTCATTGCTCTGGTATTCCGTACCATCGATTTCGGATTCTGACAATCACCTTCTAAGGGCGTGATTGGTAACTTCCATGGAAATCCCACAAGTAAGGTTTCTCAAACAAGGCGTCGGCTACGGAAAGTGGTTCCACGTCGCAGAGTACTTCATCTTCAAAAGGATTAATGAAGTAGGCGATTTTGCTTTGTTGGGTGATCCTTAGTTCCTGTCCATCTTTCATCCAACCGATGTTGTAAAGCTAACGATGCGGCGTGGTAACAAGACCTAGTTTCTTCACGAGATCTTCAGAAATGAAGTTCTTCTGGATACCATTATCCACAATCAAATGTAATGGGTTGTTCTAAACCCATATCCGTGTATGGAACAGGCGTTCTCATTCCTCCTCATCGACGATAGTCAAGGATGCTGGGGTGGTCGATGTCAATGTCAAAAGGGTCGTTGCATCTGGATCAGATTATTCCACTGTCTTGTCAAATGCGTCGGATGTCGACACTTTTGCCAAAAATGTCTTCTAAGCTTTGCATTCAGAACGTATCATGCCAAGATGAGTGGTGGTAATCGCACCATTTCCCGGTAGGAGGTTGTTTGCTGCATTCCCTTTTGTGAAAAGGATTTTTTTCCATGATATGGCTTTGGCGGGTTCGGCTGGGAGTATTTTGACTTGTCGAAGTCGGTTGGTGCCTTCTTGTCGGGTGGTCATCCTGATGTCGGCTTTGTCGCGAAGCATGCTTTTCCTTTCTGCTTGGTTTCAAGTTTGCTGGCATAGTGGAATGCATCCGCGAGCGTATTGACAGCCAGAAATTCCATCTCTTGCTGAATGTATTGGGACAATCCGCTGATGTAATTCAGAACAAGCAATTTCTCTTCTTCTTGAACGCCAAGTCTAGCCATGAGTCGATAAAACTCGTCAACGTAGCTATGTACTGATTAGTATTTCCATTGCCTTAGTTGTTTCCAATTCTTATACTGTTGTTCAAGGTATTTGGGCGGGTAAAATTCCTTTCGGATGTATTCGACAAATTTATCCCATGTGTCGATGGGGTCTCCACTTTTCTCCATCTTTGTAGAGAGGTTCTCCCACCAACAATGCACAAATGTTGACATCCTAATTAAGGATGCAATGGTGATCTTTTCTGCTTCTGAGAGTTGGTTCACAGAGTAATATGATTCCAATTGTTGTACCCAATTGTCAATAGATTTCATGTCAATCTTTCCTTCTAGATTCATTATGTCCAAATTCATTTGCACTTTGAAGGGGCTGATTTTGTTGGAGCTAGTTCTTGTCGAAAATCCTCCGGATGTCGAAGCAAATCATGTGAGAATTTCATTGAACTGGGCGAACATTTCAGTCTGTTGTCGATCCATCACTTGCTCAATAAGTTGTGTTGTCTCGTCGGCTGCATGTCTATCGTTTGTTTCTTCTGCCATCTCTGGAGGTAGTGTCTGCTTGGATTGTTGAGATTGCGAGCATGTTTGAACATGCATAAGTCAGGTAAATTCGTTGGAAGTGTCTACACAAAACTTAATCACGAACAAAAATGTCTGCTCTGATACCAATGATATGCACGCCCCTAGGAAGCATGAGGGGGACAACAGTTCGACTGAATGAGTCGGCTCTATTATGGTGGAAGCTTAATACATAGAATAAGCAAAGTTGGAATACACTACGCAAATAGGTGCAAATACACACAAACAATATGCAAACTGATTTCTCTATTACTGGATATAAGATCATGACTTGTATATTACAATATTATACATGCTTATATAGAGCGTTGAAACGCTTGGGTTCCTGCCCGTTACGTTCATTTACAAAATAAGTTAGAACAGTTTCGGAATTTCAACCGTTATAGTCGACTGGAAGACAGAGAGACAATCTATCGTAGTGCGTTAGTCGCAGTTCGACCCTGCATGTCGACGTCGCGAAACTGTTGAGGTTGCGTAACTTGTCGAAGCTGCTGAGTTTGTCGAAGTCGTGTCGAATTCGGAACTTGTCGAAGTTGTGTCGAAATCGATGACTTGTCGTAGTCGATGTTAGCATCCGACAATAATTCCAACTGCGATGTGGATCATCGTACACATCACCTATTGGTAATAAATGTTTTTTTTTTAGAGATTTCATGATTTTGTTGATCGTTGGGTAAAGAAACTTAATTTCAAGTTGGTGGGAATTTATTTTAAATGAATTATCTTATTCACTTGTCACATTTCATATCATATGGATTCTTGATTTGTATTAGAGGTTGCAAACTATCATATGGTTTGCATTTTGTAGTAAATACTTGAGACTAATCCCCATCATATTAATTGAGTATTCAATAAGTCTTGAAGGGATGTGTACATTACTATATTGTAAAATGGAAATAGAGTCAACAAAATTCATTGGAGGCTCGAGTGTGAAGCTAACACTTGATTAGAAGTTGTAGAATATATATATATATATATCAGTAACAAGAAATGTGTGAAGGATTGGTAAATAAATTTATGTTTTCCAATGGAAGTCCATTCATGGTTTACATAATAAGCTAGTTTTCAAGTTCATTAGATTGATGCTTGAATGTCCAAGGAGAAATATATTTTTGTATGCATAAGTATGAAGGGGAATATTAAGAAGGAATATAAACACAACTTCATAGCGCATCTTATATTACCACTCATCACCTAATATTGGAAACACTTGTAGGACTTGTCCTGGAAACAAAGCAATACAAACTAAACCTTCTACTCATACCTCAAGAGTAGGAGTGGGATTTGAAGTTTGAAGTTTTGAAGAAAAATAATTGAATATCTTGTGTAAGTTATACAAGAATGAGAGCCTTGGAGACTTCTAAGAAGAGCGGCCTCGGCATAAGACATAGAAATAAACATTTTTGTACGGGAATAAGAACCGAGGCTAGATATTTATTTCACGTAGTATTCATGTTGGTGAAGCAAGTTGGGTATAAGTCCCTCATTTACAAAGGATGTGGTATCAGTGAATTTGAATCCTTTATTGTGACAAATTTTCTAAAACTTGAAGAAAAATTTGCAAACCTAGCATGTGTAAAGAAAACAAAGGAGGGTTGGAAGACTTGCAAGGTAGAAATGCTCAACTTCAAGAAGAGAGAAAGCACTTTAAAGAGTATAACCAAAGGTTGACAAAGATGGAAAATAAACTTGAGATCTTTGCTAAACTATTTCCATTGCTAAAGAACGGGTTTGATGAACGTAAAACTCCCTCACTACTGTCATGACAAAGTGGAACAAGTGTAGAGTTCAATCAGTGCAATTGGTAGAGAAGGTCATCTATATGGATAGAGGCTCACTCAGAAAAAGACACAATTGAAGAAAGAGTTGGAAGAGAAGGAAGAAGCAATCATAAATCGACGAGAAATTTTCTAAGGACACCAGGAAGCAAGGACACCTCCTATTGCCACTACCTAAGCCAACACCATGATCAAGAATCCTTAGGCATTCCTTGAGAGCATGCCGGTGAATTTGAAAACAATACAAGTGACATTGTTTTAAAATTGTTAAGGGAAATGAGCTATGATGAACAAGGGATAGGAAATCAAAGGAAAATCATCCTTAGTCCTATTGTACCAAGGACCATGCATGAAGGCCTAGGTTTCAATGGCAGAGAGGAAAAGGCCACAAAATCCAAGACCACTTTCGTGAAGGCCAAATATGTTTCATATTTTTCTTGCTCATTAGAGGTAGGAGTAGTAGTGATTGAAGATTATGGAACACCACTCCATCATTATTTTGGTAGATTGCAGAACGGAAACAAAGAGAAGAGTCTTAAGACTTGGTCTATATTATCAATTGGAAGAAGTGCTAAGCCAATTGGCTAGGGTAAGAAGTAGAACAAGATGAATGTTTGTCATTGATACAAGAGGAAAGGCCATAATACAAACAAATGTTGGTACTCAGAGCCTATTCTTTTGTGGAAATAACGGTCATTATGTGACTTCCTTTTGGGATAAGAAAGCCATATTGATTTCAAAGGAAGGATGAAAAGAAGGATTCTCCAAACCATCAACGAACTCATAGGAAAATGGATAAGGAAAGCAAGCCAATCGAGTGTACATTGGCAAGAGAAGTGTTGGAGACTTCATCTAGAGCTTCATGCCACCACAATGAAACCAATAGAAGAATGTGGAGAGTGAAGATGCAAAAGGATGAATATATTCCTACATATCCATCCCAAGGAGAAGAATTTATCCAAGGGACCATCGCAACATAGAAGGTCAACAATATTAACGTGGGACAACAAGTTGAGTCCAACATCAAGGACAACCACAATCCAATTGTTTCTTTTGATATTGTAATAAAAAAATCCATTCTCGGAGATGTGTTGATGATTAGTGCACAAAGGTCAATGACCTTAGGTGTTCCTTGGAACTCCATGACATCCACCAATGCAAATTGGATTCATGATGATCCTTTGAAGGTGGTTATTGCATGCAAATATTGTCACCCAATTGAAACTATTGAAGAGACAAAAAGATGGTAAGACGGTGCAAATAGTAGAGAGTTGTTCCATGCCAAGAAGAAATTGGTCCTAGTAGAAGAAAGTAGTCAATGCATCCTCTTGTACAATTATTGTGTGAGGGAATATGTTTGTCAGGATCTCACAAAACAAGATGACCAGAATTTGAGTTGGCTTCATTGACTACCAACATGGACTATCTTTAGATCTAGGAAATGCAAGAGGCTTGCACTCCGAAGATAGGAATGAGTTATATTTGAAGTGTTTAGATTTGTAGATTTCCAATAGCTAATTCAATGAGCAAAAAATTGCACAGTGGAAACAAGTGAGCTTGGAGCTAGAGCCACAAGTGAGAGCTAGAGAAAGATTATAAGTTGTAGCCATGAGCCAAAGTCAACGCCATATTATAGGGAAGTAGACAAAAGGAACAATGATCTAGATTGGTCCTCTAAGCTTTTAAAAACCAAAAGGCCTCTCAATAGGGAGGTGTGATCTAAACTGGATCCAAACACAAAGCAATGGTTGTAAGCCTTATACCTAAATGTAATTTAGAATTTAGTGAAGGTTAGTAAGTCATAAAAGATGAGGCAATGCAAACTAAATGAAGAATTAAATGTAAAACAAAATGAAAACGATAGAAAGGATGAGGAATGGGAAATGAAAGGTCAAGCCTTTCGGCCTTCCCATTACCCTAGCCATCCCTATCTCCTCTTGCATATTCACTCAAAGTATATTTTGGACACAGAAAGGAGGATACACAGAGTATGACATAAAGCCATAAGTCACATTGTAACCATAGATAGTTGGAATAGACTAAGCTACCATTCAAATGTTGGTTTTCCCATTTGGGTTTCTAGTGTAAACATTGTCTCAATGTGCAATGCTTTCTCTATGAGTGATTATTTTGTTGTATTATTTTTCTTACTATGTGGATTAAGAGCTTCTCTATGTCATTAATAGATGCCAATGAGTTATGAAAATTAATTTTTGAGTTACATGTAGCTTAAATAGTGTTATTGTTTCATATCTTTTGTGTTCCCTAAACTAGGGAAGTTCCAACAACTATAATATCTCAACCGTTGAATGCGCAATTGATCTCAACGAACAACAAACTGAATTTAAGAAATGTTTCACTTGTGTAGGAGTTTCAAAAGTGGGTTTTTAAGAGTTATTAACTACCTAGGGAAATTTTGCTTTGCCTAGGTCATTCTCTCATTGCATGGGGTGAATTTGCTTTGCCTACGAAAAACTTATTGTTTCCTAGGGTGAATTTATCATTTAATAGGGTGGATTTTCTTTGCATGGATCATTTATACATTGATAGTATATTCAAACATTGAATTTTGAGCATTTAATCTCTTTCTAGGTGAAATTAATCGCCAGAGGTTAAAAATCCACTAGCTAGACTAATTTCATAATGGTTGCAGTGTTTTCTACATTGTTAGGATGTACATAGCCCCGCAGAGGTTATATGGATCACCAATTGGTATTAAGTTTTGGTTTG